>CM068589.1:34067655-34415155 GCA_035048485.1 Pteria penguin | reverse complement strand
TGTCTGTCTGTCTATCATTCTCTCTGTCTGTCTGTTTGTCTATCTATCTATCTATCTATCTATCTATCTATCTATCTATCTATCTATCTATCTATCTATCTGGGGGGAGGGGTGGCAGGCTTGGTGTAGTGGTTAAGCCCTTGGCTTGCGGCGCCGAGGATCCGAGTTCGATTCCCGGATTGCGCCACTATATTTAAGAGGTTGGTTACCTCCTGCTTCCATGTCGCGATATAACTGAAAAATCGTTGAAATCAACAAACCAACCAAAATCTACCTGTCTACCTATTCTGTAAATAATATTTCGCCTACTCTGAAAGTAAAAGTGTAAATTCCCACTTACATACATGGATTGAGTTATTAATTTATGAAATTATCCTTTCTTTCTTTTAGTACGTCTGTCTATCTCTCTGTATTCTTCAATAAGGCCAGAGAGCCTCGTCACGTTACATGCGGGATTTATCGAAATATCTGCTTGTATGGTGATTGACCGATATGCGATTCAAGACATTTCAAGAGGTGTAAATGTGCTTTATGCTTATTAAAATACTAAGCAAATTCACTTCTGATCACTTAATGAGTAAGAATTAAAAATTAAAACTTATACAAGTGAAATGTTGGACAGAATCAGTTAAATTGATCGAGTAAATGAAGAAATATGACGGGATTCCGCGTGACACTTGCTGACCCTTTTTGTTTTTGTTTGTTTGTTTGTTTGTTTGTTTTGTTTGTTTGGTTTTTTTTTGGGGAGGGGGGGGTTGTTTATGATATGTAACCTTTTCTTTTGTCATTTCCATACGTCTACAAACGAATTGACGGTATGCTAATTAACATTCTTAAGTCGATATGCAATGGCTATTTAATGACATAACTATATTATCTCTCATTAATGTTATCATATTGAACTCAGATTTTGATAATAACATGGTTTAAATTTAAATGAATATTTATTAGAATATACTGTTTAATAGTTATTAAATCGGCAACGTGATAGTTATTTAATCGAATTATGATGTTCATTTCCATCCTCGTGTTTTCTTCTTTGCTTTATTTGCATAGATTCACACATAAGACTGATGTGTAAATTATAAGTAATAAAACCAAATAGGGTTTCCAGACATACAAATCAGCAAAAATGGAAAGTTACATAGAAAACACAAAAACTAACATCTACTAAGAAGCTAAGCGAACACCAAAAGGAAATTCAGACCAATTGCCCCGGAGAGAGTAATCATCTCCTGATTTCTTGAAACGCCCGTCGCTTAGGTCCTTAAGAATCGTCGAATTAGGTAAGTACTAAATATAGACCTCAGATGTAGTGTTAAAATGCCAGAATAGGTGTCAGTCCAGGATATCATTCAACTTTCTGGATCATGAGGTGTCATTCAGTATAATAAGAGCTTAAATCGACCACAGGACATCGTCAGTGACGTTTTTAGTCTATAAACTACCACACTCAAGATTCTTAATTGACCGTTGTGACTCGTGGTTTTATGCACACCATTCTTTTGTTCTCCAGTGGGGCATAAAATCTACCTAAGGTTAGAACAATAAATTTGGTAGATGACTAAAATACAAAACTTTAACGGAATGAGTATTTGCATTCTTGCGTATTCCATGGTTAAAAGTGTACCTGAAAATGGCCTCAACACAAAGAGACATTATCTTAATTTCCTTATGTAAATAAATTCAAAGTATATTGATATCCTCTCTTAATAATGTTTTCGTCTTTAAGTAAAATGTCTTATGTTTAATATATGTTATAAACTGAAATGTTGATCGTTTAACGGTTATTTAGAACACACATGTATTGTTTAATAGAATATTTTCGTGATGATTTACGTTTCTTTGTGCTAATACTAAATTTGTCTTTCAAAAACTTCCCTTGTTCACAACAGATAAAGGGTGTTACATTAAAGATATAGTTAAGAACCAATAATGGATTATAATCGAAAATCTATTCGTTTCCTTCTCGATTAGGGACACGCAATTATGATTTTGAAAATCGATTATAGTCGGAAATAAAACACTCCCGTTTTTTGTTTGTTTGGTTTTTGTTTGTTTGGTTTTGGGGTTTTTTTTTTGGGGGGGGGGGGGGTTTGTTGGGGTTTTTTTTTCGATGTCATTAACGAGATAGATATACCCGTTTTAAATTTGCAGTATAGCCACGCCAACACTTTGAATATTGTTAAGGACGGTTAGCGAAAATCACGTGACAACGAGACTCGAGCTTTACTCACTTCTAACATTTGTTCCATTTCTCTTCTTTTGTCTCTTAGATTGTGTACATATATAGTTTTTTTTTCTACCGCACGTTTGCTTTTTTTTCCGTGCTCGTATTCCTCCATGTCAGCCATTGTTGTTTTCTTCTGTGGATATCCGTGGACGCGTATGATTATGGGTGGAGCATCGCCTTATATGGGGAATTGAAACCAACCTAATTTAATTCGACTCAATTACCTTTATCCTACGAAAACACTGCGGGATTTTAGTTTTAAATTTTGCAATTAACAGAAAGTTTATAATTCATGCAATACAGGGAAAAAATAAGATATTGTCATAATTTATACTTTTCATGCTATAATTTTCCAGTCTCGGACCTGGTCCATTTTCAGGAACGTTTGTAAAATAGCTATTGTAGAACTCAATTACACAAACGTTTAAGAGATTCAGACTATGACGCAAATGGCGGACGAAGAAGGATTCACGTGTATCCTAGCGAGAGACTCTACCTTGTCTGTATGACTTTCCAAATGGTAAAAACGGAAAATATGTGAAGCATGTTGCTATGGTGACATCGAACAACGTAAACAGGAAAGCAAATAAATTCGTCAGAAACAGTTACATGCCGAACTCAGGATATCATGCTATAGAAGCAAGTGCAGAGTAAAAATTATATGTTTACCAGCATTCGTGGTACAAATGAAATATATAGCATACGACAGGAGTCGATTTAGTATTTTATTAATGCAATTTTATCACAAAACAGCAATGCGATATTACATATGACTGTTTTATGTAATGTGAGTCAAATTCATCCCATCAGATTAAAGTTATTGCATGTTTCATCAGCGAGAGCGTTTAGACTTTAACATTCCGCCAGGCATTTCCGGTAGGACAGAAAGCAATCATATCTCTCTCCTCAGTTGTTGCGAACCTCATAGTAGCATTTACTGTGACAACTCCCGCCATTAACAACTGTAGGTGTGGTCATAGATAGCAGCAATGTAACACAAAAAAGAAATACACATGTCTTCATCTTTCTAGATGTTGCTATGATGAAAATCTAAATGAAAATATTAACCATTGTAAAATTTAATAGATGCAATTTTTAATATTATATTGTTTAAAGAAACAGGTATTATGATATGCAAATCTGAAACAAATCGAGTTTTGCTACTTGTTAGAAAGTGAGTATTAAAAAGAAAGAAAAACGAAAAGAACTTGACTTAACTGTATGACAAATGAGCAATACACAAGAAGTAATTCAAAAGGTATTTATATAATCCATAGTGATACAGTTGCCCTGGATGGTTAACTGGCCCATCTTCACGTCATTCAGAAAAGCAAGATAGTTTAGACAGTAAGAAATCTCTTTTAACACGCTGTTGAGAAGTAATGAACATATTAACGCAAATAGTGTTATGAACTGAAGTTAAAATATCAAAATATAGTGACATCAATATAAGCGAACTGTGCCTTGTACGTCTGAAAGCGAGCTACGGTACCTGATCTGTAGAACTTGTAGTTAGATGGGATGAAAGTACCTTATTTACTCAATATCCATACAATATCCTTCCTGTTACTTGGCATAATTGGCCACTGTTTCAAACACGTTATATGTATGCCATTTGAACTATGTGAACATTAAAAGGCAAGTACGAATTTATGAAGATCAGCAAGCAGAAAACACAAAAGTGAAGAAAAAAGGGAGTTTTCCGACGCTAAATCCTTTAATTCACTGATTGAAATATGTAGTATATGAATATATATGAATATGAAATATGTATTCCTGTATTAGGTACGAAAATTTGAAACTTAGAAAGGTTCAGTGTATCATTAACTCCGAAAATATTTTAATGTTTGATGAGGAGCATATCACATTCTATTAAAAAATAAACACACAAAACACACATACGCACAAAACACCTAACAAAAAATAAAAAAAGAAATAATAATAATAATAGAAATAAAAAAATGAATAAAGTAAATAAATAAAGAATGAAAATAAAGATGAAATAAAATGCAATAAAAAAAAAAAACAAAAGGCAAACCACAAAAATATTAATAAACCCAAAGCTTACTGCATATAAATTCTATGTATAAACCTAATTTAGTATTTCAAAAATTGAAACTAGAGAACATTCAATATTGAGAATTAAATAATTCCCAAAAGCAAGTGAGATCACATGACCAGAAAAAGTTGACATCTTCTGCTTATTTGCAACATCTATCACTTAAGCCCTATAGGAATTGTTCACTCAGCAGGCATGTTTGCTGCTTTTGTATGGTTTTTGGTAGTGCAAAAATGTCAAAGATATACTTCCATGTAATTTAGGTAGAACTTTTAATGCATTGGCGAATTATGACAAATTCTACCGTTCCTCTAGCTTTAACAAATTTTATATAATATCAAATTTCTCATAAATTATTTTGCTTTATCAGTTTTAGTTTTACTCTACCAAATATATTACTTTTACTTTGTATTTCCCCATAGGGGATGAAATTATTTTCTTTTTAAACACAATTACAAGAACCGTTATTTCATCAGAAAATTAACAGGAAAGAGTGGGATTGCAAGATTTCCAAAGCCTTGAATAACAATACAATCAACCCTCAGATAAAATATTATGCAATAATGAAGAATTGTTGGTATTTTTCAGCAAAAATACGTTTATTAATACAATCAGTATAATAATAATAATAATAATAATAATAATAATAATAATAATAATAATAATAATAATAATAATAATAATAATAATAATAATAACAATGGTGCCTGGTACAATTATTTCTTATGACATACCCTATTGATTTTAGTATCAAGGTCAATGTCATTTTAGGGGCGTTTTGAGGATGCAACTTTTAAACAAGGCAGAGAACAGATTGATAATACTAGAAGTTTTAAACTTTGCATACTTATTTCTTATGACTGGAGCACGAACCCCATTGATTTTCAAGGCCAAAGGAGGAAAGTTTCCATACTTTCAATTTTTATCCCTTCAAATTTAGCAACGGGAGTGCCATGCCATTCTAGGCGTTGCTCCCGTTTCTTTTTTATATCTGTATTTCTATGGGAAAGATTCGAAAGAAGACATCTGACTAAAATTCAAAGTTCCAAATGAAGATGAAAAACATTTTATCTCACTTAATCACTGCGAAATGGAAATTTGTTTACTTAGTTTAAATTTTTTTTAGATTTAACAGCTTTTAAATTGTATGGCGAATGAGATTTATGAGCAAGATATGAACGGCATCTTCTAATATTTGATTACCAGTCGACTGAAAAAATATTATTACAAACATATTTTCTTATATATATTACTTCGCATTAAAGTGAATTATCTCGTTATCAAAACTTTCATTTGAGCTTTTATATTCGGAATTGTTCAGCACGAAATACTTCCATGAAATCGGCACTTACATGTAAACAGTCGAATCCGATGTAATTTAACGTTGTTTCTGATGTAAATTATATAGGTGTTTGATTGCTTTTAGCGTAAAGCTATTTTATTCAAACTAATCAGGGACATACGGTAATTTGTTATTCATTTTAATCAGCATTTCATATTACTTCTACATCAACTTGAATATGACTGCATGATATAAGGAATATGATAATTTTTCTTTTACTCCTGTCTTAGTCAATTATGCCTACCGACTTAACTGCAAGTATCAGTCTTACATCTCGTTCATGAAAGAAGGGAAAATTCCAAATATGATTTACAAAAAGATTAAGTTAATATATCTTTTGGATATTATATTATTATAACGGAAAACTTCAACTCCAAAGACGTGTATGAAACAGCCCTCTGTAGATACTTCAGATATTCAATAACACGTAAGTATATGAATGGTGATCTTGTTCGTGAGGTTCCATTTTTTAAAATGTGGATTATAAAACAATAATGTCACAAAAAGTGAACGCTTTTGTGTCTATTGAAAAAAACTCTTCTACACTTCCGACACGTTTGATTTGTTTCCTACACCTAAATTGACACAGTGAATCGGGCCTAGATAAGATTTTTATACATATTCTGCAATATAGGATTGAGGGGCATAAAGTATGAAATCGAATAGATACCATGTTCCTTGTCCTTATACTGTCAAAGATTTTGTTTCGTCAGCGAAACGTTTCTGTATTGCCGTTTATATTAATTGTACGCTAGATTCTAAGTTTTGTGAGTTTTCCGGCGGAGCGGAACTTAGAAGGAATTCCTAGTGTTTTTTATCTTTCTAGATAGAGATTTGTATCTGGATCCTAGTTCCTGTTTTAGTGGGAAAACTAGTTCCAGTTTGCTTCTTTTAAAATGGGATGTATTTCTTTTTATGGTTTGGTTTTGTTTTTGTGTTTAATGGGCAAAACAAAAAAAGGAAAAAAAACCTAGGCATGAACTTACTACCAAACTGTTCATTATTGTTCTTTACAGATTGTGCAGTATAGCATGACCTTTCTTAAAACCGTAGTGGTTTAAATATAACCGCGCCATTAACTATATATCAAGAGTCATGATACCATAGACCTATTTACGGATACGACGCGCGTTGCATTATGGGACAGTTTGCGTTCTAGTTAAAACACCGCGTAATATAAATATCGTCCTAGTTAACGACACTCATATAATGTCACATCGCTGCGCTGTGTGGGGCTGTGACAATGACTATAAACAGTCAGATAAGTAAGAAATATTTAATTCCTAGTAGTTGCAATTCATAAACATCAAAATTATCTATGATTAAAAACATAAAAGTAATAATAAGTGCCCAGTATGGCAATATTATTGCCTTAAATCGTGTGCATAAAAACCACGTTCGGCGATCGCTTGCAACATTTCAAAGTTGGATATGTTTATTTGTCGCTATAATACTTGTTGTCGGGTCTTTCCCCTATTATTCTGGAGTTGTTTGCCCTTTTACAGATGGCTTATTATGTCCCATGTCAAAGAACATATGGGTTCGAATGCAAAAATCGTCCTACACAAATGTCCCAAAGAAGAATGGTTCCAGAAATGGACTAAACTTATTAACAGGCAGGGGTTTGTCGTGACTAAACATACTCGCATATGCAGCAACCACTTCGTATACGGTCAACCAAGAGAGCAGGAACCTCACCCTGTTTTATTTATGAAGGGATACCAAAATACACCTGGCAGGAAACCCCCAGCTCGTCGTTAACTACTGACACAGAACAAAGAACAAACAATTCCTGACCATTGTGAGGTTACATCGCCAGTGATCAAGAAAACTGTTGACGAATATGAAAATGAAATACAGGTAGTGAAGGAGGAGAACAACACACTGAGGTCACAAATTCTGGATCTGGAGGAGAGAATGAGGAGTTTGACTGTTGAGAGATCTTTCGGAATTAATTCTATAAAGCATTCAGATTACCAAATTAAAGTATACACAGGTATCATCATACAGTTCAATCAAATGAAATTTGAAATAAATAATCACAATTGTTGCAGATTTTGATTGGAGTTTCTTTAAGTTTCACCCATTATCAACCAGTACTTAGTTTGACCTTGTTTTGACCACATAATTTGCACCTGAACTCCCTACTAAAAAAAACCCCCAAAATATTTTTGAAAATTTCAAAATCTTTTTTGCATGGATGTTTGGCTAATACTAAATAAAGTCTCCATACTATTTATGTATTTTCAGGACTCCCATCCTATTCACTTTTCTCCTGGCTATTTGATGAGGTGAAGGATGTGGTATCAAATATGAAGTACTACAAGGGTGAAAAGTCATTAGACACAAAAATGTATCAGGAGTCAAACAAGAAGAAACCTGGACCCAAGAGAAAGCTTAGTTTAGAGGATGAGTTGCTGATGACCCTAATGAAGCTGAGACAGAACCTTAACCATGACATCTTAGCTTGCCTATTTAATGTCTCAGTATCACTAGTATCCAGTATTGTTACTACATGGATTATTCTCTTGGCTAAGGAGTTAGCTCCCTTGATCCATTGGCCATCAGAGACCCAGCTGATGCAGTATTACCCATATCATAGACTGTACAGAGGTACAGACAGAGCGACCCTCACTGGACAGTGCCAACTCAATGCTCTATTCAAATTATAAGGGCAGACACACATATAAAGCTTTGGTTGCCTGCACCCCTGGTGGAACAGTTTCATTCGTTTCGAATGTCTGTGATGGTGATATGTCAGATGTGGAGGTAGTACGCCGTTCATCTTTACTAGAAAATGTCAACAAAGGTGATAAGATCATGGCAGATAAAGGTTTCAGCAATAAGGATGACTTTTTAATGAAGTGTGCTGACCTTATTGTACCAGAAATATTGAGAAAGGATACTCAGTTCACATCAAGCAAGAACATTGTAAATGCAGAAATTTCCAATGCAAGAATTCATATTGGGAGAGTTATTGGGCGCATGAAGGACTTTAAAATATTACAGGGACCAATTCCCTTGACATTAGCCGACATCGTAGACCAAATTTTTACTGTATGTGGCTGCTTGGTGAACCTCATGGGAATACTTGTTCCTCTTAATCCTAAATCCAGATAATTTATTTCATAATTTGAAGTATAGGGATTTGACTGCTTTCAGTGCTTTGTTAATATCACAGACACATTTGGATCACTATCTGACATCTACTCATCTCTATGTAACATTTGTTACACGTAACATGTACATGGAGGTCAAGGTCACACATTTAATATAAAGGCACAGTACATATATATGTGGAGGTCATGGTCACACTTACAAGGTTTATATAGCAGAAGGTCACCATCTACCATGATGCTCTAAAGCATTATTGAATTATATATGACATTATTATTCATTCTTTTGGAAGATTTCATCCAACTTAACGTTCAAATCCCTTTAATGATATAAAATCTCATATCAAGAAGTGCGCATGCATATATAGATTACTACATGTGTAGCACATATACAGTATAACTTCAGCATCATCTCAGTCACTTTAATGTACGTATTTCACACATATCTAACTCAGGTTTGTTGATTTATTGAAACATTGAAGAAGCACTCTGCTTATAAATGTATATTCATTCTGGATACCTCAAAGCAAATGAATTATGACAGAGAAAACAAATATCATTTTTCATTTAATATAATTTATACACATGTATTTTAATTAATCTTCACTAACAAGTGAGAGTGCTTTGTCTATAAAATTAGAAAGAACTTTCTCAATAAATAGCACATCAGATTCATGTTTCCATTTTCTTTCAAACATTTCAGGGACAATGATTTGATGGAAAACTTTACAAGATTTGTCAACCATATGAGATATAAATTCTTCATCTGGAAATATTCTTTCAATATGAATGTTATCTGTATCTTTGCCAGTGCGAACAACAAAATCTGCATAATCAGAGCTTGTAACATTCAGTTCAGCTTGAATTTGAGCGAAGTACTCATGATTTTTTTTTCAACATAACTGCACCATCATAGTTGAAAAGACATGAGCTTTTTAAATTTACATATTCTCCTATTGACGAGTGTCTGGCTGAATATGGATTTTTAACCTCAAGAACTCCATCACCACAACATGAACACGATACAATTGCATCTGGCGAACCTGCAATAAATGGATTTTCTTTACATAAGAATAATCCAGCATTGGTAACTTTTAGACTATGGTGAATTTTTCCTTGTATGCGTTTGTATTGGGAAATAGCAGTTTCTTCCATTGAATTGCCCCACTTCATTTCCTTTGTTTCTATCGGATCACTGTAACGCAAGATTTTGCCCAGGAAACTCATGTTGCGAGACGAAAGAGATCCTTGGTTGTCCACTTTGCCCATGCATTCCTTCATAACACTTGAGGTTATCCGCCCTTCGCGCATGTGAAACCACAGTGCCGAGTGATGCTGGTGTTTTGTAGAATTAGCTACATACTCTATTTGGTCATCATTAAGTTGCATTTCATTCCATAACATATCTCTATAAGTCTCTAAGTCTAGACAACTGCTTTTAGCTTTGATTTCAGAATCTATATCTCCAAGACCCTTCACACTTGTTTGAATTTCCACTGTCTCATTAATTACGAGCATATCAGGTTGGGAACATAAAGCTATTTCCTTCTCCTGACGAGGTGCATAAAGTAGAACTCCACAGTTACCATTTGTAATTTCTGAAAGTTTCTGAAGATCAAAGTCTTTGAGAGATTTCTTTCGTTGATGGCACAATGCTCTTGGTTCAAAATTCAGACGTTTTTTGCTGGAATCAGCATCATTTGGTGATGAGTCAAAAGTTCCTTTTACTTTTTTTATTTTAATGTTTTTAACAAATTCTGGCTGATGAATTTTTCTACCTTTTTTGTGTGGCTTGTGCCAATCCTGTGGCATAGATGTACAAGCCACATTGCATCCTCTCTCTACCTCTCTCACAATGAAATGCAGCAGGGCCATAACATGTTTGCAAAAGCCACGTATACTGAAAATATAAATATTGTCAAATGTTAACTTCATCTTTGGTGGTATTTTTATTACTTTCCAGTACGATAAAATAAAAAAAAAAACCAGAACATAGTACATGTAGTACTTCATTGCCTAATATAGGCAGAAATACCCACTTTGCAATAACAATTTTCTGACAATTTCTATTCAAAATTCAATTATAATACCAGTATCCCTGAAATACAAGTTTCAAAATAATGAAAAGAGAAATGCATGTTTTCCGGTTTATGAAAATAACATAGAACATAATCACTTTCGATATTTCTGCAGGTTTTATATGTAGCAGGCAGGTTGAAAATTGTTGGCAAGACTGGGACTCGAACCCAGGACCTTCTCTTTCAGGACAGATACTCTACAAACTGAGCTATCTGAGCTGATATTAAAGTCTGTCAAATATATAAGAGTTATCTCAAAGCAGGAATTTTTTTTTACTTTGACTCTCACCATGATGTAATGTCAACCATGATCCTAGTCATTTTCAAACATTTGAGAACCCACATGTGAAATAAATATACATTTTTGTATTTCCAAATAGTCACAGTGTATAATGTAATCAAAAGGATCATACCCAGCAGGACAAGTACAATATGCTGATTCTATAACTCCAGTCTTCTTATGAAGAATCACCCAAGTTGAGTAAGGATCTTGTGTAACAGCCATCTGACGACAAACTGTTGCACGAATGAAACAGTAATTCAGGTTGGGGCTGATTCTGTGATATTCGACTCCAGTCACGTGATCCGATAAATACAAGCTTTCCCCCTCCTTTAAGGACTTGGAGCCCTCTGTTGTGACTCCATGCATCTTTGAACCTAAGATGAAATACAAATACATGTATAAAGGAATAAATAAAGATGCACTACCATTATTTATAATGTATATACTAGTATTATATGTTGTTAACACCAGCCTAAACACTTCAATTAGTCAAGTGTGGCACACTGGGTTCTAGCTCAGTAGGTAGAGCACGGACCATATAGTGCAGATCCTGAATTCTAGCTCAGTAGGTAGAGCACGGGCCCTATAGCGGAGATCCTGGGTTCAAGTATAAAATATATATCCTGATCGGGCTATAACAGCTAGAAACTGATGAATATCCCGATATGGTCTATGGTCAGATCGAGATATATAATATACATGTATATCCAGATTGAGCAAATTCAGCTCGATCATGCAATAGTAGCTATACAGTACAATACAATAAGCTTTATTTAGAGTCGGCAAGTAACATAAGCTCTATTGAGCTTTTAAGACTGACCATTGGCTTTAGACCCTACCTGTTTATAGGGCAACACAGAATTCTAACAATCTCTGTGTTTCTATGACTGTGGTTGTCATGGCTCTTATATAGTTTGAATATTAAATAAATAATTCATCATATCCAATACATTAGTATCTGCATCATGCCTCCATTCCACCCAAAGCTCATAGTTATGTTTTCTTGCACTTTCATCAGATTTATAGACATAAAACATATATCTTATCATTATGTCTCTGCTTGCCAGATTGCATCAATATTATGGCCGAGGCTATCCGCACGACTGTCGTGCCGATAAGAACAGTTATCCGCACGATGGTCGTGCCAGTAAGGAGAGTAACATTCGGGGATCCAGAAAAATTTTGTCAAGGGGGAGTGTGGGGGGATGTCCAACCAAGACAAAAATTTCCTGGATCCCCGAATGTTACTGTCCTTACTGACACGGCCGTCGTGCGGATAACTGTTCATATCGGCATGATCGTCGTGCTGATAACAGTCGTTATCGGCACGACCGTCGTGCAGATAGTCACTCCCCAATATTATATTTTAATTGTCATGTTATGTAAATGGAAACTTACAATTCGTAATGTAATGCTCCACCTCAACCCTGGTTGTGTCTGGGAAACAGGCAAATGATGGTGACCACCCCGCTGTCATCTTTTTGGGATTCGGTAACCGGATCATTCCTTCCTCCAGGGAAAGCTTTTGGTCGACCTGAGCCTGAACAGTCGCCAAATCCTCCGACACAGTTGGAATGACAGGCATGCTTTTATTCACAGCATTTGTCGCTAGTGTCAGACGCTCATTTTTGTTCCTGTCACTATACGGTATACCTCTAGCCCGTAAGAAACACCCGAGTTCATCTCGCTTCATCGCGCTTAAATCGTTCCCCGCCATATTGCCGAAGCGAAAGTAAAACCAAGGACGCAACCTATCCCACAACCCTTTGCGCGGAGTTAAAAATAGACTATCCGTGAAAAGGTCTATAGGGGAAGGCTTGGAGTATTGGTTGAGCGCTGGGCTTACGGCGCCGACGGTTCGGGTTCGATGTTTAAGATGTCGGTAATGTCCTGCTTCTATGTCGCTGTATAACTGAAAACTCGTTGAAAGCGACGTAAAACTCCAATCAACCAACCAACCCAGATACAATATTTAAAAAAAGATTCAAGTGAGCTGACAATGAGGCATCAATTGAACCCTTGAAATAATGGCAATAGATATCAAAACATATATATGTTAATTAATTTTGGTGCACCATAGGCACACTTCCAAAACCTATGTCTCTTCAGTGATGGTCAAGGCCTTAACAGTAGAAATCGAAAGTATAAATAGTTGCAGAGCAAACTCATTACCAAACTGACCTAAAAAAGAGCGAAACACAGAGATGTGCATGAGAAAAATGCCTGATGGTTTGAAAATAATTCACATCACTTCCACAGTAAATCCAATGTATATATTTCGGGCAAATTCCGTAATACAGTATTTAAATCAGCAAATATGAGATCATTTCATTATGTTCATTATTGACCACTGGTTTATGTTAAAAATTTAATTAATAAAAAGTATATTAATTAATTGAAACAATTATTTTATTTTCCCAATTTGCCGGAAGCGAAATCGGATGGCGAAATATGATAATTTTTTTTTTGTTTTTTGTTTTTGTTTGTTTGTTTCTTTTTTTTTTTGTTTGTTTGTTTGTTTGTTTGTTTGTTTTTGTTTTTTTTTTTTTTTTTTTGTTTTTTTTTTTTTTTTTTTTTTTTTTTTTTTTTTTTATGATAATGACAAACGGCTGTATGAACTATTATCTACGTGGACTCTGTTGTTGTCATCGGAACATTATGACTATTACTTATGTGCAAAGTATAGGTTTCTTCAAACTACAAACCTACTCTGAATGCACACTCATATATGAATCATCTTCATTTATACATATATATCTTCAGGTAAACCTTGCAATTAAAGAAATAAACATTATCGTTTTGTAAATTTGATAATATTGATGACGATTTCTGCTAACAAAAATTCTTTTTTTAAATGTAATAAAAACGGCAAATATTAAAACTTTTCTACCTTCTGTTTACTGTCTGTATTTGGCCTTTAAACTTTAGGTACCCGATGGTTTTTTTCTGTTTGGAGGTTTATTTTGTATCATTATAAAGATGTTTGTTCATTTTGTACTTTTGTTTTTGTGTTGAGTAAAATGGTGGACCAATAAGCCAATTTACGATTTACGTGCAAACGTAAAACGAATTTCTTAAGTCCCCTGAAATAAATACTAACTCTGAAATTATGAAGGTTCCTAGTCAACGAGTGGTACCAGCACGATAGTGTGTCCAGCTGTATGTAAATTATGATAATTAAGAATATTTGATTTTGTCTCATAATATTCTCATTTATCATAGCATTCTTCGGAACGGTATCTCGTACCTTCTGGTATACGAGTTTGGGTTATCGATCTATAATAATTAAGTAATAGTCATTGTTTCAAATAATCCGATACACTGCTTCAACTCGCTCTAGTATCCATTGCAAAATTTCAGACATTCGAAAGATTACAGAGAATTTGTGTGTGTGTGTGTGTGTGTGTGTGTGTGTGTGTGTGTGTGTGTGTGTGTGTGTGTGTGTGTGTGTGTGTGTGTGTGTGTGTGTGTGCTTTTCTTTGGGTGGGGGGGGGGGGCTGTTGTTGTTGTCTTTTTTTTTTTTTTTTTTTTTTTTTTTTTTTACACTTTGACCAACAGGGTATCCAAGTTTTTACGTGATGGTGGAATCGTTCTAATTCTGTTGCTTTAAAATAAGTTTATTCATGCTTCATTTAATCGTATAGTAAGTCTAATGTCACACAAAGCCTTCATATTGATCTGGATACGAGGCCATATTTTTAGTTTGGCAGAACATTGATTCTGCAGATATCGCTTCCCTTTGACTTTTCTTACATCATAGGTAATCTGATAACATTTTCATACTTAATGGGCTGTGTTGGAATATGTTAGATTGATATGGTTGAGGATCAATAACTTACCACGTTGGCTCATAGTTTGCAATATCTTCTGAATTCTTTGCTTAACTCTTAATAGGTATTTTATTATTAATTAGTGCATAGAGACTGAGCTTGATGAAGTTGGGTTGGTATGGTTGTGAATCACTTATATCAGGTTTTGCATTAACTCAGTAGCAATATCTCATAAGCTCTATGATTTTCGAACTTTTTTGGAGCGTAATGCCATGTGCAATTTTACAACATAACGTCTATTGTATACAATTTGCTTAGCAAAAAATTTGCAATAAGTTAGGTAGATATGGTTGAGGATCACTAATTTATTATAGGGAATTTATATTTTACTAGATTGAATTGATGTATTTTTCTGAATCTAGTCTCTGAATTTCTTTACAGTTTACTGTATTAATTTGCCATGTCATCCTATACAGCCAAGTGGAAAAGGAAGTCCGCCAGTCCATATCCTAGGCAATCCATATCTCGGGCCACCAATAATGACCATATTGATAGTTTTTTCTTATTTCTGTTAGATATACATCTTTTGAAGAAGAATTAGAAACATTTTATATTGTAGGCACCCACGCCTATTACAGTAACAAGGATATTAAAAGTGCATTCTGCCTGTTTTGTCAACAAACCATCCTATAACATTGAAAAAGTAAAACAATTTCAAGATCCAACAGTTTCATTTTGATTTCTATCATGTCTTCCTTTAGTTCATAATTTTGCATAAATATTTACTGTGTTATGATTTAGGAACACAGTTTCCGTGGGTTATAATGTCTATAAAGTCACTGAATGCTTTAATATTAAAATAACGTAAATTTTCAAGGTTAATCTTCACTCATGAGACATAATTGAGACTTTCGTTACGCAGATACACAATTCATTAATAAAATCTATCATGTGGCAGGTGAAGGTCATATACAATAACAAATTATTGAAAAGAGAAACTGAGTTCTAAATTCTTAGGGGAAACAAATTAAATTCTATTATTATTATTATTATTATTATTATTATATTATTATTATTATTATTATTATTATTATTATTATTATTATTATTATTATTATTATTATTTGTTTCAATAATTGTTTTATACTTCATTTTATGGTTCTTACTTTTTGTTGTGGTGATAAAAAGTTAATAAAATGAAAATAGCCATCTAACATCTCACCAATATCAAGTTGAACTCTGGTAGTAACTTTTATTTTATTGTTTAAATTTAGATGTATTTATTTTGAATACACTGTGTTAAAGTAATTGGAATACAATGGTGTAGTATAATAAATATAGAACATTTTAATTGGAATTGGAATACAAAGGTGTAGTATAATAAATATAGAACCTTTTAATTTTGTACACCAGATGCGCATTTCGACAACTTATGTCTCTTCAGTGATGCTCGTGACCGAATGATTGAAATTCTCATAATATATTAATATTAGAAGAGCAGTATTGAAACCAAAATGACCGAAAAGTGAACACAGTACCAATGTAATGAATTATTTCATTTTATTTATTTTATTTATTTATCTATTTATATATTTTTTTCCTATTCTCTTTTTGTCGCAAAATCTTGGATGTTACATACGAAATACATAGAGTTTAGTTTTTCTGTAATGACTCGAAATTTATACTTCAAATTTACTGTGACAGAAAAAGTAAATTATTTAAAAGATGTATCTTCTTCAGGCACAACTTAGTTTGTTTTTTGATTGATTCTTTGGCGACTACGATCAGGTCGGTTTAACAATTTGTTTCCTCTTCATATATACATACTTTGAATTTCACGGATTTGGTATTGAGCATCACTGAAGAAACTTTCTTGGTTGAAATGCGCATATGGCACGCCAGATTAATATAATATGTTTATATTTCCTCATATTTTTGTAACCGCTGGGTCTATACCAATGCTGATGGACTTTTATGGCATTCAATATCAAATGACAAAATTAAACATAAACATAGATATTTTTCGTTTACATTACATAGCAATGTCTTTGTCGTTAAGATGGAATTGATTACAGATGTAAAATTGGTTGTATAAATGCCCTCGCGGGAATTGTCTGTCTTTGTAAATATATGAAAAGTACAAAAATTCTGCTCCAGGAACTTTGTAAGATATTGGTTACATATATCGTGAATAAATTAGTGTTTTTATGAATTATATATCTTGACTTAATTTTTGTTTCCGGACACTATTACAAAAAGTTCCTGCAAAAACAAAAACTAAATTATTATGCATAGTTTCTAGTTAGCAGAACCGTCATGGAAACTATATTGCTTTAACAAAACTCAAATCATTTACAAGTACCCTGGAACTGTCATGTTGCTCTGATGTCTTAATGCATATGGTGAAATTAATTATTAATTTCTCAATTACCAACATTATAAATGATGAATGTATTTAACGTAAAGATTTATTTAAGGAATGAATATCTTATTTTTGTGTTCATCTAATATAATTCTGGTTCGTCACGTGCATATTTCGTGAAATGTGAAGCGGTTCTCGAAAAAAAAAACCGCGCCTGTAGAACGGGAATTATATTCCTTGAACACAAAATAAGACACTTATTCCTTATATTTACATTACCAAACCGTTTTAAAATATTTTTGAAATGAAATTTTTCTAATAAATCAAATTTCTCGCTCGATTCTCTTAACCCTGATAAGTTAGAAAAATAGTCCATGTATATGAAGCAGATCTTAAATCATTGAAAGACTGCTAAATTCTTACTTTTATTAAAACTCAAATGAACGCAATAACAAAATACTAGGTTTATCATGGAAGAAGGACCCACAAAATGCACATGTAATTGTGATGTCTGAATGCAGCAGTACATGTGCACGTACAATTTGTCGTCTCACATATTTAGAAAATTTTCAAACTTTGATCGTGCCATGAAACCAAAGAGAAACTGTGAAAGGTACTTATCCGTTAACTAGTTGTGTAATTTTGGGGAGTCTAGAAGTATTGTAAATGTAAATATTTGTAAATAATTCTCTGGTTTTTGTAATAATAGAAGCCACAAATTTTTATATATACATGTAATTATATAAAATACATATAAGACACTTTTCAAACATTTTCGAGTACTTGGCCTTTATCAAGTAGAAAACGATGTTAAATTCTTAGCTTAGTAAAATCCATGATCACGTTTCAAATGATTAAGCCGAGAATTCATAATAGTTTATTTCACTTGTTAAATGCAATGTGAAAAAATTCTTTAATTTATTATATAACGACTTCTTATTTGTTTCTAAAGCCACATTTACTACTATTAATACTACTACTACTACTACTACTACTACTACTACTACTACTACTACTACTACTAACACTACTACTACTACTACTATTAATAATAATAATAATAATAATAATAATAATAATAATAATAATAATAATAATAATAATAATAAAAGAAATTCAACAGATAGTTATAATAAATCTTCCAATTCGACAATGTTCGATATCTTAGAATCTTAACTCTGTCTGCTACAAATTTTTAACCACATTATTCGAAAAATGTAAACAAACATTCACAGGGGACAAAACGAATTTAGATTAAATGAAAATAGAAAAAAAATTAAAATCTAAGCTCCAGCGTGTTAAAAAGCCTTCAAGAAAATAATTGTGGCCATATTACATGTTGGAGTTCTCTTAACTACAATATTGACTGTATTATACAATAGATATGAGAGGATGTTAAATTATGAAAAATAAAAGAAAAATTCTTTATAAATACCCTTACATTTTACGGACTCTAGTTCCCCACAATATCGACTGCAGGGCATCATTATGGACATATCGTCTAGCAGACTTTTCAAGGCAGTTAAAACCGATAAACCTATTGGCGAAAACATTCGCCCCTTAATTAAAATGAAATTTGCAAATAAGGGGATGCTCTTAATTTGAGTAACATTTTGAACCATAGGTTAGTCAAGGATAAAATCCCTCCATATTTCAAACATCAGGAGTCGCCTTGTATTTCCTACAGCTATACATCCTCTGTGTCCTCTAAAATATTTAATTATAAACGTGTTCTACAGTGCCTTGATTCACACAACATTACAAAAGACCTTCCACCCTGTACATGCTCCACATCAAAGTATCGCTACCCTCCATGCGGCCATGTGGTAACTGGTGACCTCAATATAGTCCATAACAGGGAATTACGATACCTCCTGAAGAAAGGTCCTAAATATAGAGAGTCCAGTTCGTTCACATGGCGTGAAATTTTCAAAATTATTATGGATGCATGAATATGCCAGGAAGTGGTCAAAAAGGGAAGAAGTAGAGCCTGATACTCTCTCCGAGTGGATGAAATCCATCGGAGAACTACTCAAAAGAAGAATAGAGCGTCTCAGGCATTCGGTAATAACCAAACACGAGTCTATATTTAATGAACCTGATGTAGCCAGAGAACTCTCTGAGCTCCACGAACAATTTATTATTGTCCCAGCTGACAAAACAGCAAACAAGTATACCTTCGTTTGCAAAAGATTTTACATTAATTGTCTGTTAGAGGAACTTGGATTACACTCTGCACCTAGAAATCAAACATACACACAAATAAATTTATCTATTTCTGAAAAACTTCAAAACCACAAATCTGTCCTCGAGTCTTTTGGAATTACCACAACAAACTCTGACCTTGAATTACCTTATATTTATTGGATTCCAAAAATGCACAAAACCCCTTGAAAACATCGTTTCATTGCTGGTTCTTCCAAGTGTACCACCAAACCTCTATCCATATTGCTAACGAAGATATTGACACACTTCAAGCATGGTCTTCAAATTTACTGTGATACCGCATACTCCAAAGCGGAATAAATCAGATGTGGATCCTCAAGAATTCTAAAGAACTTTTAGAGAATCTAAAATCACCGAAATTTAACAATATTTTCAGCATCAAATCTATAGATTTCTCCACGCTCTACACTACAATTCCGCATCAAAAGCTCAAAAACAGACTTGCTACAATTATTCGAAATTCTTTTTTCCATAAAAATGGAAATCGTAGATATAAATAAATAGTCATTGGGCGGGAAGATACATATTTTGTAAAAGAACACTCTGATGCAAAACACAAGTATACCGAAGATCAAATCATCAAAATGCTGGAATTTTTAATAGACAATATTTTCTTGGTGTTTAGCGGGAACATTTTTCAGCAAATCATTGGCATTCCCATGGGAACTAACTGCGCCCCTCTTCTTGCTGACATTTTCTTATATTCGTACATGTACGAGGCAGAATTTATTCAAAACCTGCTCTCCACAGGCAGAAAAAGCCTTGCATCTCAGTTTAATTTTACGTATATATATAGACGACGTATTGTCAATCAATAATCCTAACTTTAAGGATTACATACATAAAATCAATCCCCATGAAATTGAGATAAAAGAGACAACCGAGAGCAATAATTCCGCTTCGTATCTGGATATATTTTTAACTCTCGACAGTAATGGTCATTTGGACACCTCTCTGTATGACAAACGTGACGATTTTAACTTCCAAATAACTAACTGTCCGTTTCTTTGCAATATCCCGTCCCACCTGCCTATGGAGTTTTTATATCTCAACTTATATAGTAGAGCCTGTTCTCTATACGACGGTTTTATTCCAAGGGCCAAACGACTGGTCACTAAGTTGCTCATGCAGGGATATGTTAAAAGAACGTCTGAAATCGTCACTGAGGAAGTTCTACGGTCGCTATGGGGATCTTCTATGAAAATATGATGTGCCTCTTTCTAGAATGATTGATAATATTCTGGAATACGACTAAATGACCTGTTCAGTGAACACCAAATATGACTTTGTATACCAGTTTTGTAATTTCGTATGTACAATTAGGAAACCAAAACTCTTGATTTTGACATGTTTCTTAAGAATTGCTGTGACAGGTGAAACATGCAAACAGGAGACGCTTACTCTCCCCGGGCACCTGGTCTCACCTCGGAATTTTTCAGTATTTCGGGGTTCACAACAGTTTCTTATTGAAATTTGCACGATTTTGTATCTGTCCTTGGACTTGAATGATTAACGGTTTGGTACTTCTTCGAAATTGATTTGCAAAATACACAGATGAAATTCGTCATACGAAATCATTTATGAACATTTATATTTTGCTATGACCACAATTATAATGCACATTTTAAAAACCTCTTGAATATTAGAAAAAAATTGAGTTTTCCGATTGTTTTACAAAAGTTCTTTCAAATTTTTAAATGTACGTCGTTTGATTGTTCTGCTGTTACGGTGAGTGGGAAGGTTTGCCCGTAAACCGGTTAACCACACCATTTGTTTGGCTTTTGTCAAATTAAATGACCGTCCTAAATCGGTATCGTAATTGCACCACAATCAAAAATTTTGTAATGTGTTATATGTTCTAGTATATTATTTATATTCGTGTATTGTATAGCTCCATGGTGACTTCTGCCACATAACTGAGACAGTAACTCCTCTTTTTTCTTTCATATAATAGTGGTTGCATTTCTCAATAGTTTTTTCCTATATTTCGGATCCTTTCGAATCAGTGCTGGATATTTCACATACCAGCGTATACCGTGATATTACAACTACCGGTTTTACTGTTCCTCGAGACAGGTGGTGCACCGAAGATCATAAATCATCTGTCAAACATCCAATCTGACAGCAGGAATCGATCTAAGTTCTTCAGATATTAAAACTTCTTAAAGCAATATTTATGATACAATATCGTAATGATCTGTTTTATATGATCGGAGGTAATGGTAGAATGGTTTGTCTTTGAAAGGATCTTTAATTTTGTTTCTAGTAATTAATCAAAAATTGCAGAAATGATACTTTCAGTCACGTAATATTGATTAGATACTGACAATGTGAAGATACAAATTAATAAATGGAATGGTTACTGTTAAATTCCAGAGATTAAATCAATTATCTTTATCGGGCATGACAGAATTTATTTCTTTAATATTGTGCAATGACTAATTATGCATTATCTGAATTTGCTGCATAACAGCTAGGTCTTCCTGGATGTAAGCAACAGAATGAAGTAAGAGTTCATATTATCTCTTTTGTTTATGATTTTAGATTGTTATTTCATTGTACATTTCATGACTTGTTCTTGATTGAAGCAAAACATGTAGTTAGATTATTTTTTATTATGAGATTTCATTATAAAGTAATATAAACTATATTTACTAATATGAAAAACCTGCGTCTTCTGTTCTATATGTTATATATTTTACCGACGTACGGTCAGCTGTTGTAAATTCTGTCCTCTTAGCATGGAGGTAAAATAAGAAAATACCATGTATTGGAGAAGTATCACTGAGGAATTATTTGATGCAAAAAAAAAACCAAAAGATGAACTGCAAAGATTATTTAGATCGTCGTCCGTGTTGTAGGAAGAAATGTTAATATATTGTACATCATTAAATCGAATTCAACAGTAATTTGCCCATCATTTGTATGTTTTGCTTTTGAATGGTCACTATTGCTTCTGCAAATTTCTTACAAAGTCATTCGCTCATTTTGAGTTACTTACATTATTATACGACTTATTATTACGACTTCTACAGTTTAGAGCTTCCATTGAGCATCAGTAAGGAAACATAATTTGTCGAAATACGTATATTGTATACCAAATTGATACACTTATATATATTCTGGCTTTCATTAATATAGCCGGTATGGCCTAGTGGATAAGGTGCTCGGCTCGTGATCCAGAGGTCCTCGGGCTGAAATTTCGTCCTGGGCACACCGGTGTTCTGTTTTTCGGATGAGACAGTAAAAACCGAGGTCCCGTGTCTCGGTAGGTGTTACACGTAAAAGGTCCCTCACTGCTTCTGTGGGTCCGTTGCAAAAGTCTGCGTTTGCATGCAATGCATCAAACAGATGCCGTCGCCATATACGGGAAATAATCGTGGAGTAACGTAAAGCAATATTCAATCAATTGATCAATAAAATTTCAAAAATACCACAGGGTCGATATCGCTGCGGGGTTATTCCTAAGCCCAGTCTTCATTACTTCTGTGCTGACTCGAAACTTTTACAGCGCAAAACTTCGTAAATTTTTCTTCAACTAATTAATACTGAACATGTGATTTCCTCAATTTAAACCTTGATCATTAATAAATATGAGAAATAAGAAGTCAAAATGCGCACGCCGTACACCAAATTATGAGTATATGCATCTATGTTCTGATGCTTATATTTGAAACACATGGCCAGACGTTTCAATCTAAGAAAAGGATTATTTTTACATATAAAAAGAGGCAGAGTTTTCGAAATACATCGTATTCATGTATACGATATATTAAATGGCACCTACGCTGGGAACTAATTAAAAGGTATTTATTTTTAACAGAATAGATGCATTTTTATCACAAGTTCGTTGATCTACAAATGCTGCATGGCAATAATACCTTGACCGTTTTGCATCATAATTATTTTAGTGTTCTATATTATAAAATCATATCATTAATTTATATTTATTACTCTTTTATGTTCTGCATTTCTGTTGCGACTTTTCTATTACAGCTGAGTGAAATGTCTTTTTAAATTCTTTTGGAAACATTCACATTGCTATATATTAGAGAACTTTGAATGTCAAATGCTGTATAGGGCGAACCCCATATCTGTCAGCTACAATATATCAATACATGATGCGATTTCATCAACAATATAGAATTAATACGTTTTCCTCACATTCAATTCATTTCATTTGAATTTCGGATCCTTGATGTATTTTGTAATACCAAATACATGTGTGTATTGTAAATTGTACTTGATCATAAATTGAGAAATTACTTAAGTCATAATTTCATATTGTTTTGTTCAACAATAAATTAATAACTGGGATTTGGATTTTATTCTATCGATATTTAGAATTAGAACATACTGCATGACAATGTATTTGAACGTTTGATAATGGAATAAATTAAAATGAAATAATTGACTTCAGTATTTTCTTAGTTTAAGGCACCGGACCCTGGTAATTTAATGGTGCACTTACCCCAGAGATTCTTATAATATTCGTTATAAATTGCAGGTACTCGATGGAATGCAGAGAACATGTGAAGCCATTTTTTATCCTGCTCATTGTATTTTTCACATTTGGTACTCTAAATGAAACAGTTAATTGCTTTGATGTTAAATCTGAGTTCAATTATGGACAAGTTCTTCAGAATGCTTTGGTCACCCTAAAAACAGATATCAGTTTCAAGTGTTGTATGCAAGAATGTTCTCGAATGGACTTTTGCAAATCGTTGAATTATTTCCCTTGGCTAAAGTTGTGTGAAATAAACCATAAGAAGAAAGACGATGCAAACACAAGTATGCAAGTAAGAACAGGTGCCATTTATGTTGAATACGGCAGATGGATGAAAGTAAGTAATTTAAGTGACTATGTAGTACTAGTAGTATAAGTTGTAGCAGTATTAGTTGTCGATGTCGGTATTGTCATTGTAGCATTAGCGGGAATCTAGTATTATTATTAACTTCAATTTGTGTGGATTGTGTGAGGCCACTCCACGACAAATTTAAAACGGCATTGAACAATTTTACGAAGTACCTGCAACGTGCAACAAGTTTCAACGTAAAACGCAGTCAGCAATGTCTCTACGTCCATAATATATACAGTCTACCATTTATTAAAGCACATTTTAACACAAGAATTGATAACTATTACTGGGTAGTTTTCCAGAATGGATTATTTTTCAAGTCACCTTGAGAGAGCCAGACTTTGTGCAGTGTTTTTAAAACAAAGACATTTAATTTGCAATCCTGACGATCCGTGATCGATTCCGGGTTCTTTCACATATGACAAAGGTTGGACATGTTTTTTATCATGATATGAATTCATGTAACAATTTTCCTACAACCCAACCCCTTGTAGAGACATTTTGGCAACTTGTACTTAGATGCTTCGGAATGGACGTCTTCATTGACAATCCGTAGAGTTGTGTACAGCAAACATTACGACAAAAAACCCCATGCAATTAAACATTTTCATCTCCCTTATAAACGACATTGTGCCTAGTGGAATAAATGATTCCATATTTGTTATGGAATTGGTCGTGCACAATTACAGATTAGATCTGCACGGCTATATATTATGTATGTTCAAAGTCATCAACGGTTCAAAGCTTCATAAAATGAGATAAATCCACGTTTAGAAAATAAAATGTAGAATGAAATTGTGATGTAGATTTGTCAAAGGACTTGCATTAATTATTTTAGTCTTGCTGTAAATCCGTAAATTACAAATCGATATGTAAATCATTACAATAAAATCTTCGAAGTCCTCCAAAGGGAAATCCAATATAAGCATTAAAACACAAGCATTCAATTTCATCGCGTTTTATTATTACAATTCAGTTTTTTTTTTTCTCTCTATTCCTGTGAAGCCGGCGTGGCCTAGTGATATTGCGCTCGGCTCATGATAGGGAGGCCGGGGTTATGCCGGTGTCCTGTCTTTCGAATGAGACAGTAAAAACAGAGGCCCCGTGTCGTGGTATACATGGCATGTTAAAGATCCCTCACTGTTTCGATTGGGTCCGTTGCTAAGGTCAAAATTTGTATGCCCCGTATCAGACAAATGCCGTCACCATATACGTGAAATATTCGTGGCGTGACGTTAAACAAAAAATCAATCAATCAATCTATTCCTGTGTATTGTATTTAAGATGAAAATTCGGACCGATGATAGTTCAAACTCAAAAAGTCGTCTCATTTCGTGTATTTTAGTATTTCACTATCCCATACACGACGACAAAGAAATAAAATAAAGATATATTTTTGCTGATGTAGAAATTATAAAAATCTTCAAAATATACACTTATATACAAATCATGTCATGTTTGGTAAATACCGATTCGTTAGTAATCACTCAAGACCCAAAACTGCCCAAAACATGTAAGTTTATTTAACTTTTAGTACATGTATACATTTTTGATAACTGCAAATGACATTAACCATATTTACAGATTTTTTATCCATTTTGAATAGGGAATGGTGTGCGAGGATAATACACTACGCCATGTAGTAAGTGAGTATAATGAGGATAAGAGATTGTGTAAATTTTTTTTTGGGGGGGGGGGGGGAGATTGATTGATTGACTTCATTAAAATGTATAAAATCAATTCAGTGTTCTGTAATAGGTTTGATCTCCTTATGATCCTTGAAAATTCACTTGAAGATTTTCGATACTTAATAATTTATACCTTAACATAATAGGTTTGATCTCCTTATGATCCTTGAAAGTTCACTTGAAGATTTTCGATACATAATAATTTATACCTTAACATAATAGGTTTGATCTCCTTATGATCCTTGAAAATTCACTTGAAGATTTTCGATACTTAATAATTTATACCTTAACATAATAGGTTTGATCTCCTTATGATCCTTGAAAGTTCACTTGAAGATTTTCGATACATAATAATTCATGCCTTAACATACATATTCATTGAAGCCGATGTTGCTTAGTGGATTAAGTACTCGGCTCGTGATCGACTGGTCCCCGGTTCGACTCCCGTCCTGGGCGCACCGGTGTCCTGCCTTTCGGATGAGATAGTAAAACCCGGGACCCGTGTCAAGGTAGATATGGCACGTAAAGATCTGTCGCTGCTGCGGGTTGGCCCGCTGAAAAGATCTCAATTTGAATGCAATGCACCAGGCAGATGTCTCCACCATATACGTGAATTATCATGGAGTGACGTAAAACGATATTCAATCAATCAATTAATCAATAGATATTCATTGATTATCAGCAGGCAATCGATGCAGAAATACGTTAAAGTGACAGATACATTTATTATTAATTTTCGATTTTATCATTTTCATGGAGAATATAAGCAAAACATAAATGTCATGATTGTTTTTATTCCTCTGCTGTAGATCCTCCAGTCATATTAACAGACGAGCAATCATATTCCGTTCTCTATGGCGATGAGGCGACTTTAGCGTGTTCTATATATTCGACCGTTAATCTTTCAACGATATATTGGGAATATTCGAATGAAATGGGGTCTGTTGTCACCTTGCAGGCATCGTATTGGGGATATGACGAAAATACTACGTCATATACATCTACATTAACAATAGTATCCTCTACCATTGGAAACAAAGGAACATACCGTGGAATAGCTGGTAACTCAGGTGGAACAGCTGTCAGCAAACTAATGGCACTTTCTGTATTACAAAGTAAGTGTTAGATACTGTATGTATTGAAAACAGATACTGTTGTCTGAGACATGAGTGATATTGTTTGTTCACATCTTATTAAACGAATATTATCATTATGGTTCAAGGTAGTAAAATTATGCAAGCGATGAAACTTTACTCATGAATGGACAATCAGTAATTTCCTGCGCACTACCCAGACGACGTGGCTCATACTTCTACAGTAAGTCTACAATGCCTTACATTTACAGTAAAATCTTATCGGCCTTTTGCTCATATTACCTAAAGATGAGATCAGACACAGGGCCTCGGTTTACTGTGTCGTCTGAATGACAGAACAACGATAAGACACCAGCGGTGGAATTCGAACCAAAGATTTGGTGGCCACATACCATGCACACTACCTACTGAGCTATGCCAGGCGCATTCTCACCTTTATTACTGAAGCATCTATTGATTTGTGTTACAGTAACATTAACAAGTTCTAATGGCCACCCTTAGATTTATTTTACATTTGTGTTATAAGTCAACATTCCAAGATGAACCTGTGGTGCAAGTTTGGTGAGTTTACTTGAGTAAACTGAGTTACTCCAAGGGCCTTAACCAGACGTGGATGCCAAGTGTAAAGCATAAGTTCACCTTGTCAATGCAAGCTAAAACCTGTAGAGGTCACCGGCAATGTAACATTACCTTTTGCCATGTACAGCTTTGCTACAGCTTGTGACAACATTTGGCGTTTTGCTTGTATGTATTAAGAATGATCCATTCCTTTGAGTAATTGCATCCCTTGGACAGAATCAAAAGTGAAATGATTTGAAATCTGCCTGGATGTTCAGCTTTGATTATAATATATTATTAAACATGATAGTTATATGGTCGAATAACAAACCATATATCGTTTGAATTGTAGTTCCCTTGGTGCCGACTTATAAGCAAATCATACATCAGATGTTGATACATGTCTTTGTGGATCCAGAGAAGATGCACAACATTATCTTTTACAATGTCATAATTGTAATCATACAAGAAATTTACATATATATACAATTAATGTTGCATACAATATTGATATTCTACTTGAGGGTTGTCGATTGTAGACCGACGAAGTAAACGAAGAAATATTCCAAAAAGTACATGATTTTATTGAAAAAACCAACAAGTTTCCATAATTAAGCTCACCCTTATCACCATTTCATCTTACAGATTATGTTCTATATATATGTACATATACACTATTGTGGTACAAACATATACATATCGTCTTCGGCCATCATTATACGTAATTTAACTTTTTTAGAAAGGAGATGACTTTATTATAAGATGTTTGTCTTGTTGCCAAGTCCTTTACTTAAATGTATTGCGTAGTAATGTGATATATATATTACAAATAAATACTGTTTCAAACAAAAATACCACCTACACAATACAATGACACTTTATATCGGTTCTGAAATAATAAGCAATATTATTACTGTTAAACTGTATTTCAGATAAACCGACGGTATCCATACCAATCTCAGAATATAACAATGTTACTCCTGGTAGCAACATTACTATTCCCTGTTCAATTAATGCTTTTCCGAACGTTACATCAATGGTTTGGACACATGATACAGTAAAAGTAGAGAACAGTTCCCGATTTACTATTGGCCCTATAGACGACCCAGTATTGACGATACATAACGTCCATACTGAGGACAGAGGGTGGTATAAATGCTCTGCCACTAATGCCATTGGAACTGGACATAGTTCGGATATTGCAATAAACATTTTAAGTGAGTAGAGAAGTAACAATATATCGACCATTGTTATCATCTTTTTGGATTCATTATACTCTTTGTCGCCATCGACATCATCTTGGTCATAATCATCACCACCGCCACCACCACCACCACCATCATCATCAATACCAGTATTTTTATTAAGTCGCTATTTTGAGTTAATCGTCTATGGTTTCTAAGAGGGCTTAAAAGGGCATATTATTCATAGATATTAAATGTATTCAAAAGTGTTTGCATTTTGTTTTGTTTTAGTTTGAAAAACCAATGATGCCGTTTTCTTATAAATATTATATTAAGAAATAAATTAAATATGCATTAAACTTGTGCATGTATACGCCTTGCTTTTGCCACAATCATAAATTTCATACGGTTATAACTCATTTCTTTCTGCAGTGCAGAGTTACATTTGTTTCTTCTGTATGTATGGACATTCATGGTCGGTGAGGCTAGCCATTCAGGCGACGCTTACTCCTCCCGAGCACCTGGTCTCAACTCTGAATTTCAGAGGTCCGTGAATATCTGCTGTGGCACATTGTTCTTGATGTCTTAGTCACTTGACGCACGTTAGTTTCATATAAATACAATACAACAACTCCGTATGTAAAGCAAATTAAATGTGACAATGCATTTTATTACAGTTAGTCAAGAAGAATTCTTCATTCTTTTTTACAGCGAGATGTGGTCCCTGTCCACTTTCATACGATTGTCTGATGGATGAAAAGATCATTGCCTGTCTACGTTATATTACATCTTCGTCCGAGGAAAAGAAAAGTTATTTTGAGGAACAGTGTGCTAATGATGGCGCTAAACTAATTAGAATTGACAGTGACGCTAAACAAAACATAGCCGAAAAGATTCTAAGTAAGTAATTGTTAACCACATTACAGAAATCACCTTTGTATTTACTTTTGTCTCACGCATGCCTTTTGCAATGTAGAATTCGTAAACATTTTTCTGTGGACGGGTTGACTTAAATGTTATTATACCCTTGTCCTGGTGCTCTGTGGTGGAAACACTTTCTGCAGTGTTGTTCCATGATAAAGTTCTGTTTTATTTTGCATTGCCAGTATGTTTGGGCATTATTTGTCAGTGCGGCTAACCAAACAGGAGATGTTTTCTCTTCTTGGACAACTAGGATTGTCATGCTTCCATGAACGTCCTTGATACTGCTTCGTTGTGAAACAACGACTTAAATCGAGTGACCGTTTTGAATATTGTATAGTCATCGACATTAGTTGTAACACAGTAGTACCACTTGTATAGCATGCGTGATAGCTCTAGGCTTCAGTCTTTTTTATGTATTTGGATGTTTCTCTTCTTCTTTTTTTTTTTTTTTCGTTCTTTCTTTCTTTTTTTTTTTTTTTTTTTTTTTCATTTTTGTAAGCCTCGAATGTGAAATATATGTTATTGTAATGCTGTCCAAGACAGCTGAATCTGTGTTGCTTGTTGGTCTTTTGTCATCTATATGGAGGGTTACAGATATTTAGTGCACTGCTATTGTGGTGAGAGGTGCTGTGGTCTGGTCACGACACTAATTTCATTCCATCCGACTGCTGGAAATGTACGATATTGCTGTGACAAACCTGTTAAAATGTCTTAAACAGACGAAATATAAACAGGGCTAATTCTAAGGAAATGGGTTTTCTTCTGCTAGTTCTGCTTGTTATTGAACATATTCATATAACTAATATACCAACAGACCTTTTATCCTGTTGATCCTATATTTCATTTTATGCCAGAAAAACGATAATTTGCCGAAAAAAATTTGAGTCACTTTATCTGACGTCACTGTACTAGCTTATGCGTCATAATGAAAATTCCGGCAAAAAGTAGCATGCCCCGCATGAGGCCGTTTACATCATGTTAAAATGGATGGAAACACATCTATTGAACGTGTATCTTTTACATTAAACAACACAATTTAAATTGATATAACATGAATGACCCTGTGTGTGCCTGCCGATTACAACAAAACAAGACATTACAAACAGACTCTTCACAAAGAATCTCAACGATTACAATCTAACACAATGCACATATTCATTAACATTTATGAATAGAACAAGGAAAAAAACATTAAGGCTTAATAAAAACAGAAAGCTCAACCAGTCATGTAATACCATCATAATTAAAACAGAAGGCTCAACCGGTCCTGTAATACCGGCATAATGAAAACAGAATGCTCAACCAGTCCTGCAATACCGGTAATACATTATTAAACATAGTCATGTATATAAAACATAAAATTCAGTGTCACAGTCTGACATATTGATATCAGCGGCCCAAGACCCGACATGTTACTTTTTACCGGGATTTCCATTTTGACGTAAAGAACCTGATAGTGACGTCACAAGTTAAGCAATAGTGTCAAAATAAAAATCCCGGCAAAGAGTTACATGTAGGGTCTTGGGTCGCTTATATCATGTAAAATATGAAGACCGTCTTTTGAATTCCTATATTTCTTTCTTTCCATTGTAGGTTATGTATACGGTACTCACGTCTGGATACAAGGTAAATACGATCATGAAACATGGAAATTTGACGACGGATCAGCTATGTTATATTCTAATTGGCGCGTCAGTTCTAATAAGTCCAATACAAATGTAGAATCCGTGATTATGCTAAAGGAGAATCAGTTTCAGTGGCTCGCTGTGGATAAGATTTCTTTCAATTCGCGAGATGTCGTAGGAGCCCTGTGCGAATTCATATCAATTGATTAACTATACATTATTTGTCAGTCAGTTTTAATGCTTCGAGTATAAGATTTAACGCGGTCACACTGACGCACAGCCGATTATGGAAGCGAAAATAATATCCCTTAGAACTGGTTGTTGAAAAATAGATATAGGACATAATCCTCGGTTTCGAAATTAAATGCTACAGGGGTACATATGTTATTCTTGCCAGAAGTGTACCCCTCAAGCAATGCAATCTGTAGGAAAACGAGTTGCTATGATTAGAGCCTTTATTGAATTGTTCACACTGTAAATTTTGAAAAGTTAATAAAGCAAAAAATTTGGTTTTGATTTTTAAAATATCGAAATTCATGTAAGCCCTACAAGACATCAAATATTTGATTTCTCAAACTTAGTTTTCAGATGACATCTGAAAAATTGCTTGATAAAGGTCGTAAGGCCGAAAATTTGCAATACAGAGTGTTTGTGTTCCTTTACTTTTTAATGTACCGGACTTCCTTTCGGAGGACTTCTCTGAAATTATGTAAATCACTCTAAAACTAAGGAGTGTCTCCCTCATGCATAGCTCTGTCCTTAGAATGATTCTTTGGTTCACTTTTTCGGTAAATTTGATTTCAATACTTATCTTCAAATATTTATATAATATGAGAACTCCAACCATTCGGCCACGGGCATTACTGAAGAGACACAAGTTGTCGAAATGCGCATCTGGTGCACAAAATTGAAAGGTATATATGTTCTATATTTATTGTAATTAGTTTCCTCTTTGAATATGTAAACTTTTGATTTTCACTGCTTCAGCTTTATTCATGCGACATGCGCATATATTGCAGTGTATATATGTTGTGTATTTGGAGATAATTGTCATTATGTGTAGGGGAGAGGGAATTGCCTTAAGCAACATTTCAAAATTAATGGTAATATTAAACAAGTTATGCTCCGAATATTTGAACATAAAGTTTTTCAGCCACGAAAGAGGAAATTACACTACAGAGAACGGCTATTGTCCAGTTGCCATGTCATCGCCATGATATCTTTTAAGTCTCGGCTACCAATCACTGCGATCTTCGCTCTTTATCTGACCTATCGTTAACACGTAATCCCCATAAATCACCGCAACGATAGCGGTAAATCACCGCAGCATTGCGGCAAATCGCGGTGACCCTTCCATCTACGAATATGTAAACGGTAGTTAAATATTTTACTTTAGATGCTCTACACAAATTATTGCTTTGGGTGATATTTCTTATCAGCTTTATGCGATTTTGTGTAAAAATCAAATAGGGATATAAAGGCAAGTGCTATGAAATAACAAAAAAAAAAAGCAAACAGACAAAATAAACCCCCCCAATACGTTTTTATTGGACAAGCGTTCGAATTCACTTTGATGACAATCTGATTAAAAGGATTTCTATCTGTTCTGCATATATGTAGTAAATACTGAATTAATAGATATGCTTTTAATCAGATTGCTTCTTCGATTTTTACTTCTTGCAATAGTGAAATCGCGAGAGAAATTTGAGAATGGCTTGGATAATTTCTTTGATTGGCGTCAAATCAAAGTTAAGACTAATTCATATATTTGGTTAAGCTCCCAGGTTTTAGTTTAGGCTTCAACTACAGTCGAAATTCCTTTTTAAAATGCTGCACGTTTTATTACTTGGTAATATCAAATGCTTATTTCGACAAAAAAATATTTACATAAATGTTATTTTGAACGTTCACCACTAAATTTAGATACATGTATTCTCATCTAAATTGTTCTCATACTTAATCTACCATCTTTGTTTTTAAAAAATTTAGAATGGCTATCGCACTTAGATAACTAATGATGCATCTAATCTGGAAAAAATGGCACAGAACAAATAGCCCTCAAGCAAAACCGCTCGTGTTACAGCTCGATTATTAGACAAGATGTTAAGATGCTTAAATGTACGTTTAATAGTTCAACGATGTATAGCCGCAATTAACCGCAATGTTGTGGTGAATCACCGCGATTGACCATCGCGGTGGTGAAGTGGTGTGTGGTGATTTGCGGTAATGTGAACGCGATCGTACGCGTCAAAATAGTCAATCGCAATACGCGGAGAATTGGACAACCAGCAATCTCCGTAGTGTATTTGAATTACTTTTATTTTATGTTCCATATTATTTGCAATTGATTGATCAAAGCCACGCCATGTTTTTCATGTATAAGGTTGGGTTTTCCAGGTCATCTGACAGATATGTGCCGTGATTTTCATTTTCCAATCAGATGAAATTTTGATGGGCACTCTATAAAACATTAACATACCCATTCTTAATTCTTGGTGTTTATATGTATTGTATATATTGACTACATTGTAGATATTGAAAATCAAAATAGTTTATGTAATCTGTTTATATTAAACATGTTTATATTCATACTTTGCTGTATTCAACTATGGAAAGCTACATTCTTCAGTACATATTTAATTAATATTATGTATCATGCTTAACATTCTTACGCAATGCGTTAATATCTAACTGTATATGCATGTAATATTAGTTTTATATGACAATAAACTATTATGGATAATCACAATTTTGCCTGTGTTATTGAAATTCAGCACATGTTCAGGGGAAGACTAGAGCGGTAGTATTGCATGTCTATGGTGTTTATGGTGTCAGCTAGAAATTTAAGGTGATTCATCAAGGATGCACATGTATATTTCTATATTAAGATATAAAATCATGTACGTCCCTGGTGAGATATAATAACCGATGCACCAGACAGGTGCCGTCACCATGTTAGTGTAAACCTATAACCTGTGCCATGGCAGACGTGCCTCAGTTTTGGACTTAGCTGTAACATTGGAAAATTTTGCTTTCGGCCAACAGAAAGGTGCTACGACCATATAACGGGGGAATAAGCGATTAGTCCATATATCGCTTTTCATTTCACCTCTATTAAATTCACATTGATCTAGTTGAGCATTTAATTTTTATGTAAGTTGTGAGTGAGTGAGTGAGTGAGTGAGTGATTGACTGATAAATTGATTGATCGATCGATTATAGTTTTACGTCATTCCACGATTATTTTTACTTATATGGTGACCTCATCTGGATCTGCATGGAAATTAGATATCTAACTTCAAATCTACGCAGAGATCTATATAGTCCAGAAAATACGCTTCAATTTTTCGTTGAAATACTACAATAAAACTTGTGTGATAACGGATATTGTACATGGTTAATATTAACTTACAAGCATATTTATGTTAATAGAACTCATGGAAATTCATTCTGTAACAAAATATTCATGTGCTTACTTTACAGAGATTTGATAATGTGTTTACACACGTGATTAACAGAGTGGAAATCTTGTTGTATTAGTTGATTTAAGTTTTTCTTATAGGAAAATGTCATTATAATGTAAAAAAAAACGAAAGTAACTGGTGTCACATGGCTATGTCACTGACAAAAATATACCATGATTGATTGATTAATTGATTATTGTTTTACGTAACTCCACGATTATTTCACATATATGGTGACGGCATCTGTCTGGTGCATTACATACAAATTTAGACCTTTGCAACGGATCCACCCGAAGCAGTGAGGGATCTTTTATGTGCCACGCCTCGGGACCTCGGTTGTTACTGTCTCGTCCGAAAGACAGAACACCGGTGTTTCCAGGCTGGAATCGAACTAAGCACCTTATCCACTAGGCCATACTGGCTTCAAAAATATACCACATTGGACATTCACGAACCCCTGAAATTCAGAGGTGAGACTAGGTGTCCTTGAGGAGTGAGCGTCTCCTATTTGGCTAGCTACACCAGCCGTAAATGCCCTTCAATACAGACAAATCAAATATAATTTAGCACGGTATATATACAAGAAAGTGAAAAACATTGTATAGAAAGTGCCACAACCACACAACGTCAGGAAAAGGGTAAAATATCACTTAAGTCAAACCCTTTGCAAGTAAGCTTCACACTTTATAACAAGGGCGAATTTAGGGGGGGGGGGGGGTTGGAGGGACAACCCCCCCCCCACACACACACACACACGGGTTTCCGCTTCTTTTTTTTTTTTTTTGGGGGGGGGGGGGGGTATCTTTTTACCTTTTCTTTTCGACGAAGGTCAGTTCATGTATTTCGATGTTTTTGTACGATCATATTCTATTTTAATGTTTTGAATAACCTTTTGTTACCTTTCTGAGTGTTTCATACCTTCACATGCTTGTGAAATACTAGAATGGAGTTACCTGCTCTCGCTTGCTATTACTGCGCGAAGATCTGGACTTGGGAATGGAAAGGAACCCTATTAATACATCGGACCCACTCTGAAACTGCCCTCTACCTAGAATTAGATAAAAAGTGTCCCCTACACGTTATATATATATTTCCCAACTGCATTTGTAAGATCCATGGATAAATTGCGCCTATTCTGAAATTACCCTTTGTCTAGAATTGGATGTCACGTATCCCCTACATATCATAAATTACCCTACAAACTATAATTTCCTCAACTGCACTTGTGAATATAGTTCCAAGATACTGGTCTAGATGCAATGAGGCTAGCCCCATCCCCATCAGCCCATTTAACTCTGTATTATTGCTCTTTATTTATGCAACTTGGGTGCTGCTGACCCAAAACAATATAATTATTATTTTACCACACACTTCTTTTACACATTTTACTTTTGGCCCTTATTTTTAATTTTTTAGTTACCCTATGTGATATTTGGCCTTTAGTGTTTGGCCCTTATTAATATGTTCTTACCATTGTACATATGTTCTTAAAACCTAAAACAGATCCTTATTTCACCCATTTGGGGCACTCCTTAACCAGAGGAGGAAATTCCAAGCTGAAACTGAACAGGCATTGCCAGTGTAATGAACTACTTCCGAATGAATACACAGTGTACCCGTATTTATTCTGACATTGTAAATTTACATGAAGGGAAACGATGTGAAATATATGCAATTCCGGCACCATATCAAAGTTAATAATGAAGAAATAAAGTGACCAGATGGATATGACTTTATGGCTTAATACTTAGCAGACAGAAAAAAATCCTGTGTCATTATAGAAAAAAGGCTGAAAAGTATACCAGATTACACCGTTTTATTCGAAAATTTAAAAACTTTCCCGGGGGAGCCCCTCCCCCCGGACCCCCACCTACAGGAGGGGGTACACCCCTTACCGCACCCTTCCCCTCTCGGCACTTTGGGCCTCCTCCAACCCCCCCCCCCGCCCTTTTTCCCATTTATGCTTCTGGATCAGCCGCTGTTATAAAAGTATCTGTATAAATACAGTATTATGGAGTCACCATGTGAAATAATTTGGCATTTAGTAAATTAAGAAATAAACATTATAAATTACTGTATGAATATTTTATGTGCATTCAGTACTTAGTATTCTTATTACTTATAAATACTTATTGCTAAAGACAGTGACTTTTTATGCAAATCAGTTTTCATGAATTCCTGAAAGAAAAAAAAATACTTCTGGTTAGAATGAAAAAATAAATAAATAAAAAAAAAAAAAAAAACAAAGAAGGAAAGACAGAAAGAAAAGACCTCTCATGAAATTTTCTACTATACATTTATGTAATTATGAATTTTGTATTCTAAAATTTTGATTTTTGATTTTAAAACTTTGATTCTAAACTCATGTAAACAGTAAATTTACTCATCTCAAAATGCTGAAGTTATATCGTACGTACATCAGCGATTACTTCTTTTCCGCTGATTTCATTTTGTTTCTTTATTCCCTAGAACTACACACAATGGTATATATATATCGGAGTAACTTCTGTTAAAAAAAAAAATCGGGATCGATGTCATAGAATTAATTTCTTGGCAATCCCAATGTAAATCGAAAGTAGAACGTGTGACTATGGGCGAAAGAAGTGTTTTACTATGGTAACCATTTTATTGGCTTACATTATATTTAGAACATTGAGTTTATTTGTAAAGAGTAAATTGTTTTCAGTAAATAAAAGAGTTTTTCTCTAAATGTTGCATACTTTGAATTGAAAGTAGGCATAATTAACTTTTCACATCACACCTAGCTAGGGTAATTAAGAATAAGATAACTATCAGTGAGTTTCACTATGAAAGACAATGATATTTATATTGGTTCTTCAAGTAATAGCTTTGCATTTCTATACTGAAATCAAAAAAGTAGTTTGTCTTGCTTTAAAAAACCTTAAACATCAGAGAGGGGGGAATGCTGATTTCAATAAGATTTTATTTTCTTTACATACCTATATTAATAAAGGCTGTGTTAAACAGTTTAATTGGCACGAATTATCAAAATAATAATTTTTTATATTTTTATTTACATTCAATGTCCGTCAGTATAAACTACAAACAACATGGTCGCCAACCGCATGGGAATTAATTAAGTGACTTGAAAAATAAACAAACAAAAAAATTATCACAACTCGATAAAAAATGCATCAAAATGAATGAAACTTGAGAAGTAAGTGGAATGATATCCATTTATCAAAAAAAGTCAATGTTTTATAAAAATATATTGTTGTTTTCGGTAATTTTTTTGGGGTGTTTTCAGAAATTAAACAGTGATTTCTGTATTTCCGGCAATTCCCTAGACCCTTAATTATCTTATTCACACCACAGTTCTATTGATAAGAATTGTTTTTGAAAAAAGGAAATGGATAGGAACTACAGCTTTATTGTATTTATTGCATCATATTATATATATAATATCATCTACGGTTAATAAAGCCGGTGTGGCTCAGTGGATGAAGTGCTCGGCTTGCAACCGAGAGGTCCTGGGTTCAAATCCCATCATGGGCACATTGGTATCCTGTTTTTTGGATGAGATTGTAAAATCTGAGGCCCCATGTCATGGTAGGCATTAGGGGTGCCATGGGTACCCGAAATTACAGGGAATCGCGGAACATTTTGTTCGGATCGGGTTTGGGTCCGTTTTCCAGAATTTCGGTTTGGTTCAATTTCGTATTTTAGAACGTGTTTATTAAAATTGGCGTCCAAAAAGGATCAATCGTGTGGAATTATTTTGATTTTTCACGCTCTGAAGGAGAAACAGATAAGACAATAACTGTTTGCAATATATGTAAATCGCAAATAAAATATTCCACAGGTTCTACATCGTCGATGTCAAAACACTTAGAAAGATAGCATGGCATAAAAAATGATAAAATCAACAAATAACAAATAAACACATGTCAAATGTATATTTTATTCTAATGTAATACTAGAACCGAAATAACCAAAATCGAACATAAAAAATTAGGACCCGACCCGACCCAAAAAATTATGGAACCGTGACAGCCCAAGTAGGCATGGCACGTGAAAAATCCCTTATTGCTTATGGCGAGTCTGTTATAAACGTATAAATCTGTATGCAATGCATCTAGCAGATGCCATCACCATATACGGAAAAAAAATACGCAACAATAATCAGTCAGTTAATCAATATGTGGTAAACATATTATAGTAACCTGAACTATGTATACTGCACATATAGTTAACTAGACAAATTAACTATCTAAGATGATGCTCATATCTGCAATAGATGTTCAAACACTCTATGTTAAGGTAAGGGGATATACAGATCAGAGTCAAGAATCCGGAGGATTGAGACTCCATGCGACCATGGTGAGGTGATGACATTACTGGCATAAGAAGTGCTTGGACTTCAATATTCAAACACAAATATCACAGCAAATGCTATCCAGCAATGGAGTCCTATACTTATTCTATACAATGTATGGGTTTCAAAATGGTTCCATCTTTCCATGTATCGTTATCTACTGAAACAGTCTGCCTTTCACAGTAGTCATTCTTCTCATGAATGTGATGTGTTAACATGAGTGCAATGTGACGTAAAAAGACAGAACTACAATCTGTCTACCAAGACTCTCTTAATAAACGCTGCAAGTACCTAGAATGACTGATTCATGTGAAATGTTAACTATGTTTGTTTATTACACTAGCTCCATGGCGATTGCCTTATTAATCATGTTAATCGATCAGAACCCAATTGGCAGCAAGCATAGGCTCATGGCCGAGCAGATCTGGGTTTGGTCCCATCTAAGCTTCGTCAGTTTTCATTGCAGGGCATCTGGAAGATGTAGTTACCATATGAATGAAGTAATCAGGTTGTGGTGTAAAAACAGGAAAGCCACAAATAAGCAATGTCAATGGAATAGCAATCTCATTAAAACGCGATTTATTACGGTCCTTACTTTTATCTTGTTCGCTTGTGGTAGATCTCAAAACACTCTGCAGCAGTTCATCTCAGATTGACCTTCGACATGGACCAATCAGCACCTGCTTTACGAAGCTGGTCAGTTCTTTTTTCCATCACTATCTATAATAATTCGAATTTGAACACACAAATTATGCTAATATTGCCAAATGAATAGGTTTTTCAGGACATGCTGCCGTGAGATATGGAAACAGTCATATTTGTTTACACACATTGACATGGAATCCTTTTTGCTGGCCAGCTTTGCACAGTGAATGCTGATTGGTCAGTGCCAAAGGTCGATCTTAGATGAACTACTTTGGAGCATATTTAGATCTATCACTGCTAACATGATAAAACTAAGGAGTGTGATAGATCAAGTTTTAATGAGATTGGTGGTGCTGGAGTAGATATGGTTGGCATCATTTAGATGCAAATGTTTGAAAAACCATATCTATTCCATTGATGAGAGAGTTTCTAGGAGGACCACATATTCCTTGCCAAATTAAGTTAATGCACGTTTTTTACGTGTTGAAATCTGTGCAGTAATGAAATGAGTATTGTGTTTGCTAACATTAAGTATGTAAAAATCACATACTCTAAAAATTAGTGATTACGGTATTGGTTCAACAATATAGCAGAAGTGAAAATAGGTTACATTGTAATATTCATATGCTACAAATGTTACAGTTGTTGTATATTTCTGTTTCAGGACATTATTCTTAGCAAGTTATGGCCTGATGGTGAGGAGAGCACATGCAGAAGACAACAGGAACAATGATACCCAAGTTTCAAGGGGTAAAACAGTGAAAAAAATAATATGTTTTTACTACTGTATGTGACAAGAAGATTATTGTTTCCTTGACCTTTGATAAAATTAGTGACCTTGATTATGACATCAAATGATTTGCAGTTTTAAAGTATTTTTTACATTTCATAAATAGGAGTTATAATTTCTATACATATTATGCAAATATCAGAACTGTACTATCATTACTCTCCGGGCTATCAAACCTTTCCCCCTTAAAAATCATATTCATTTGAATGTTTTCAATGTTATCACCAAAACTCTTTTATGTGTTTATCACATTAATTTTGTCATAATTAATGATATTAGTTTTTGAAAAATTTAAAAATTAAACGACTATGACAAGGGTAAAATTTGATTGGTAAATTAATAAAGTCGAAAATGAAATCTCTGCAGTGGAGATCATTCTCCGAATGTCATATATCTCTTAATAATGCCAGCATATCCTTTACATACTTGGTTATTGAATTGCTGTTATAATAATGAACATATTTAAGGCAGTACTTTTCATTCCCATTTTAAATTCCTATTTTGTCATATTTTGCTCTGCTGAATTTGACCATGAGGATTTCCCTAAACAAATTGAATTTTGGCTGGAATTAACATATAATTTCACTGGTGTATTAAATAATATTATTTCCATGTATTATTTAGTTGTTCTGGTGATCTAAACAAGTATACATGACCATGTCTTCTGAATTTTTTAAATCAAGGACTTGGTGGCCTGAAGTTAGAACTTTACAAATGAAACAAAAGTTACAGCAATACTTAAACTTAACAACAAACAAAGAAACAAATAGATAGACAGGTTAAAAACAATATGACCTCCAATCTGTCCATTTGGGGGCATAGAGATGGAAATAAATATATACTATACTGAGCAGTATAATTAATAAATTAAATCAAAAAGCTTAGCACTTCAGGTAATGGCAGCATGAAATTGAATAATTCAAAAACAAGTATGACTGCATGCTATAATTCATCTGAAAGACTATGTGCATTGTTCATGCTGACAGTGATTATGCGTAGAAAAGAAATGTGCGAGATTTAATTTATCATTACTTGCTTAAACTATGAACTAGATTTCAAATTATAATATTAACAACATAGGCATATGCATTTCCACTTGATCATGTAAAAGAAAGATAACTCTAGCATCTCCATGACATTTTCTTAGTATGGGTTATCTTTCACAAGCTGTACTTATTCAGGGCGTCTGTAATACATACATATTACACATCTATTTACACAGGCTCTTGCACTAGATATGATTGATGTGTTGCTGACTTGGATATTTGCTGAGATTCTAAATCTATTATTTTAAAAAGAGCATCTGCATGGTAAATGGAGGGTTGGGGGTTGGAATCGTCAGTTAGTTTAGGTATTTGAAACTTATCAGATTATTTCAGGAGTCTCAGTTTGCAGCTGATGTGGCTAAAGTACCACGCTTCAACTCATTGTAGTCACTCTCATCTATATTAAGGGTTCAAGTTCCATTCAGACTGGGCAGATTTCCTATTTAACCTGCCTTACTGAAGATAGTTTATAAAGATTCTAAGTTCTCCAATGGGAAGTCCGGTACATTCAAAATAAAAGAACACAAACATTCTATACTGCAAATTTTCAACCTCATGGCCCTTAGCAAGCAATACATGATGAGAGCTGTGAGGTAGAAAATTTGCAGTATAGAGTGTTTGTGTTCTTTTGCTTTTGAATATAGTCTACTTTTCCTACTTCACAAAGAAATAGCGTTTGTGTTACAAAATTTTCAAGTCACATGGACTTAATTAGGTTGGTTTTTTTTTTCATTGACTAATTTTGAAATTGCTCACATGTTAATACCTTCGTTAGGGGCTTTATATAGGTGGTCTTCAAATCAGGTTTGACTATAAAATGAAATTATGGTTTATGACATTGAAATACTTGAGAGTAGAATACATTTGATGTGGTATTGAGGTGGCTTTTATTCTGCATTTCTCTCTACTATTTTCACCTACTTAGTACTGAAGTGTTTTACATTTGAAGTTAAAAGTCAGGAAGGAGAACAAAAGAATTATACATTTTAGAGCAAAATGGTGAAACAAATCTTTAAAGTTCTCTTAATCCACACACACAACCCTCCCCCATTTTATGCCTGTGCCATAAATGGCTGGAGGCATAGAGTATTGAACCTCGCCGTCAATTCATCCTTCCATCATGATACAGTTTGTTTTCGCAACTACTCTTAAACCCTTAGAAGGATTTCAATGAAACTTGGTGCAAACAAAGACTACAATACGTAGATGTTCATATTGTAAAGGGATTCCTGTACAAAAAGTTTTAAAGGAGTTATAGCCCTTAGATTTAGATTTCTAAACATAGGTAGTAAATTCACCTTGTCTTCGCAACTCCTCCTTATACTTCAGGAGAGGATTTCAATGAAACTTTGTACAAACATAGATCATAGTATATAGATGTGGATATTACAAGGAGAATCCTGTACTAAATTAGTTTGCAGGAGTTATGGTCATAGACTACACACGCTGTTCAAGGAATGTCGTAAGAAAACTTTTGCTGCCAGTGGGGGTATTTGTGGCATATAAACACATCTAGTTATACGCCCATTTTAGATAGAATATTATGATATGGCATTGTAGGACTGTGGGTCTGACGGCACCTTGTTAACATGATACAGACCATAACGTTCAGGCTAGTTCTGTCAAACTTGGTACACATATTTTTTATGGCATGAGGACGAACCCTATTGATTTTTAATATTAAGGTCAAAGGTCAAGATCATTTTAGGGGCAATAATAGCAAATTTTTGAGAGTGCAACTTGTAAACAAGGTACAGATCAAACTGTTTATGCAAGAACGTATAAACTTTGCACACTCATTTCCTATGATGGCAGGATGAACCCTATTGATTGTCAAAGGTGATATCTGCAAGGTCAAGGTCACAGTACGTATGTCAGTTAGATTCTTGTCCAGGTCCTAACTTTTACACCGTGCATGGATTTGAGTAATATTTCACAGAATTGTTGCCCAGCCTAGGACCCAAAGGTGTGTAGTGACCTTGACTCAAAGGTCATATCTACAATATCGAGATCACAATGCATATGATGGGTAAATTTTTGTCCGGACCATAAGTCTTTACCCACTAACGTGGAACTGAATAATATTTCATAGAATTGTTGACCATGACCTAAAGGTGTGTCTTGAAATTAAAACTCCACTTTGCCATAGCTTCTTACTGCCTTCCTGGATTTCCATAATATTTCACAAAGTCAAAGCATGTGTCATCTTGAGGTCCTCAATAATAGGCAAAGGGGGGAATGTTTCCATACTTTCAAATTTCTTCCGTTCAAACCATGCTAGGCATTGCTCTTGTTTTTCCTTTATGCAAAGGTTACACATGTAGTACAGAGTATTTTCAGTCAAAATATGTTGTAAATATACCATAATCAACTTTTCTCAACTCCATCTCAACTCGAGGGGACAGTCTGAGTTAAGCAGAGTTCAAAATAGAGATGTATATTTATATAAAGAAATTAAAATCTGAACTTAAAATAAATTTGATTTAGCAGAACATTAGAGCTATTGGTATTCAAGAAAATAGAGTTAGGTGTAATTCACATAGGGAATAAATTGGATTTGGAAATTAGGATTTCTGTTTTTCTTCATATTTGATATATCGAACATGTGACCAGCTATAAATAGAATCACAGAAGTTCAGTTTCGGGAGATGTTTTATTTTTTTCTTATACATATGTACACTTACTGACAAATAATACCACAGGTGCTGAAAGGGAGAAAATCTTGAAATTATGAAGTTGTTGTGATATGACAGGTGTTTGCATCGTGTTTGGTCTACAAATAGGAAGATATTTCCTAGAAAATAAGCGAACTGAGTGTATAATTATTTGTGTCATTTTTTAACATCTTATAAAATGGTCTTTGATAAAGGTGGTTGGTTATGAAATTGTTATTACTCATATGCGGCATTTACCCATGAAGTTAGCAGATTCCTCTGGGTATTTTCCATTTCTCTCACCACTTTTTAAGTGCTAACTGCCCTGTAATCTGAATTATCAGACTAAATACCAATTGTACCACAGCTTTGACGACAATAGGCCATTTCCGAGTTTCATTTCTTTTATTATAAAGTCTTGAAGTTAAGTAGAATTGCTTGCCTGTAGGAACATGAATGAAGAATATTCTGTAAGATTAGTTACAGCAAAAGGATTACATGTGAACAAGCCACAGGGAAAACAGTCATGTCTACTCAATACTCAAAAAAGAAATTTACACTCGATTTGTAATAGATATAATTGAAATCTATACTAATTAAAACGTCAGTATTTGTCCCTTGTCACACATATTTTTTATGGTAATATTTAAGAATTACAAACTGCAATCGAAAACTCAGAATTAGTCTATTAGACTCTGAGGTTTGGGATTTTGTTCCCCGTACTTTCCATAGACCCATCAAAGGTAGAATATCTGGTCAGGTCTTTCAGGTTAATTGCTGTATCAGTGATGAAATCCTGTTCTCATGTTTATCAGTTTCCATGAATCATTGCTAATAAACTTATTTTATGTTTTACAGAAGAATTTGAGAACTTGAGGAAGGAATTTCAGCAGTTGAAATTAGATAATGGAAATTTGTTAAAAACGGAAACCACTTTGAGAGACGAAGATGTAAACGATAAACATCTAATACAAGAATTAAAAGATGAACGGTCAGTGTTGAGGAAAAAACTCAAAGAGTTTAGGACATGGAAGGACAATGTCATTAATCAGATTGAAGACTTACAAAATAATTTTAAACAAAATATACTTTTACAGCAAAAAAATGTATCAGACAGTTTAAAACATATTGAAAATAGGTTTCAAATGATTAATGAAACATTTCAGAAGAATAACCTTGAAATGGAAAACAATATAAAGACATTAGAATCTAAACTGCAGCCACTGACTGAGTTGGCACAGCAAGTAGAACAATATGAATTAGGGTTAAAAGACCTAAATGTTACTTTAAGGGAGCAACAAATGAAAATTGAAGAACATAGCTCAAAAGTCATAGAATATGAGGCTAAATTTAGAATATTTGATGAACATAACAGAACATTAGATGAACACAAGAGAATGTTGGATGAATGTAAAGGAGTATTGGATGAACATAACAGAACATTGGTTGAACATAAGAAAACATTTGATGAAAATAAAGGAACATTAGATGAACTTAAGGGAAAAATGGATGAACATAAGGGTACATTGAATGAACATAAAAGAACATTCAGTGAACATAAAGGAACATTGGATGAACATAAGGGAACATTGGGTGAACAAAAGAAAACATTGGGTGAATATAAGACAACATTGGATGAACATAAGACAACATTGGATGAACATAAAGGAACATTAAATGAACATAAGGGAAAATTAGAGGAACATAAGGGTACATTGGATGAACATAAAGGAACATTAGATGAACATAAAGGAACATTGGATGAACATGAGGGAACATTGGGTGAACAAAAGAAAACATTGGATGAACATAAGACAACATTGGATGAACATAAAGGAACATTAGATGAACATAAGGGAAAATTAGAGGAACATAAGGGTGCATTGAATGAACATATAAGAACATTCAATGAACATAAAGGAACATTGGATGAACATGAGGGAACATTGGGTGAACAAAAGAAAACATTGGATGAACATAAGACAACATTGGATGAACATAAAGGAACATTAGATGAACATAAGGGTAAATTAGAGGAACATAAGGGTACATTGGATGAACATAAAGGAACATTAGATGAACATAAAGGAACATTGGATGAACATGAGGGAACATTGGGTGAACAAAAGAAAACATTGGATGAACATAAGACAACATTGGATGAACATAAAGGAACATTGGATGAACATAAGGGAAAACTTGGTGAACAAAAGAAAACATTGGGTGAACATAAGACAGCATTGGATGAACATAAAGGAACATTAGATGAACATAAGGGAAAATTAGAGGAACATAAGAGTACATTGGATGACCATAAAAGAACATTCAGTGAACACAAAGGAACATTGGATGAATATAAGGGAACATTGGGTGAACAAAAGAAAACATTGGGTGAACATAAGACAACATTGGATGAACATAAGGTAACATTGGATGAACATAAGGGAACATTGGATGAACATAAGGGAACATTGGATGAATATAGGGGAAAATTAAATGAACATAAGGAAACATTGAATGAACATATGCAAACTTTGGATGAATATAAGAGAACATTGAATGAACATCAGGGAACATTGTCTGTTCATCAATCAAGTTTAAATGAAACTGGAATTTGGAAAGAAGACATTAATGTTTGGAAGTATGATACACAAAAAGACTGGAAATACATTGTGTCAAAGGTCCCTATACTGGATAGCAAGGTCAGCTGGTTAGAGGTCAGTGGTGGAGACACGAGTAAGTTCAAGTCAAAATTATGACCCTGATGTCCTAAATTAAATTATTTGCATTTTTAAAAGATAGAATGAATATCTGATTTCTGAAAACAAATGATCCTTTTCATATTTAGCCAGTAATATTAAGCTTCAAAGATATAGAGTCAGATTTTTATTGTACTCCTCCCCCCACCCACATTTCATTGGAGACATTTTTAACATAATTTTTTTTTGTGTTTTAGTCATTTTTTTTGGACTTTCTTCAGTAGATACAACCTTGTGCAGATATTTTCTCATTTACCTTCCCATAGATTCCATTGATATCGTAGATTTAGCTTCATTAACACATAAAGGGATACACCCCCATTTTCATCTCTTTTAAACCATTTTTCAACATGTTATGGTGTTTTTGTCATTTTTGGGACATAAAGCATTTGTTTCATTTATTTGTGCTATCCATAGATATGAATTTGTCTGGAGTTTTATTTTTTTCATTACTTCTTGAACAGAAAGGGTTAGGGTTTTAATACATGGTACATATGTATATCAGACCTAGACTCGCTCTTAGTCTATGAACAATTTGTTGTTATTCAATTTTACTGCTGTGGGGGATATTTGTCCCAATAGGCGAATTCGAGTTTTTTTTATTTTTTAAGTAATATGGTCTTTCCATGTCCTATTTTTAAATTAATTCGTTATACAAATCAATATTTTAAAATGTGTATGCATTTAAGATCCTTTTCGTTTTCATCATTTATTTATGTTCTATTTTTAGATTCAGTATTTATCCCAGTTTCTGTATTTAGATTTTATTCAATGGTCCCTTTACCTGGGATTTCAGGTTTCATTGTCATCCTCATCATCCTGATCATCATAGCGATAGTAGGACTGCTGATTCTAATCCTGTTTAGAACCAGATCGCTCCGCACACCATCACAAGGAACCACTCAGTACGGCGATCTTATCACAGCATCTGGTGCAAGGGTATGTAATACTTTCTAATTCCCTAACAAGGAATCTATATGAAATTCTATCCTAATGCATACGCATCCTGTATGCTGTAGTTTTGTCTAACTCTCTATCAAGTCAGGCTCTATATCCATCTATCAGTCTTTCTTTCTGTGAATTTATCTGATGGTAAATTTATAAGGGATTCAGAGACAAATACACGATTACAGTCATAAAATTTACGATATTGAATACAGAAACACTATGGCGAGAAAACGAATCCTCAGGTTACAAAGATCCAAGCTCAAGGTTACATTTCTTTTTAAAATAAAGTAGCTTAGCATAACAAACACTAAACAAGATTAAATGAACTCTAAGCTCTGACATCTATATTTAGAAAGGGAATCTCAGTTGATTTCCAAAGAGAGTCCATATTAATTTTAGGATAGATGGGTCAAGGTCATTAGAGATTTTTTTTTTTTTTCTACGTCACACCACAAATATTTCACATATATGGTGACAGCATCTGCCTGATGCGGGGCATACAAATTTTGACCTTTGCAACGGACCCACCCGAAGCAGTGAGGGATCTTTAACGTGCCATGCATACCACGACATGGAGTCTCGGTTTTTACTGTCTCATCTGAAAGACAGAGCACTGGCATGACCAGAGCGGGACTCGAGCCCTGGCCTCCCGATCAGGAGTCCGACGTGATACCACTAGGCCACACCGGCTTCAAGGTCATAAGAGACTGACTCAGTTTAAATACTTATGCTTTTTATTTATATTGATGTATTTGATTGTATTTATTAAAATTTATGTTAATTTATTAGGATGACTTTTTTATGATCAATAATTTTTCGATCATGTTAACAGAATTTCATTTTATAGATCAACTAATGCTATTTTTCCTTGTATTTTCAAATACAGGGTTCATTGGCAATATTAGAGACCATTCAGACTAAATCGACTGAAGACTCCATATGTGTTGTAAGTTTCCATGGCAACACACAGTCTTTACATAAAGAACTAACAACAAGTGTAACAAATGATTGTGAAAACCTAAGAAGCATACAGGTTAGTGAAATACAGTTGAACTTCGATAATTTGAGGTCACTGTGTAAGGAACTTTCAAAATTACAGTTTGGATAGGTTGGAAATTTCAAAGGATTAGTATTGTTGATGTCACAATATTTATAAAAATTGTCATCTCAGTTAGGAATTCCTTTAGCTCACTTTGAAGAGCACTGGACTGCAATTCCAAAGATCCTGAGATCGATTCCTAACAGAGATGACAATTTATTGTGATTGGTTTCTCCTTCACATAAAAGAAGAATAAGATCTTTTGTATTGTTTGTTCTATATTTGCAAATTATATAGTAAAATGAGAGCCAGAAATCAGATATGATTAATATCTGAAAGAAATCTTGTGATTTAAAATGATATGACATCTATCTTTTATAAGTATATCGAACTGAATGCAAACAGGGGAAGGTCAGCAAGGGATTTTGGATTAAAGGCAAAATTGTAAATACTCATTCCATTCATGTTTTGAATTTTAGTAACCTACCAAATTTATTGTTCTAAACTGGGGCAGATTTTCTGCCCCACTCGAGAACAAAAGAATGGTATGTATAAAAGCACAAGTCTAAACGGTGGATCAGTAATCACAGTCTTGCGTATTAAAACTCGAAGTCTATTGGTCAATTTATATATTCACTCACACATACATTCCTTCAGCCATCTTAGGGCATAAAAAATAGCATGCATGACCAATACTGACACAGAGACAATACAGGACGAATAGGCATTTACAAATACAGGTAAACTGAATGGCAATGCGATCTGTGTACTTTGGTTACATTGTCAAAATAAATAGACAGCATATGGTCACTTCAAAGTTTTGGGGGTATTTTGTGTTTTCATTGTTCAAGTTATCAAGATTTAACTGTATTTGAAAATTTATTTTCTTTGAAAGAATAATGCTATAGAGACAAATGGACCACACTACCATATTGCAGCCCCTCTCCTCTGTCAAGTTTTGATCACTCATCTATTGTAGCCAAGGTTTTATTGCCAATGTTTCCAAGGTTTGGAAGTTTTCTGCTGATACTTCACACTGAAGAGTGGCTATGACCATAGCAGTGAATTAAATCTGTCGTATAAACAATTTACAAAATACAAAATGATTAAAATATTTTATTATATTTTATTCCGTATGAGAGAATTTTTTATATGCGCTTACCCAAAACACCAAGTCTTTTCCTGTTTTGTTCGTTGGTTTATTAGTATTTTAAGTCGCTTTCAACAATTTCTCAGTTATATCATGACATGGAAGCAGGAGGTACATGTAACCAACCTTTTAAACATAGTGGCGCAACCCGGGAATGGAACCCGGATCGTCAGTGCCATAAGCCAAGCACTTACGCACTTAACCAAGCCTCCTCCTTTCCTGTTTTGTTTATAAAGAATTCAAATGTAACCTTAAGGTTAGTTAAATACTGCCTTAGTTCTGAAACCTTACAAAATGGCTGTAGCAAAAACTCTGAAAAGTTAGCAGTCAGATAGATGACTGACAGTCAGATTGATTGATTGATTGATTGACTGATTTTTGTTTTTAAAAGTCACACCACGAATATTTCACATATATGGTGACGGCATCTGCCTGATGTGGGGCATACAAATTTTGACCTTTGCAACGGACCCACCCGAAGCAGTGAGGGATCTTTAACGTGCCATGCATACCATGACACGGGGCCTGAGTTTTACTGTCTCATCCCAACGAAAGGTAACCGGCATGACCAGAGCGGGACTTGAACCCTGGTCTCCCGATCAGGAGGCGAGCACAAAACCCACTAGGCCACGCCGGCTTCAACTGACAATCAGAAATATGAATGTACAAAATGCCAGACAACAAAGGATTCTTGTATTTCTATTCAGATGAGGGTAAAAATAATAGTCGTGTAACAGTTTCCTGTATTTGACAGAATGGTTCAATGGTGAGAGCATTCGTTTTAAGACTGGAAGGTTCTTGGTTTGATCCCCAGATCCAGCCACAAATTTTTACAAGTTTACTCCAGTAACAAGATCAGTAGAGCATCACTCTTAAGTACATGTAGAGATTTTTAAATGATACAAAATCAATGTGCAACTTTGTAAAATTGTGTTGATCATTTTAGAATTAAGAAGTGTTTATTTTGCAGATCCGTCCATTTCTGGTCGATAACCACGAGAAGATCCCAAAGATGTTCTCTTCCAAAGTGTTTATGATTTATGTAGACTATAATGAAAGAAATATCATCCTGGAAGACCCAGAGAGAGAACTGGGAGACTTGCGTAGGACTACCGTGCTTGGTGCCCTCAAAATGAATGGTAAGGTTATCACATTTGTGTTGAATAAAATTTTATCACTTTGTTTTGTTTTGCATTAGGAAATGCATTAACACATGAAGTTTTGGTATAGATAAGGGGTTTATGTGTAACCACAGAAGCAGATGGTCCTGCGCTCAAATACCATGGGTTCATATCTGTTTTCTGACCATTCTGGTAGGATAGAAGATAATTCAAATATTTTGATAATTTATGAACGCAGTAATTTTTTGGCCTAGTGATCGAAAAGCATTGTACTGGAAATATTGTTATACCCCCACTTTTCTAACGACAGGTTTACATAAGATTCACCTTGTCTGAGCTGTGTATGTCTTTCCATTCGTTCATTTGTTCTTTTATTTGTTCCTTTCTTTTATTGTCCCCCCCCCTTTTTTCATCTCCCAAAACTTGTCTTTTTGTTATAGATCTTGGCCAAATTTCATTCATATTCTTCAGAACTTAAACCTGTCATAGACTTGATACAATTTCATGTGACATATTTCAAGGTCACTAGATTAATCTTGCTTAAATCTTAATTTTTGGCTCTAAGTAATTCGCTTTGTGATACATTTAGACCAGCCTTCTCCCAAGAATTCTTCAGAAACAACAGGTGTGTCATGACCTTGACCCAAGATAATGAGACATATTTCAATGTCCATGCTAAGACGTTGCTTAAATTTTTGCCCTGGCTTAAGTCAGTCACTTTGACCAATCCTTACCCAAATATCTATAAAAACAAAAAGTTGTTGTCATTGCTTAAATCTCTGTCTGTTTTATAAGTCAGTCACTTTGTAATAGATCTTAACTTAATTCAAGGTCACTGCAGAAATATTGAGTTCTTGTCTGGACATAGGTCTGGGTATTATTTGTTACATAGTTAGTTAGTGACTTTATACAGAATGATACATAGTGTGAAAAGAAAACCAGTATCAGGTTTTCATTTCACTTTGTTTATTATTCTGTACCAGGTCACTGACTAACTGTGTAACGGATTTGTCATGTTATCATGTTTTGCGTCGTTGTTGTCTGCCCAATTCCCTTGGTTGCAGCCCTCTTGTGTCTTGTAACAGGTGGCATGGTATGGCAGCAACTCAAACCCGACAATAAATTGCTCGCTCATTATGGATTTACACACATGGTACTTTTTTTTTATGGCATCATGTGACCAAGATTTGACCAATTAGATTCCAACAATTTTGTCTGAGGCGTGATGATAAGATTTTGTCTGGATATTCAGTGTATTAAAATTTTCTTTGTGTGTTAAGATTTTCATTGTATATTACATGTTTATTTGTGTACTTAGAGTTTCATATTTCTATTTAAATCTACCCTGTCACTTAACACTGTTTGCCACTAAAAGAAAATATGAAGTTAAGTTTTCTTCTTATATCAGTAAATTAAAAAAAAAAACAATAGAATTTAACAGTAACCCTAGAAGGCCATTATTTGAAAAAATTATTTCTGTTCATTATATATATATATATATTTTGTTCCTTACCAGCTACTGTTATCGTAGTATACGTTCATGACGAGGGATCTAAGCAACTTAATGAAGGGCAGCTTTACAATCAACGACTTTCCTCCGTCAAAAGACATAATGTGCTGAAATCCCTCAATGAAGATCAACGATTTCTTAGTGTTAATGACCGATTTTCTTCTTATCAAATTTCACATTTACAGGACTTATTTAAAGGTATATTAGACAAAAAAAATAATTGAAGTTTGAAATGTTATTTTCGTATACATCCATGATTTAAAAAAGTACTTTCAAGAAAGGTAAATAAGAATTATGTCCCCTTTTTATCTGATAAAATTAATTTTTTCATTTTTTTTATAGTATATGTATCATGTAGCATAGCTTTACTCTAAAGTGAATGCACTCCTGCCTTTTTTGAGGAGTGATTTTGAGGAATTAAATATGTTTGAAATTGCATCAGTAACAAATGGTCTTCCTATTCGATCTTTTCATTAAAGAGAGTTACTTCCCATCTGGGATGGTATCTGACATACGGTAATTGTTACGTCATAAAATTCTATGGAAATCAGGCTAAAACTATGGGAAATGATGGTCCACAGTCGACGTTTACATAGGAAATTCATGACGTCATAATTGTTTTACGTCAGATACCATCTTGAATGGGAAATAACTCTATTAAATAAAAAGACACAATATATCTGTGCCATATATCAAATAAATAAATACTTTATTGTTGTTGTTTTTTGTCTACCAAGCATTTTTTAATTCCCACAAAATCAGATATTTTGAACAAATTATTTTTTGCTTTGTTTTTTTCTTTGCAATCTTCAACATGGTTACTTTCCATGACATTCAGCGGCATTAGTGTTTAAGAACATTGATACAAATTGATTCATTTATATCTTTTTATATTTTCCAACTATTGTGTCTACAGTAAATGTGATTTTCAATTTGTCATCAAATATTCTTGGAAATTTAATGAGGTGTAGAAAGGTTTTTTGGCTTTTGCGGTTATAGCTTTATCTATTTTCCTCCGTTCCAACACAGGTTTTAGCATTATGAGCCTCTTCAGGCAATTAATCAGGGAAGTGAAACAAGCAAATATTATACTCATATTCTTAGATAATAACAGAAGAATATCAGATAAAGAGTACAGTATGTACTTTAATAAGAATATCTTAAAGAACTCCTGCTTTCAATCTACTTAGATGACGTTATGTTTCGTTAAAGCGATATTTGTCGATAAAAATTCTTATTTGCAATGAATGAAAAATTGCTTATTTGATATGTATAGGCATGATTTTGAATTTGCCATTACTTATAACAGTTATAAAGATGTTTGCTTACAAATAAAACTGTGTTTTGTGAATGTTTTATATTTTCTTCTATGTAAAGCTAGTCTGTGGTTTATAGCTTTTGTTGACCCAATGTATTCTTCATAACATTTGTCACATGATATGACTAATAGATTACATTTGTAGAATGGCAAATAAGATTTTGTTTTAAGTAGGAGTTGAATATTAACATTTTTTAAATTGTACACATTTTCAACCAAATCTATATCACCTACTTTACATTATTATACCCCCCACAACGAAGCAGGGGAGGTGGGTATATTGGAATCTTCTTGTTTGTCTGTCCGTCATTTGTCTGTCCATCTGTCCAGCATCGGTAGATGCATTCTTATCTGGAGTTTTTTTTCATTTACATTTCCATAGATTCCATAGAAATTTTTGTTTTAGATTTAAAACTACATAAAGGTGTGCACCTCCTATTTTCATCTCTTTGAAGCCATTTTAAACATTTTTTTCGTGTTTTTGCCATTCTTGGAACTTTATTCTCTAGACACAACCTTGTCTAGAGTTTTTTTCATTTAGCTTTTTACAGATTCCGTTGAGATTATAGGGTGTTTTCATTATACAGTTATTGCCCATATGAGCAGGTACATGTATCTGACCTGAAACCATTGTGACTGTCACCAGACCTTACAAGAAGTAAGTATTCAAGGTCCTCTATTAAGTGTGTGGTTTTTTTTTACCTAATCCATAATCCAAGATGGCCGCTATGGGCTCTCATTGGTTGACACATGTTCAACTTCTCCTCTGCAACCGCTGCACAGAATTTCACAAAACTTCACATGAAGTACATGTATGTACTCAAGGTCCCCTACCATGTTCGTGTTTTTCAAGTCGATCCATTATCTAAGATGGCCATCATTGGCCCTAATTGGTTGAGACATTTTTGACTTTTTCTCTACAACTGTTTCACAAAATTATACCAGACCTCACAGGAAGTAAGTATTCAAGGTTCTCTACTAAGTTTGTAATTTTCAGCTGGATCTGTAATTCAATATGGCCATTATGGGCTTTGAATGACTGACACATTTTTGAGTTCTTTTCATTAACAACTTCAGAGAATTTTACAGAATCTTGTAAGATAAAAGTACTCCAGGTCCTGTGCCGAAATTGTATCTACTGACCAGATCAGTAATCCAAGATGGCTGCCAAGGGCTCTGATCAGTCGATACATTTTTGACTTCTTTTCAGCAACTGTTGCAAAGAGTATCACCAAACCTTACAGAAGTAAGTTACCAAGGTCCTATACTGAAATTGTCATTTTTGACCTTGATCTGTCATTCAAGATGACTGCCAAGAGCTTTGATAGGCTGACATTTTTTTCAACTTCTTTTCATTAACGGTTTTACAGAACTTTGACCTTAACTATCAATCTGGGGGCATAAAAAACAAAAAGGAACTGATTCTGTAATGTTAAGATGGAAAGTACTCATATCTCAGGATAAAAATCCCAGCACACCTGAGTTTATGTTATTGACCAGATATCAAAGCAATTCCAGTCTATGAGTTGGCGAAATCTGTCCGTCTGTCCGTCCATCCACACGATGTTAACATTTTGCGTTTAGCATTTGCGTTTACCTTGGTTTCTTTCATACCCTAAAGGGTACTTATGTCAAAGTTGGTAGGTTTGTAGATACTTGAATATTCTATCCAACCAATACAAAAATTTAGTTACCTTGACCTTGACTTTACGCTTAGTGAACACATACTGCTTTTTGCCTTTAGGGTGACCACTTGCATACATGTATTGTTAATGTTAATGCAAAGCTATTCTGGTCTCTAAATTGGCAAAATCCGTCCGTCTGTCCATTTGTCTGTCAGTTCGTCCTGCGTCAACATTTTGCGTTTAGCATTTGCAATCCGGTCATACCGTCCTTGACGGTTTCTTGTTACAGTTCATATTTAATGTATAGGCAATGACATTGGAAGTATTTACCATGTGTTGTGCAGTGCTTATAAATATGTATATTTTTTCACTGTTTGTGATCATTTTCTATATTATTTTTCCTAGTCTGTATGTGTTATCTTGCTACGAGTGTTCGTGCTTATTTGAATAAATATCTGTATATTATCAAATACAAAGACAGCATTTTAAACACCTGTTTATTAGAACTCAGCATCAGGCAGGTGCCGTACAGGAATCATATTGTCAATCCGTCAGTCTATATAAGCTTAGGGATATCGATGAAACTTGGAACAAAGTTCTGTCTTCTTTCTTAACATCAGAGTAATTTTGCTGGAAATGTATCCTGGCAAAGACACATTATAGTCTAGATATCTTTTGAAAACGAAGAATGAAAACAAAGAATGCCATTTTTCTTATCACAATGATATTCATTCGTTGTTTGAAAAAAATAATATTGTAATATTTATTTTAAATTTGAATAAAAGTGGGTATCTTATAGCACAGTTGTACAAAAATTGTCATTGTTGAATTCAGTAACTTGCATGCTTTGATCTGTCATTTGTGATAAATTTCATACCTTATATATGTATATATATGCTCACAACCAGGAGGTCTGGGTTCAGCTCCCGCCATGGGTGCACCGGTAAAAGTGCACTGGACAGTAAAAAGCGAGAGGTCCTGTTTTGTGGCAGGTATGGCACGTAAAAGATCCCTCACTGCTTCAGGAGGGTCCATTGCAATGGTGCAAATTTCTATGCAATACATCAAGCAGATGCCATCACCATATATGTGAAATAAAAGTGGAGTGATGTAAAACAATAATGTAATCAATATACATGTAATTTATATATATGTTCTTTACACCCATAAAGTCCATATTGACAATATTTCCCTAGTTCTTGTTTTCTGTTTCTTTCTTCAATGTGTTTTGGGCATTCATGGCAATTGTGACTAGCCAAACAGGAGAAGCTCACCCCTCATGGATACCTGGTTGCAAATTTGACATGAGATGCTCACCGTTCCTAGGCACCTGGTCGCAGCTCTGACGGAATAGGAGATGTTTACTCCTCCCTGGCATCTGGTGTCACCCATGGCAGGAGATGCTTACTCCTCCCACACACCTGGTCTCACCTCTGAGAGGGGATGCTTACTCCTCCTACACACCTGGTCTCACCCATGACAGGAGATGCCTATTCCTCCCACACACCTGGTGTCACCCATAACAGGAGATGCTTACTCCTCCCTGGCACCTGGTCTCACCTCTTACAAATGCTTACTCCCCCCAGGCACCTCATGTCACCTCTAACAGGAGATAATTACTCATGCCAAGCCACTGATCTCACCTCTGACAGGAGACGCTTACTCCTCCCAGGCAACTGGTCTCACCTCCGACAGGAGTAGCTTACTCCCCCCCCCCTCGGGCACCTGGTCTCACATCTGACATGAGTCCCTTAGTCCTTTTGGACAATTGTTCTCACCTCTAACATGAGATGTTTACTCCTCGCGGGTCCCTGATCTCACTTTTGACAGGACATGCTTACTCATCCCAGGCACCTGGTCTTACATCTGACAGGAGTCCCTTACTTCTTTTGGGCACTTGTTCCTACCACTGACAGGAGATGTTTACTCCTCACGGGTCCCTAATCTCACCTCTGACAGGAGATGTTTACTCCTCCCGGGCATCTGGTTTCACAGCTGATTTTCACGGGTCCATTAATGCCCACTGTGGTAATAAAATTCATGTGTAGGTATGTTCGTGCGTGTGTTTGGCATACTTCACATATAGCTGAAGGATAATTAGTGGAAGATCCCTACTGACTTAAGGGTCAAAAGTCGAAGGTTAAGGTCAGTTTAGTACCATGGATTGTGATGTCGTGCAAGGGAATGCCAGGTCTTGACGTTGCTCTTTCATTTTGTTGCTTATCAGACTAAAGTTCTTCAGAGGTTATGTTGTTTGCACTTCTAAATTCCAATTGTCTATGGGTGCATATGAATAAAGTATAGATTCATGAGTATATAACACCAATATGAATAGACGGAAACGCAAGCAAGCAACAACCAACAACTCACGACTTACTGAGGGATAAGACGAAATTTTGATACGATTTTCCTATTTAGTTAAAAGTCAGTAGAAATATATTAAAGAAACGCCATTAATATACCCTTTGCTTCATGGTCGGAGTGTGTGTATGTGTGAGGGGAAGGGGGGATTTAGTCGGATAGCTGTATCATAAAAAGTCATTTTCGATCATTTTTGGAATGCAACCTCCCCCGAATAGAAACACCCCCGCCCCGCCTTTTTAAGGCGTCGGGCATTTGCTCGACAGTCTTCTAGCGATCGTAAAAATTTTACCTCTACACCGCCTTTTTAATCCACGTAACAAAGCAGTACCTTCTTTAAAGTACTAAACGTAGTAAAAGTTCTTGCAAAACCGGCTTTGTTATCCTTGTTATTGAAATTTCGTTGCACATAAATAGGTTTAAGCATAGGTCTGCTTAACTTAAATTATCAATATATTGCCCTAAAACACAGATTATTCTCTCGCTTATTGTGTGTTATAATATTCATTCGCCGTGATGACGCAAGCCGATTATGAATTACAATCGCACTTAATGGGAATTTTTCCAAATATGGGGAAGACCACGTGACATATTGCCTTATTTGGAGAAATCGTAGTAGAACGCTTGTAACCCAGGCGATCAAGGCCTAATTTGACATTAAGCGCCAATATGGAAACCGATCGCGCAATCTTCGAAATATATATAATAATATAATAAAAACATCTGTAGATATAAATTTCAGTCTAAAAAAGAACAAATAAAATATTCATAGAATCCTAAATATAGACTGGCAATGCGTATCACGAAAATATCTAGACAGGTGACCACTTATTCATAACGAGGCTGACCTAGGTTCAAGTGACGCGTTATCGGTTATTTTTATCTCACTGGATTTCGCTTTGTTTCATTCAGTGTATATATGTCTCTGTTTCATTCATTTAACCTAGAATCAACAAATATCGACAAAATTCATTACATCCTCAAGGCTAAACATCACGAGCCTCTCGTAAATTACATCAGGTACTGTATACCTATGCTGTGTATGATACTGCAGACGAATTTTAAAAATAACTACACGCAGTGTGTACAGCTTCTCATCTGCCCTTACCGTCTGTGCTATAAATAACACTTGCTGGACAGGGAATAGCCTTTACAAAATGGCTGTGGTCACTTGTCTCTTCGCGCAGCGATAGCAAGCAAGAGCAGGTAACTCCAGTCTATCTTAAACAAGCATAGCTTTTTAAAAAGTTTAAGTTGTAAATGATCAAGATATTGGTCACAAAGCCAAATAGCTTTATGTTAATGGCAATTACTTGCTTGTTTTTGCGCAGTTGTGAATTTTCCCGCTAAAATTTCTGAAGCCACGCCTCATTTTTTCCTTATTAAGGAAGTAGCATGAGTATATATCACATGGTCTTTCACATATCTGGAAAAGTTCCCACGACGGCATAAAAAATTGGCAGCCGAGAAAGTTTTCAAATCGCCTACAAACTTTAATGCGGATGTAAAGGATGATAGCATGGATTAAGGCAGAATTTTAGATTGAATGCATGAAAAATAAATTACGTAGAACTTACATGTGAAGATTTTATTCCAAATCAACCGATAAAGTGCGATTGTGATGCACAATCGGCTTGCGTCATTACGGCGAACGGCATGGCGTTGTAGCCCTTACACGTGCACATACAACAAACGACCCAATAAGTAGTGTTTTTGGACGATATATAGAAGCTGTTGGCCCTAGTGTCAGAGTTAGTAGCGTAGACAAAAACAGAAACTAACTAGACCATATCTTAAAACAAATTAAGCATAATTAAGGCTTCCATATTTTACAGGCAATGGTAACAACTCGTCCATTTCTTTGTAAAAAAATTGCAATGGTGTTCGATTGATTTCACATGTACATTCTTTGTGAAAAGATATTTGACATATATCTGCAAGAATGACGTAAAGAACGATAAAATGCTATGATGATATATTCTATGATATACTGCAGTATGGCTGTTGGTCCTTAAGCTTTTATTTTTACTCTATTAAAAAAAATTATCGGAATTCAACAAAAAAGATGAACACAACTGGTAATTTCTGCTACTTTTGACAGCTTTAAATCAAATTTAGCTCGACGCCTTTGTGGCTCTTCAAGCCTTTGATTTTCAAAAACTTCCAGATCCTCCAATGTGTCCTATGATCCTATTTCAAAGCCGGCTTAGCTTAATCGATGTGGTGGTTGGCTCGTGACTGAGAGGTCCCAGGTTCAAGTCCGACCGGTCTCCTGTCATTCGGATGAGACAGAAAATACCCATGTTCCATATCACGGTAGATGTGACACGAATGTGATCCCTCAATGTTCTGAGTGGGTCAGTTGCAGCGTTCTTAATTGTATCAAACAGATGCAGTCACCGTATATGTGTTATAAAGTTAACATATTGTAAAATTTGAAAAAAAAAGCAAATAAGTACTGTTGGCACTACTGTTTTCCTCATTGTCACGAGATGCACGTAAAGCAAGGAACTCCATAGTAGGTAAATTAAAGACAAGGTATCGATTGTGTCATGTCAATTACATGTATATCAAAATTAATAAATTCATGTGTGTAATGAACCCCTCAACTAACTCCGTATTCCCCCTTGTGAATCATTTTAAGTAAAAACAGAAAGGGGACCAGATATTAACCTCTCTACAGAGTTATCGTTCATGCACTGCTCCCACTTGATAAAAAAGTAGTTCGGTGACACCTGACTTTTCATCACCTGAATCCGAATTGGCAATAACGTCATGTAAGGACAGGATCATCTATAACGGTTTTGTAAGTCTTACCGATAAAGCAGGATAATATAGTTCTAAAATAAGTTGCCAATTTCTCTCTCTCTCTCTCTCTCTCTCTCTCTCTCTCTCTCTCTCTCTCTTAGACTGGAGTTACCTGCTCTTGCTTGCTATCGCAGCGCGAAGATTTAAGATCTAAACAGGCATTGCCAGTCTCTCTCTCTCTCTCTCTCTCTCTCTCTCTCTCTCTCTCTCTCTCTCTACGTCCTCCACCCTGTAAGTGACATCACTTCACCAATGGACTTCGTCCCCATTAACTGCGGTCCTAATGTTAAGGGAGGAAATTAAACGTATTCCTGCAAACATGACATAAAGAACAATTTCTTCGGTTTCTTGTGATGAGAAAGGACCGATTACAGTAATTTTCCAAAGATATTCTTTCGTAACCAAGAGAAAGTATGAAAGTGTGTCAATCATCAAAAATGGTCTAAAATGAGGTTGGGGATGGATAAACTTTTCATTCGAAAGGGAGGAATTACAACACGTATAAACCCTCTATAGATTCTTTATTGCCAAGAAACTATCAATGTTCTGTTATATTTTAGTCAATTTTAGAAACACATTGTTCAGAGGACGTGTATCAAAATATCGATATATACACTCACACGCATAACATGCAATATACATTTCTTTCTGTTTTGTTTGTTTGGTTTTTTTTTTTTGGGGGGGGGTTTGTTTGTTTTTTTTTTTGGTTTTGTGGGGGGTTGTTTTCTTTTGTTTTTGTTCTTTGGGGTTTTTTTTTTTCTTTTTTTTTTCTTTAGCGTTTGATTTTACGTCACACTATTTATTGCACTTATTACTATAAGCTGTTATTTTACTCTGACATTTTAGTAATCAACAATAAATTCTTTTCAATGCTTAAACTGAGCAAAACAATGAAAACAGAAAGGTGTAATAATCATATGTTAGCATTTCTGAAAGTACATTTCTAAGGAATCTAATCAGTTTAATAATTATGCAATCTGATTAAAACCATATCTTTATTCCGCTTCTCTATTTGCCCTTTATACGCAATGGAACAAACAGAGAAGCGGAATAAATATATGGTTTTAATCAGATTGATAATAATGCAGATTACTACCCATTTGAGTAGGTATTTCACGTCAAACCACAGTAAAGTCAATTAGTGTTATATGAAAACCGGTGTAAAATTACCGGAAATGTAGAAATTGTATGACGTCACAATGCTTTGATGTAAGATACCTGCTCATATGGGAAATAACTCTGTATAATGAATGACCCCAATAACAGCAGGCATGGATAATACAATATTACCGGTATGAGATATTGCAATTTTCTGTCAACCTCTAGCTAATGGCCAAGTGGCCAAAGTTTGTTGGAAAAAAGGTGTTTTTGTCATTAAATGCTTCTGACTTTCCTTATGAAGGATTTTACAATATATATTATTTACTTCTTCCGCTGAAAACATTAATATTCTTTCGTTTTGTAAGCATTAGTGAGTCCCACACCAGGGTAGTTATTTCCTATTTGGGACGGTATCTTACGTAAAATAATTATGTCGTCATCGATTTCATTTGAAAACGTCATTTGTGGACTATCATATCACCTTTCCACATAACGCAATTTTTCATTTTGTGACGTCATAAATAGAACAGCTAAAAATCGTCATAAGGTCACGTTCTTTTACGAGCCGTTGAATGGTGATTTCCCTTAGTTTTAGATCGGTTTTCATAAAATTTTATGACCTCATATATATATATATATATATATATATATATATATATATATATATATATATATATATATATATATATATATATATATATATATATATATTTTTTTTTTTTTTTTTTTTTTTTTTTTTTTTGCGTCAGACACTGTCCCAAATGGGAGGTAACTCTATGTAACGGAAAGACCGAATATACAGTCTATATTATAATTTAACTAATCATAAACTGTGTGAACCAAGTGATAAGGATGTACATTTAATTTGTTTTCTTTATTTATCTTTATTCACTTCTTTATCTGCCTATTTTTATTTTATTCAAATATCTTATTATTATTTCTATTGTTTTTATTGTCATTATTTTATGTACTTTTATTTTTTTTTCCATTCAATCATTCATTTTTCTTTTCTTTTCTTTTGATTTTTTTTAACTTTAATTTATTTATTGTGTTTTTCTTTTTCATTTTTTAAAATCCTTGACAGAACAAAAAAAAAATAATTAAGGTGACGTTCATTGTTTTATGGTCGTATCCAAGGAAATCCTTCGTTTTTGGTTTGTGCATCGTCATCGAGAGCTGAATCTCCGTAATCTGCGGTAGTACTGAACACCGTGGTATCTACACCGTGGTTTACGACGTTGCGGGAGTCGCACCTTGTAAGATTTAAATGGGTTATTAAACGGGAGAATTCAAACAATGTTGTCCCTCGGTCACTCCCGCCCCTTATATAACCGTGTGAAAAAACATGGGAGTCAGATGAAACTGGTACGCAATCATACCGATTTCTTTTATAATTCCTTGTTATTTATGGAAAAGTCTTTAAACGTAATCAAGATGGATAAAATATCTCAAAAAAAAAACTTAATTGCAATGATGGACAGAAGAAATTTTCACGTTATCATACCCTCTTTCATGGTCCGTTTGATTGACATTAAGGGCTCCAAACCGGGATAGCAATATGCATTTATGTATATTTTATAGTATTTCGTTAATAATCCGGAAATTAGTAACGCACTTACGACATGAAAGTCAGCCTCCGTCTTAACGAGTTTCGTCAATGTGCACTAATACATCATTCTGTTTAAATGGCGACCGTGACAGGGCCAGTTCTATCGGATGGAAGGCCTAATGGCTGTCATTGCTCGGGAAGACGTAACAGAAGCTTGATGAGATTATCTATAAATGATTATAGTTAATTAATGACGTGTGTAGTTATAATACCCATCGACCGTTGGTGCGTATTAATTAAAATATAGAAAATTTCGTGTTCGACGATACGTTTATTCGTATCCAAATATCTTGATCATTGGGATTTGATTTCGTGTATCGTAATTGTATCGAGAGCATATATGTATATATAATTCTATGATCAAATAAGTACTGATCGATAAGATTTTAATTTGGGACGACAAGTTCAAACTGCCCGTGTTGAAAAAATAATGCATGTGTCAAGTTTTCCTGTATTTCTTGATCAGTCAATTCTCTGTGTTATTTCTCTTGATTTTTTCATTCTCTTTGTCATTTTGTTTCCTGGAAAGTTAATTTATATATTTGCATGTTCATATGAACTTTCACTCAACGCTATGGAAATTTACACAAAATGTCTTATTTTAAATGTATTGGTTGGGGGAGGGGGAAATTTTTACAAGAGTTTCCAAATAATTGCAGTGGCATAGCTTAGCAGATCAAAGTGGTAGTGGGGGGACTTAAGGGTACTCTTCAAAGAAAGCCTCGTGGTACCCTTTCATGCTCACAAACTGTCTTGCAATTTGAATATCGGGCACGTTATCAGTCAGACTTTTGTTAACGTCGGTTAACACGCAGTTGCTAAGTATGTTGAGATTCTCCGCAGTGATAATTGTTTGATTGATCGATTGATTTTTGTTTTCATGTATATGGTAACGGCATATACCTGATGCGGGGCATACAAATTTTGACCTTTGCAACGGACCCACCCGAAGCAGTGAGGGATCTTAAACCTGCCATGCATACCACGACACGCGGCCTCGGTTTTTACTGTTTCATCCGAAAGACATGACACCGGCATGACCAGAGCGGGAATCGAACCCCGGCCTCCCGATCAGGAGTCCGACGCGATACCACTAGGCCACGCCGGCTTCCGCAGTGATAAAGGGACATTTTAAAGATAAAGGAAAATGTATAATTAAACTTCATTCAAGTTATGCACCAAAATAGGCCACAGTTAAGTTTCTTTAAATCTATGATTACTTGAAAATAGACGGAGGGCAAAAACGTGGGGCACATTCCCCTGATGCCCTCCCCCTTCTCCTAAGCCCTTGAAATGTGTTTCTAATGTGTGTTTATCAGCACTTTTGATGAAATCCTTAAGTAGCACATGCAAATGACAATGTTAAGGCATTTTCTGAATTCTCTTTCTTGTACAATAAAAGCCGAAATTGAGGGAGAATTCAAGGGCGAATCCAGGTTTGGAGTATAAAAAAAGGGGGGGGGGGTCAAGCAAGGCATCTAGGGGCGGTCAAAGTCCCGAACAGGTTCTAGGCGGATCCCTATTGGGGAAACCAATGTGATCTCTGACTAATAAAATTGAAACAAAACCATAGATTTCATTTAGTTATTCACAATGGATTATGTAGACGAACACATACACAATTAAGTTACATTTTTTCATTTTGTACACCGAACAAAATCAACTTTACTTCAAGAAGATTTGTTTAGCGATTAGATCAATGGTAGGGAAGATTTCATTTTATTGCAGAGTAAAAACAGATAGAATATTAAAATGCATTGATAATTATACAGAATGATACAGAAAGAATATAGAATACATAGATAATTATATAGAATGGTTAGAAAGAATATAAAATGCATTGATAGTTATATAAGATGATACAGAGAGAAAATAAAAATACATTGGTGATTATATAGAATAATACAAAAAGAATATAAAATGCATTGATAAATATATAGAATGATACAGAAAGATGACAAAATGTATTGATATTAATACGAAATGATACAGAGAGAATATATAAATGCACTGCTAATTATATAGAATGATACAGAAAGAATATAAAAAAGCATTAATAATTATACAGAATGATAAGGAAAGAACAAACGTATGCACATACAATTACAACGACTGAGACAGAATATGAAACTGCATAGATAATTACCTTGAATGATACAGAGAGAATATTAAACTGCATAGATAATTACCTTGAATGATACAGAGAGAATATTAAACTGCATAGATAATTACCTTGAATGATACAGAGAGAATATTAAACTGCATAGATAATTACCTTGAATGATACAGAGAGAATATTAAACTGCATAGATAATTACCTTGAATGACACAGAGAGAATAATAAACTACATAGATAATTACCTTGAATGATACAGAGAGAATACTACACTACATAGATAATTACCTTGAATGATACAGAGAGAATATTAAACTACATAGATAATTACCTTGAATGATACAGAGAGAATATTAAACTACATAGATAATTACCTTGAATGATACAGAGAGAATATTAAACTGCATAGATAATTACCTTGAATGATACAGAGAGAATATTAAACCGCATAGATAATTACCTTGAATGATACAGAGAGAATATTAAACTGCATAGATAATTACCTTGAATGATACAGAGAGAATAATAAACTGCATAGATAATTACCTTGAATGATACAGAGAGAATATTAAACTACATAGATAATTACCTTGAATGATACAGAGAGAATATTAAAGTACATAGATAATTATCTTGAATGATACAGAGAGAATATTAAACTGCATAGATAATTACCTTGAATGATACAGAGAGAATATTAAAGTACATAGATAATTACCTTGAATGATACAGAGAGAATATTAAAGTACATAGATAATTACCTTAAATGATACAGAGAGAATATTAAAGTACATAGATAATTACCTTGAATGATACAGAGAGAATATTAAACTGCATAGATAATTACCTTGAATGATACAGAGAGAATAATAAACTGCATAGATAATTACCTTGAATGATACAGAGAGAATAATAAACTGCATAGATAATTACCTTGAATGATACAGAGAGAATACTAAACTACATAGATAATTACCTTGAATGATACAGAGAGAATACTAAACTACATAGATAATTACCTTGAATGATACAGAGAGAATATTAAACTACATAGATAATTACCTTGAATGATACAGAGAGAATATTAAACTACATAGATAATTACCTTGAATGATACAGAGAGAATATTAAACTACATAGATAATTACCTTGAATGATACAGAGAGAATATTAAACTACATAGATAATTACCTTGAATGATACAGAGAGAATATTAAACTGCATAGATAATTACCTTGAATGATACAGAGAGAATAATAAACTACATAGATAATTACCTTGAATGATACAGAGAGAATAATAAACTGCATAGATAATTACCTTGAATGATACAGAGAGAATACTAAACTGCATAGATAATTACCTTGAATGATACAGAGAGAATACTAAACTGCATAGATAATTACCTTGAATGATACAGAGAGAATACTACACTACATAGATAATTACCTTGAATGATACAGAGAGAATACTAAACTACATAGATAATTACCTTGAATGATACAGAGAGAATATTAAACTACATAGATAATTACCTTGAATGATACAGAGAGAATATTAAACTGCATAGATAATTACCTTGAATGATACAGAGAGAATATTAAACTGCATAGATAATTACCTTGAATGATACAGAGAGAATATTAAACCGCATAGATAATTACCTTGAATGATACAGAGAGAATAATAAACCGCATAGATAATTACCTTGAATGATACAGAGAGAATAATAAACCGCATAGATAATTACCTTGAATGATACAGAGATAATACTAAACTACATAGATAATTACCTTGAATGATACAGAGAGAATATTAAACTACATAGATAATTACCTTGAATGATACAGAGAGAATATTAAACTACATAGATAATTACCTTCAATGATACAGAGAGAATATTAAACTGCATAGATAATTATCTTGAATGATACAGAGAGAATATTAAACCGCATAGATAATTACCTTAAATGATACAGAGAGAATATTAAACCGCATAGATAATTACCTTGAATGATACAGAGAGAATATTAAACTACATAGATAATTACCTTAAATGATACAGAGAGAATATTAAAGTACATAGATAATTACCTTGAATGATACAGAGAGAATATCAAAGTGCATAGATAATTACCTTGAATGATACAGAGAGAATATCAAAGTGCATAGATAATTACCTTGAATGATACAAAAAGAATATAAAAGTACACACTGAGTGATTCGTATAGAAAATGAAAGTACGTAAATACTACGCTCAATTTTCCCTAGCGAAAGAATGCGTGACGTAGTGAGAAAATATCAAACATTAATCGTGCTTTGAAGAATGATAAAATCGTTTGGGAATTAATTTATAAAACTTATTTATACATGATCAGCTTATCAGCTGAATGTTTTATTCTTGAAAGAGCAAAGCAAGTTTAATGAGGAGAAACATTTGACCCACGGGATAGTTGTAAACAAATAATAGTAGAATATGAATGTCTCAATATTTTATAGATGGTATATTTAAGGATATGAAACATATAATTTATCGTTGAATGGAGATACACATGAAAAATCCTCAAGTGACCCAAATGTGCTTATATCGCTCACCTAAGCACAGTTTGCTCATTCATAAACAATTGACGGCTTAAAAAATCTACAGATACATATTTTCTATTGTTTATTGTACTATTGACGTAGACAAAATTAATGATTTGTGTCATATGACAAGACAAAGATATAGTCAGAATTCTTTTTTCCAGTTTTTTTAACGATATTCAGAACTGCAAGAATTCCTTTTCCTCCATTTGTGGCTTCCAGCTTGGTCTGAACCGCTATCTTTCAGTATTCTAGTACTGGCTTATACATACATACATACATATATATATATATATATATATATATATATATATATATATATATATATATATATATTATATATATATATATATATATATATATATATATATATATATATATATATATATATATATATATATAACAAATAAAAAACCCGAGAAAAAAGAGAAATAAAAAAGAAAGGAACGGAAAAGAAAATTACAAGAAAGTAAAACAACTTTTAAAAATTCAAGAAATCTAAATTTATACATAGAGCCTTTGAATACCCATTGAAATAGATATTTTCTAATGAAAGTTAGGGTGCTTTATTGTTCGTTTATATTACATTAATCTAGAAAATGACAACAAAGTGTTTGGAAGTGACATCCGAAAACCTCATTCTGGCTCCTTTGGTTTATTGGTCCATGCCACCGATCTGTAGATTTTGATTGATTGTTGTTTTACGTCACTCCACGATTATTTCATGTATATGGTGACGACATCTGCCTGATGCATTGGCACACAAATTTAGACCTTTGCAGCCGGAAGCAGTGAGGGATCTTTTACGTGCCACGCCTACCGTGACACGGGGCCTCGGTTTTTACTGTCTCATCCGACAGACAGAACACCGATGTGCCCAGGGCGGGAGTCGAACCTGGGACCTCTCGATCACGAGCTGAACATCTTATTCACTAGGCCACACCGGCTTCCGACCTGTAGACGCACTGGGTCTTAGAGAGACAAAATTGTCCTGAAAATTATTTTTTATTCCAATTCTTTCCAATTTCATTTTTTGCATTTGCATTATAGACAAACAACTAGAATTCAATTTAGCTGACAAAGTCAAGGGAAAAATGATTTCGGTTGGTTAGTTGGTTGATTGGTGTTTTACATCGCTTTCAACAATTTTTCAGTTATATCGCGACATGGAAGCAGGAGGTAACCAACGTCTTAAACATAGTGGCGCAACCCGGGAATCGAACGCGGATCGTCAACGCCGCAAGCCAAGCACTAAATTACTACACCAAGCCTGCCCCATTGATTTCGGAACGGAACCAAAAACAATACACTTCTTTAAAACACCCTTCTATATTACTTTGATCCATTCACTTTCCTGATATATGCAGCTGGTCTCAAGAAGAAGTTTGTCAAGTGAGGTGATCGCTGGGACCTATGTCGCCTAGGCCTGAATCCCCCACCACCTTGATTGACATAGGCGGATCTAGAAAGTTTTGAAAGGGGGGTTGCAGCCTCCCATGAGTAATGTTTTGCACTTCGATACGGAAAGGGGATTACAGTCCTAAAATGATGGAAAATTGCCTTTTCAAGTGAAATTTTCCGACCAAAAGTTTTGGGGGGATGTAACCCACTCTTCCCGATATCCGTTGATATGATTGATCTGGTCAAAAGTAACCACACTTTTCAGTGACCTTTAATACTTCATTCCTACCGAGGTACGTCAAATCCTTGCAGCAGAAGTCGAAAGAATGAAAAGTTTATCCTGGACGGACAACCGACACGACAGGCGCACGCTCAAAGAAGAGTGATCACGATAGTAAGCTCAGCCGCCAGATCAGGGGCCAGCGCCATAAACTGAGAATATACTTTAGTCAAATATTTCATATTCTTCTGTTCATCAATGAATTAATAACTATGATTTGGATTTTATTGAGTTTTATTCTATTGATAAATAGAATTAAATCATTCTGCATGAGAATTTATTTAAACGTTTGATAATGGAATGAATTAAAATGAAATATTTGACTTAAGTATATTATCAGTTTATGGCGCCAGACTCTGGTGAGTAAAAACACGAAGATGGAGTTGATATAAACAATAATAAAAAAACAAGATATATTTATTTACCATTAGGTCATGTAACATTTCAGTTTTCATGGAAATTATTAACAATTTAAAAATAGAGATTTCCCGAACCTAGTACTTCATGCTGTTACAAATGTTTACATTTCAAATCACGGATTGTTAGCATATTCTTACGTATAGGATCTAAAACATAAGAATCCGATATTTACGAGATGATTCAATATCTTGTCGTTCTTGATGATGCGATCCTTCCACTTTCAAATGTTTTTTTTTTTCTTTGCCAAAGTTCTCGTCACATGACCATAGGATTTCCGTAACTTCATGGTCCAAAGAGTGTCCATACGACGAAAAGTACAACTTAAAACTCATGCAAAATGTGATGTTGTTTTTAATAGAAAGTAATGACATCCCGTGTGTGTGACTTTGAAATGTAATCATAAGAAATAAAGAAACTACATTTTAATAGAGAACAATTAACTTATATACGTTGTTTAGAACTATAGCTGGTATTTTCGAAGACGGAATGATAAAACACACGACCAAAAATCAGATTTTACTTAGAAACTGAAGATAAATTCCGAGGGGTATCACTCATGCAAAGTCTTGATCATCTCAGCGTTTACAAGTTTGTATACCCCATTTATAAATATGAAATATCAAATATACTATGCAAGACCTCAATAAGAAATTCATCAATAAAATAATATAAAACGATATCTGTACATTCCATGCAGATAATATCTTTGTCGATAACATGTCTCAAAGACAACCCACGTGGTTGTTCAATTAACACAGTATATCATAAATTTCATATAAACTGGACCGTAAGATAGATTACTGAAACTGATGCATCATCATCATCACGTCATAGAGGGTCGCTCAATCCTTAAGTCATTATCTCCCCTTAATTAAAGATGTTTCTATCCATGCTATTACTACATCAAATCGGTGGGTGGAATTTTAACCAATCAGATTGTGTTTAGAAATTCAACTCAAATACCAAATACATATAAAAATGAGTCGGAGTAACATAGTGGAATAGATTTCAGATAGGAGAGAACGATAATATCAGCACAGTAAGGTAAGGGTTATTTTGTTCTCCTGTCGTGTCAATTTAATACCTTATACAATACTTCATTATGCATGCTAAATTTAATGCTATATAAATTTGTTGAAATTTTAAAAACGATGGGAGGCAATGGTTGGTTGGTTGCTTGGTGTTTTACGTCGCTTTCTACAATATTTCAGTTATATCGCGGCATGGAAGCAGGAGGTTACCAACCTTTTTAGGCATAGTAGCGCAAACCCGGGAATCGAACCCGGATCGTCGGCGCCGCAAGAAAAGTGCTTATCCACTGCACTAAGTCTGCCCCAGGGGTCGCAATGGTTTTTCCTATCTATTTTTTCTATATATTACCTTAATGTTTTTGCTGTTTACTTCACCCACGTGTTTTACATTTTCTTTGGTTTTAAGAATCAATGTAAGACAACATATTTATTCTCATTAAATGCATAGATTGCATTGTTGAGAAATCTCAATATTTACAAAATACGATGACAAAATATGACATAATTCACGTTTCGCATAAAATTAAGTATACCGTGGTTTTAACCTAGTGGTATTTTAAACTTTTTCTATAACTTGTAACAGTTAATACATTTTTCTCAATAGGTTAACGTTACTTGTATTAAATAATTCACGAGTATTACATCTTTGTATATAGTAAGTAGATAAAAATCTAGTTCTTGTATCTTTGATTAATTTGTCGTCATATATAAATAATGATACAAATAATGATACTCTTCACTAATTTCGGGGAGGGGGGGAGTTATCGAAGCTGACCGATTCTATTCTCTCTTGTAATATTTTGCTATCTACCACATTCAGTAGGCAGAAAATGATTACATGTTCTATATCTACACATAAATGTCCTCAGTTTTGAGGCAATAACAGAGGGTATTGTTTTAAACATTTTTTTTCATTTTGAATATCTAGTAGTTATCCCTTTGATAAAGTATACATATTGCTTAGGTTTTATTTGTATGTTTGTTTTGGTTTATTATTATTATTATTATTATTATTTTTAATTACTATTTCATCTAATCAACTTTTAGAACCAAAGGCCTAAGTACAGAGTTGTGTTATATATTATGATAGACGTGATAGACGGTCATAGATAACTGAAATATTCATAATGACTACAGTATTTGAATTACAATTCATAAATTGCAACATTTACTAGACCAGTTTACATTGTTGAGATTTATAGTCTGGATTTTTGTTTAATTTTGACTTTGGGTTTATTGTTTTGTTTTTGTTTTTGGTTTGTTTTTTGTTTGTTTGTGGTTTTTTTTGGGGGGGGGGGGTGTTTTTACTTTCTTTCTTTATTTTATTTTTATTAATTTTATAATTTTTTTTCATTTATTTTTCTTTTTATTTTTTGGTTTGTTTTGTTTTGTTTTGTTTTGTTGGGGTTTTTTTGGGGGAAGGGGGGGGGGGGTGGTTGGTATCATTATTACTATTATTTCCTTCTTTATTTATTTGATTTTAAGAAACACATTTTTCTTTATTCATTTTTCGTTTCTTCCTATTATTGTATGTTCGTTTGTTTGCATTTTTATTTTGTTTTGTTTTGTTTTTGTTTTTGTTTTTTGTTTTGTTTTTGTTTTTTTTTGGGGGGGGGGGGGGTGTTATTAAAAGCATTAAGTTATTTATGTAAAGTTGCCAATTACAACGTAATTTTCATGAACACCAAATTGTAACAAATTTCAAAAAGAGTTAATATCAATTACCAAGCGGTATCGTTACATTTCTAAAACACTGTGCGTCGATATTTCATTCTGTTAAAATTTTACGTCACTCAAAAACCACTGCACTTGTACGGTGGCGACACATGTCTGGTGCATTTCTCTGATATGAACTCGCCCAAAGACAGTATAAGGAATCTTTTATTTGCCATGGCGTACCGTGACACGGAACCATAGATAATATCGTCTCATTCGAGGAACAGATATTAAGCTAAAGATGATATATCGACTTAGGAAATCCTAGACGAGAGGTAGAATCGAACCCTGGTCCTCGGTTTTAAAGCCCAATGTAATACTACAAGACGAACCAGTTGATTGGTTCAGTTATATCGCGACATGGAAGCAGGAGGTGACCAACCTCTTAAACATAGGGGCGCAATCCGAGAATCGAACCCGGACCGTCGGCGCCGCAAGCCAAGCGCTTATCCACTACACCAAGCCTGCCCCTACTAGACGAATCAGCATTCGTGTTTTAATATAATACAAAAAATTAAAGACAAAAAATTAAAACAATGTAAAGGTAAAACTTTTAAGTATTTTTTTAACTCAAACAGATATCCTTTTCTTTTCTTTCTCTTCTTTTTTTTTTCATCCGCCTCTATCTTATTTGTTCTTGTCCTTTCTTAATTAATGTCTAGTTATCATTTCGCAAACTTACAATATAAATGAGGTCGTTCTGTATTAACAAAGACAATAGTCAAATATAACCAATTGTCTGAAAATGTATACTTTGCAATGACACGAGATTTCTCATGTCAAGATTACTAATTAGTCTAAATCCTGCAATTTCCTTTTCACTCACAAAATGGTTCACCCACGCGAAATCACGTGTCTTTGTACCTAACATTCATATTTATTCTGCCTCCAACAAGTCTTTGAAAATTGAGAATCTCTTAATACCCATCCATGTGAAAATTATAAAAGGAATAATAAAAGAAGTTTAGATCAAACGAAAGGGATACATTGTTTATTCCTCTCATGATATGTCGGATAGACTAGCATATCTCTGCTACAGAAGTAAACTGTACCTTTCAAGATATTCTTTATCCAAACGTCTGGTAAATATATATTCATTTCTATTTCTGGTAAAATTCAATACTTGAATAAAATATCATAATGCTGTAACACACACCTTTATCTATATACATATATCCCTTCTGTAGAAGATGTATGCTGAAAGTGAATGAGACGATAAAGAGATTATGGGTCTATTGATTGAATGAATGAATGAATGAATGAATGATTGATTGATTGATTGATTGATTGATTTATTATTATCATTATTATTATTATTATTATTATTATTATTAATATCACCTAAGCCGGCGTGGCCTAGTGGTATCGCGCTGGACTCCTGATCTGGAGGCCGGGGTTCGAGTCCCGCTCTGTCCATGCCGGTGTTCTGTTTTTCGGATGAGAGTAAAAACCGAGGCCCCGTGTCATGGTACGTTAAAGATCCCTCACTGCTTCGGGTGGGTCCGTTGCAAAGGTCAGGCAGATGCCGTCACCATATACGTGAAATATTCGTGGTGTGACGTTAAGCAAAAATCAATCAATGGGCATACCGGTTTCTTGTCTATCGGATAAGACAATGAACGAGGTCCGGTGTCACAGTGGGCGTGGCACGTAAGAGATTGCTCACTGCTTCGGATGTGTCTGCTACGAGGGTATGAATTTCTATGCTACGCATCAGGCGGATGCCGTCACCGTGACATAATCGTGGAGTGATGTAAAATAATCATTCATTCGATTAACAGTCATACATCATAATACGCATGTGCAGTATGAGAGTTAGGGGGGGGGGGGGGGGGGCAGTTAGCGCAGTGTGTTGCGCGCTCGCTTCTCACCAATGCGACCAGGGTTCGATTCCCGGTGTGGTATGTGGGATGGTGGGGCTGTCACCAACTTTGCTTCGTGGGTTTTTCTCGGGGTACTCGGGTTTCCCCCTACACAAACGACACCCTCACGCCAAGATTCGTGCCTCGAGCAAGATTTATATACGTTGTTAACTTGTTTCTTAATAGTTGTAAAATAAAGAAAGTTTAAATTTAAATACATATGTGTAAGTTGTGATATCTTAATAGCACTAGAGAAAGAAAATATTTTATCATTGAAACTTGACCAAATAACTCATTATAAAATCTCTTTCGCTAATCCCATCAATTTGTTGTTGTTGTCTAGCTTTTTTTTTTTTTGGGGGGGGGGGGTGTTTTTGAGGGGGGGGGGTTGTTTTTTGTTTATTTAATGTTCAATTTTAAAATACTAGATTTTTTTCTATTCTGATACATATTTGAATATAGTCTTACATCATTCCGAACACGAACATTAACAAATTCATCCCTATTTGTATATATAACAGACATTATACATAAAATGTATATAATAGATCAAATATTACAGTTACATTAAAGATAGTTGGTATCAATTACTTTGAACATTATGTCACTTCCATGCAAATACACATCTTGTTTCGCTGAAATGAGAAAAGAGCTACTTTCCCTGTTTCGTCCCATTTCTTCATTATAAATAATCAGTCAAAACATATAAAATTGATTATAATTAGTTAATGAAGGTATTTTACTAAAATATAGCAAACACTGAATAATTATCAATATTATTTGTTTCATTGCATAATCTAAAATGGTCAATACTGATAAGGAATTTATACGCACAACGCGTTTTATATCGATATAACTTGTGTATTGTTTGACCTCGGCTACCTGTGGATCTCATGTCTTGCCCTGACAGGGTTCAAACTAAAGACTAGATAAATGTTATATATAACATTGATACTGAACACAGTTCATTCCCTATGTCCTTTAAGATAGAAAAAGTCCAGTGACAATTAATATACAAAAATGCATTAGCATAGTATATCGTTATATATATTTTCTCAAGAAAAGATTTACACATTTTAACTTTATTTCACCCAAAATAGTACTTACACCTAAGTAACATTTTTTTTTCAAAAAAAGAAATATGGTTTTAATTCTGTTTTTAATTTCGTCTAATTGTGAGTGGTTTTCGAAGTACTTTTAAAACGCTCATACTCATATCTTTAATACATACAGGATGCAGGCGAGTTTTTCACCACAGACGGTCATATTGGTATTTTTATCAGTTATTTATCTAACATGTGCAGTAAAAGATCCTCTCACTGACGAAAGCGCTGATGACGCATTGAGAGCTGCAGAGGAAATTCAGGAAGAAATGCACAACCCCGGGGAAGGAAATGTTGCCTATGTTTTAACAAAATTCCGCAGAAATACGCTTAGTAAACGTGGCGGACCAATTCCATTATTTGCACCATCGTCACATTTACGCTTTGCATCTCAATACAAGTTACCGTTGAAAAAACGCAGAGAGGAATTTTGGATTTGGATGCCTGCTCATGGATACGTTTCCGTACCTAGAGGTGAAGTTGGCACCGGAAACGGAAATAGCGGTTCAACATCAAACCTGATGCGATACGGTTAAGAAGACTTATCTGAAACTCATTTGTTTTTACGATATTATACTCTCTCTCTCTCTTATGTGTCATTTGAACCTATTTAAATATCTTCTGTTCTATTTTTGAAATTATTCAAATTGTAAAAATGATGAATTATGATATGCCCGTATATGTTAAATATATTATTATAAATTTGGAAGAACAAATCTTACATTGTGTATGGATCGCGAAAATATATCATTTGGAATAAAACTTACGAAACAGTATTGTATATGTTTCTATTTTCTTTCCACAGTAAAATACATATTTTGTCACTCGAGACTTTAATGCTGCGCTAGAATACAATAAATCCATCTCTTCTGTCAACCCACATGTCTATCCATGGTTAAGACTGTAAAGAAGGTGCAAGTGTACTCAACAAATATTTTTCCCTTCACATATTTCGGTTCGCCACCACTACAATTTGTCTTATTCCAAATAACTGGGATAATCTTGATCTGATACTATCGACATACAAGCCACCATCGACTTACTATATTAAATTTCGGAATACATCGGATTTCATCCCTGTAGAATCAGGATAAATCTTATTCATTCTTATCTCTAGTGAGATACCCTCCCAGTGCCGGATTTAGGGGGGGGGGACCTTTTCGCACATATTTACCAGAAAAATCCAGATTTAGCACCAAAAATGACGGTCACAAGGTAAAACATGTTGGTATTCAATGAAAAGTCTTCGTACAAGGAATACTAGCTGCAAGTAGTGGCCCTATATGAAAGATAGGGATACAATTCCTTACCTTGCGTAAACTTGCAATTTTGATAAACGGAATGGCCGGCACGATTCTACGCATTTCGGCATCAAATGGAGCAAATATCTAACATATATAAACATTAAGCAAACGATCGGCAATAATAATTTACCCCGATCTGTCATCTGAAGGCTGTACACAAATTTTTCCCAACCTGTGACAAAATTTGCCGGTTTGTTTATATGTAGTCTGAATCATTCACATGTTTGATTCTGCTACCAAGATGAAAATACGAAAGACTACCGTTTATCCTTATTTATTTGTTTATTTATTTATTTTGAATGCCATCCGTAAGATCAGAGTCTACAGCGATACGACTGAAACTCCTGCATACTGTCTACGGAATTACACAAGTTGGTTGTCTACAGTACGGAATGCCCTATATATTACAAGGCACAATACATCTAAACGGAATGACCAGTAACAGACAATAGTCTTAAACATGTATATTACATCTTTAGAAATAACGTGGGTTTTGCGACTATATTCAGTTACATATATTTTTATTCCTACAGCATCGAGTTTTATGGTCTGTGGATTTTCTGAGGTTACCTTTATCTTTTTACCTGTCTTATCATTGACAATATAGAGGTTTTATTTTCTTCAAATTTCAACCTATCCTCAGAAGAGAATTTATATGGGTAGTCTCCCTTTAAAAATCTTATATATATGTTTTCCATATCACGGATCAAGCTAATTTCTGTAGACGCTCGTAATACCATGTAAGTCAGAAATGAATAGACCAAAATAAAAACATATAAATTTTAAAATTCAAAGATTTATTAGCATTTATGTCATTACATCAACATTTTTCTTGGACAATATATCCTTGATGAAAATTGCATCATGAGTACTGGAAACGCAATACAGGATCTTTAAAAAAAAAAAATTGGAATAATATTCCATCCTTTAAAAAAAAACTAACTGCGTTAACAATACATGGCATAGTGTGGCTAAAAACCCCCTCTCTTTCCAGTCTAAATACACACATTCATTCCATGTTTTTCATACCATCTTTCCAGAATAATACCTCAAAAATACAAACCCACATACAAGTTATACAAGTATTTCTTAAACATAATAATACAAGTAACGACAATACCTAAATAATCAGGACCGTTGGAAGCATTTCACACGTGAGAAGGCCAAACCTTGAATTTTGTTTCGTTTCTTAAGTTGATAAAAAATTTGGTCCATGGCCGGTCAAAAAAGTGCCCCCACCCCCACAACGTTCCTACGGGCCTGAAAATATCTTAGACTCAAAAACAAAAATTCTGTGTTTGCACATTTGACCTAAATGCAAGTGGACATCAACTTTGTTGAAATAGTATCACGGTAGATCTATATATAGATTTCTACTGTCCGCGCCACTCACTCTGGAAACTGGAAAATCTGGATTTTCAGTTATTCATCTTCAGAATAATTTCAAAAAGGCAAAACCATTCGATAGATCTTGTTTAGTCGTAACTTTTGGTGTATGCTATATGTTTGTATGAAGAAGCGTTCATATTTTATAGAAAAAATCAATTTTAGATAGGGCAATTTCCATGTTAAATTTTGACGTGACGTCGCCACGTTTCCCATAAACTCAATGTTAAACATCGGCGACGTCACGTCAAAATTAACATAGAAAACGCCCTATCTAAAATGATTTTTTCCCTATAAAATACGAATGCTTCTTCGTAGAAACATATAACATACACCAAAAGTTACGACTATACAAGATCTGTCGATTGATATTAATTTTGTAAAACTATTTTAAAGATAAATAAGTGAAAATCCAGATTTTTCGATTTACAAAGTGAGTGGCGCGGACAGTAAGTATGGGAGAAATTAGCAAATTTCATAATATTGAAATTTAATTAAAATTATGGATTTTATTTTTTGTTTCCTTTCTTAAAAACCGCGTGATGCAATAATGCATATATCAATGTCAACCGAGGTTCATTTAATGAATATATGAAGAGTCTGATAACTTGCATATATCAAAAAAAAAAAAAAATCAAACCATCTGTAATAAATTAAACAAAATTTACATACATTGAACGTAGTGACAATGGGTGAAACATTAACGCCATGAGAAATTTTACATCTTTACTTCACACACACACACACACAAAATTCAACCTCAATTTGCAAGTCCCTCAAATGAAATAATTCATACTATCACATACACACTATCTTTCCGCTCAAGGTATCCCGTACAACTCCATCATTTTTTGATTGAAGTTTCCATGGATACCAGAATTAACCTCATCCTCCTCCACCTCGTCGTGGAGGTCTGTAACCCGAACCTCCGCCTCCCATCAGAGGATTGTAATCTACAAATATATACATATTACATGTAAGTAATTCATACTAATACACTTTTAAAACACCCTCCACTAAATGTAATTTCATATTGTGATGACGTCATCTGAAGTCCCCCAAACCTCCGACAAATAACGTATTGATTTATGACGTCATAGATAAAACAACAGAAAATCCTCTGAATGTCACGTTTTTTTTAACCTTTCATGGAAAGGTCAATTCGCGAGGATTTCGTTTTCCAGTCATTTCGCGAGGATGACTAAGCGCGGAAAAAAAATAGTCCTCTCTATGCTTAATTTGAAATATGAAAATTCACCATGTTAAATATTCTTAAGCAACTCGACAAAACTGTCCTCTCTAATGAATTCGAAAAGAGATTAATAACGTCACGCGAAATAGAAGTGATTAATAGTATAAAAAAAACTTGAAAAAATAGTATGAATCCCTTTTTATCGGCCAAACTTAAAAAACAGCCGACAATTTAAACTGTATAAATAAGAAGAAAAACTCAGCGTCCACAAATTTTACGATCGACTGATTTGACCAGCACGCGCAGATTTTACTTAGAGACGTTGCTATTTTTCCTCTCCACTTGATAAAAGTCAAGTGGCCGAAAATTGGTAAACATCGAGTGTTTCTTGTTATTTTATTCACACTTCCTTTCGAAATACTCCCGATTGCTTCTAAAATATTAATTAATATCTGCTTCTTAATTTCTATTATGTCTTTAATTCAGAATTCGTTAGGCAGAATTTCGTGTTTGCCTATATCAAAGCTGAACCTCGTCAATATGGCTAAATCAGCTTGAAAGATGAACAATTTGGCTGACAAAGGCGCACAATTAGTGGTTAATGAAAATCAGATTGTGTATGCTTAATTACCTCTTGGTCGAATACAATAAAAACCATTGTGTAGAGGCATATGCCTTTACAGAACACTCTATAAAGGAGTCATCTCTTTATAAAAGTCGGTTTTGAATTTTTTTCTTGCAAAATAAACATTTTAATAATTTGTTTAAAGGTCATCTCTATATAAATGTCACTTATATATTAGGATCACCTCTGTATAGATGTCACATCTGATTACAGATCACCTCTGCATAAAGATCACCTCTGTATAAAGGTCACCTATGTATTAGAATCATCTCTGTATAGATGTTACCTCTGAAGGTCAACTCTGTATGAAGGTCATCTCTGTATAAAGGTCACCTATGTATTAATATCACCTCTGTATATATGTTACCCCTGTATTGATAACCTTTTTGCATAAAGGTCACAATTTAGTTTTAGTCTCACAATTTTTTCATTTTTGTAACGGACCTTCCCGAAGCAGGGAGATATCTTTCTCGCACTAAAGTACGTAGTGACTCCAGGCCAAGGACCGATAATGGAGCAGAAAATGATAAATTCACCTTTAGAAAAATCTTTGCCCACCACCCAAAGTGAACTTAGACAATCATAATACGACAAATCTAGTACATTAACACAGAACCCACATACCTATTACCTAAAAATAAATAAAAAAAAAAAAGGCAGAATCTGTAGGAGCACGCTGAGTTTGTGAAACACTAATGCCCCCGACGGCAACAAAGTCCACAAGGTTATTTTTAGCGTGAAAGACAATGTCAGGGTCAAAAGGTTATCGACCTTGTTGTCATTTGAAAGGGCTTCATTAGTTGAGTACGCATGTCAAATACGAAAGCTCTATTCCTCATGGTTCAAAAGTTATAGCCAAGGTTAAAGTTGACAACAGACAGACAAACAAACAGGACAAAAACAATATGCCACCGATCTATCGATCCGGGGGCATTAAAATATGGTTTTCAAATATAATTTTTCCTTCTCAATTTGTGAATTCTTACATATGGCCTACTGTAGACTATAATTAAAGATTGAAAATTAAATTCACGTTCTGTAAAGGCGAATCCAAGTTTCAGAATAACAGGGGTGCTAGGTTACTAATTGACACACAAAAAAAAAAAGAGTTCGAAAGTGATGATTTGGGAGTACATTGTTTTGATTAGATTTTTGAGAAGACTAATATGTACAAGTTTACCCCAGAAGAAGTACATGTATGTGAAAATGTTCAGAGTAAACATCCATGACCAGCTAGGCTCAATATTTCTGCAAATTAACGTTATTTCTGTCTGTATGACTGATTGACTAATTGAACCGGTCGATCAGTTGTCGCTTACTACAATTTTTCAGCCTAATTGCCACATGGAGGCAGAAGGTTGTCAACCTCGCAAACGTAGTGGCACAATCCGGAAATCGAACCAGGATCGTCTACATCGCAAGCTAAACATTTATATCATCACGACGTTATCAAAAATAGCAAATACGTGAACGACAAAATCGATACATATTCAAGTAAACGAGAAGTATCGGTCAAACAACTGAGAAATGTCCTAAATTCATAGAATGGTGGCGCCATCCGCCTGGCGCACTGTAAGGATCATAAGGGAGGAGAGGGGATGGAAGAGAGCCGAGCATGCATATCTACCTCATATGCAAGACCATTCAGTTTCAAAACAAAATCTAACATTACATCAGTTGAGTATTATGAATTGAAAAATGTCATGGAAATCCTTTCAATAAAATATATATGATTTTTTCTGGAAATTCCCTTAAATATGAATTCAAAATTCAGGCCATATCAAAGCTCTGTATATAAACCTTAATGTATTCATAACGACAAAGTTTGTGAAGAATGCTGATTTTACATATAATTATGGCCTCTTACCATTTTGCCGTAACATGGGCTTTCGTTTACTCCTGGCTGTGTTGTCCGAGGTATCTTCTTCTTTCTGAAAATAGAAATAGGAATGAGTCACCCTGATGATGATAATGACTGCCATGATGATGAAGATGATAATGACGATGATTGCGGTGACGATGATGATGATGGAGGACAGTGATTATGATAATGATGATGATGATGGTGGTGATCATGATAATAATGCTGACGATTGCGGTGATGATGATGATGATGGTGGTGGTGATGATGATGATGATGATGATGATGATGATGATGATGATGGTGGTGGTGGTGGTGGTGGTGATGGTAATCATGATGATAATGAAGATGATTGCGATGGTGATGCTTGGTGATTTTCCATATTACATTCTGAGGGTGATCCAAGTTCGATTCCAATATTATTCCTTTTTAAGAAATCAATAACTTCCTGTTTCATGTCAAGATACAATTGAAATTGTTTGTATTAAGTGTTTTTTAAGTGTTTTAGCCGGCGGGGGCACATTTTTGATGATGATGGTAGTGATCATGATGATGGTGATGACAATGATAATTTTAGTTGGGTGACGATCATTACTATCACCACCATCATGATTATCATCACCACTAACACCATCATCATCATCATCATCATCACCACCATCATCACCATCACCATCATAATCATCACCTTCGTCATCTTCATCATTATCATCACCAACACCATCATCACCACCACTACCACCGTTATCATCATCACCATCGTCATCACCATCACCATCACCATCATCACCACCACTACCATCATCACCATCATCATTACCATCATCATCATCATAATCATCACCATCGTCATCATCATCACCATCATCATCATCATCGTCATCATCATCACTAACACCATCACCATCATCATCATCATCGTCATCATCATCACCATCACCATCATAATCATCACCTTCGTCATCTTCATCATTATCATCACCAACACCATCATCATCATACCACCACTACCACCGTTATCATCATCACCATTGTCATCATCATCACCATCACCATCATCACCACTACCATCATCACCATCATCATCATCATCATCACCACCATCATCACTAACACCATCACCATCATCATCATCATCGTCATCATCATCACCATCATAATCATCACCTTCATCATCTTCATCATTATCATCACCAACAACATCATCATCATCACCACCACTACCACCGTTATCATCATCACCATCGTCATCATCATCACCATCACCATCATCACCACCACTACCATCATCACCATCATCATTACCATCATCATCATCATAATCATCACCATCGTCATCATCATCACCATCATCATCATCATCGTCATCATCATCATCACCACCACCACCACCACCATCATCATCATCGTCATCATTTTTAACAATGATCATTAATTCTATTCATGAGAATTTATCAGCTCTTGGCAGGAATGGTATTCAAAAAGAAAAGTGCTAAATGCGACGATTCCTTTACAAAGGCTTTTCCTATGCCCTTTTTCAAGATAACGAAAGAATTTTGTCTTTCCCAAAAATAAATCTTTACAGACCCAGTAAATTAGTTAACAACGTCACCAGACCGAAAACTTCTTTCACTTTTAATTTAAATCACGAATGTGCCTACAGGTTCCTTGTTTTTTTTTGTTTTTTTTTGCGGATAAAAAAAATACCGCTTTAACATCCCTTATTTCCCCGTCCTTTCACGATGTCTATTTTTCGGATATTTTTCAGCTTATTCCATTTTAGGCTTACGATGACGGAAATTATTCAGAAAAATAAACTAGTTAACACAAGCATTCTGAGAATATTGGTAAAGCAATACACGTCGCCTACCGTGCACAACAAATTTTATAGTGCACATATTTATGAGACTGACACTGAAATACTTTTCTTGGAATATACATGTATAATTCATAGGTGAGTCCTACTATAATGGATGGATAACATTTTTCCCACTTCTTGAGGCCGTACTTGATCGAACTTGATCTGTAACTCGTCATGGTAAAGCAATATCAAATGATAATCTGCAAACATGACGAAAACAAGCATTCTGAAAGTACTGTTAAACCTGTCAAGCGGCCACCTCTATTAAAAGGTCACCTGTCTATAAAGGTCACATTTTAAATTCCCAGTATCTATCTTTTCCTAGATAATAGACCTCTATATAAAGGCCACCTGTCTATAAAGGCCACTTTTGACTCTTCTCTTAGCTGACCTTAATACACAGGTTTGACTGTATTGTTTAAGCAAAACAAATTCCCTATCGCTCCCAACAAATCCATAATGGGCTGAAAAGAAGGTAAGTAGCAACCAAATGGTAAAAATAACTTAGGAAAAAGTATGTCAACAATGACCAAAGTCGAACATGACCTCTAACTCTCTGTAAGCATGACCAAGAAAAGGGTGGAAAGCATGGAAAACTAATTTTGAACAAAGGGAAATAAAACTAGTAAAAGTAGGTCAAACTTGATCAAAGTCGAACTTGATCTGTAACTCCTCGTGGGGAAGTTTGCTACCATGTTTCAGCTTGATATCTGAAAGCATGGCCAAGGAAAATCTGAAAAACAAGCGTTACAGATAGACGGACAGACAGAATGACTACGAGACAGACAGAATGGATACTTAAAGTCCTCTGTTTTCACCGATGGGGAACTAAAAGTGCGGAAAACTAACTATTTGCATTAATTTTCTTTGTAAAAAGGCCATACGTGTAACTCAGAAAAAAATCAAAGAAGCGAAACAAAATTCCAACTTCATCTGTAAGTTGTCATGGTAAAGCAATGTACGAAATGTCAACTGAAAATCTGCAAACAGGACAAAAACAAAACAACTGGAGAAAACAGTTTACCTGAGTTTTTGCATTGATTTTTTATGTCCAAGGGACATAGCTCAGGAAAAAAAATATAATGAATCCGAACTTGTACTGTAATTTGTCATGATAAAGCAATACACCAAACATCAAATGATACTCTGCAGTCATGACGGGAAAAGTACGAAAAACTGATTTGAATGATTGAAAGATGGACGGATGAATAGACGGATTGACAGGCGGAGTGCAGACCTATAGTCCTTTTACTCTGCAATCATGACGGGAAAAGTACGGAAAACTGATTCGAATGATTGACAGACGGACAGACGAATAGACGGACTGACAGGTGGAGTGCAAACTTATAGTCCCTTTACTCTGCAATCATGACGGGAAAAGTACGGAAAACTGATTTGTATGATTGACAGACAGACGGACAAACGGCGGAGTGCAAACCTATAGTCCCTTTCGGAGAAGTTAGCCGGTACAGGACTAAAAATTATGAGCAATGTGGCTAACAATGATGCCTCCGCGCATGCAAAACTTGGACCAGATCTTCCTTCCTGTTGGGAACATTATTTGTTATCTGCGAATACAATGATTTAACACGACGAAAATCTAATAAATCTTTTACTTTTAATACATAATAAAAGTCATCCGCAAGTTCGCAGTAAAGTTGACCTACATGCTATGAACCTTGAGATGCTGGAGACGAAACTTGATCCATTAGCAATGAGAAAACGGCAATCGGATTCCATACAATCCTTTCCATATCAAGATATAGACAACGCGCTCCATTAATAGTCGTATCTTGTATCTGTTTACCCATCCAGTTCTCGGTTATTAAGTCTATGCACTATTGGTATGCGGTGTTACCGATCGTAAATTCACTAGTTTATTACATTTGGCTTGCAATTTGTTCTTTGTCTTTATTTTATGTGTTGAATTTGTTGGCTGGTTGATTAATTGGAGTTTTACGTGGTTTTCAAAGTTTTCGGTTATATCGTGACATGATAGCCGGAGGCAAGATACCTATTAAACATAGTGGCGCAATCCGGGAATCGAACTCGGGTCATATCTCCTGTATGCTAGGTGCTTAACCGCTCCTGCGTTTGACTTCAAAAATGGATCATGCACCTTAATAGTTCATAAAATACAACAATGATGAAAGACAATTCATCAGCAAAAGAGTACAATTACACCCAAGTGTCACAGCCACACATCATCAAGACAAGTGTATAATGGGAGGTACCGTCCGTTAGGCGGCGTTTGTGTACTATCAGTGAGTAACATCCTTATGACGTCACAATAATGTACCATTGTTCTTTACATCACTTTTGCAGGAATATGTTTTATTTCCTCCCTAAATATTAGGACCGCAGTTAATGTTGGAATCTCCAATTACACTTAACGCGCATAGTCACAATTCATCATGACAAGAGTTAGTGGCCAATTTAGAGGGGGCCCCCTTTTGGCCACATATTTATTAGTAAAAATCCAGAATTAGCACCAAAAATGGCTAAGTCGTTTGGCTAATACATGTGGGCCCCCCTTTTCGGAAATACTGGATCCGCCACTGAGGGTACAATTCACTCTCTGTGTGACATAACTCACTCATCAATGTGTTATAATAGTTTATTTTATTTTGTACATATTGTATATATGGTATATATGTATTGTATATATGTACACTGATGTACCGTACGGTATGAAGTAATAAAGAATTGAAATTGAAATCTACTTAAGTGTCATAGTCACATATAATCAGGACATGAGTATAACTACACTTAAGTGTCACAGCCACACATCATCAGCACAAGAGTACAATTATACTTATATTGTTTCGTCTGTATGTCAGATAATTATTATTATGTCTGATAATAATCATGCTTGAAAGCTGAAGTGGCCTGTGTGTATTAGAATCCATGTGTTTTGTTACTCTTCCTTACTAACATTATTCACCTTGATATGATGACATCCAGTGTTCAGTGGGTAACACAAGGCTATATGTAACTGGACAAAACTACTGACCTCTGACACTTGTCCATGTTCTTACAGGACAGAACAGGCACCAGACCCAGATTTCTTATCAGGGTAACGACTGGTTGGACTTTCAGTTTGATGATATCAGTATAACAACTGGTAGGACTTTCAGTCTGATGATATCAGTATAATGACTGGTAGGACTTTCAGTTTGATGATATAAGTATAACGACTGGTAGGCCTTCAGTCTGATGATATCAGTATAATGACTGGTAGGACTTTCAGTTTGATGATATAAGTATAACGACTGGTAGGCCTTCAGTCTGATGATATCAGTATAATGACTGGTAGGACTTTCAGTTTGATGATATCAGTATAACGACTGGTAGGACTTTCAGTCTGATGATATTAGTATAATGACTGGTAGGACTTTCAGTCTGATGATTATGTCCTGTCAAATGTTTGTTTGTCTGCTACTTTTTGTCAAGAATATTATTAAGATATGTTGAAGGCAAATGCGCCAGACACTGCTCTGAAATTCAAACCTGTGCAAATAAACATCTGAGATACTGATCTGATTTCCACAACCCAAAGTCCAAACAACATGACAATATACATGTATATAATACAAGCAATCATGGACCCTTGACAAAACATAGGAGGGATCAGATGCCATGGAGGAGTAAGCATCCCCTGCTGACTGGTCACATCCACCATGATGCCATAAGTATATGCAAATTAGTATTATAGAGTATTACTGTATTATAAGTATTATATTACAGTATCATAGATGTAGGATTGATTGATAGTTTTACGTCACTCCACGGTTATTTCACGTATATGGTGACAGCATCTGCTGATGCATTGCATACAAATTTAGACCTTTGCAATGGACCCACCCGAAGCAGTGAGGGATCTTTAACATGCCATGCATACAACGACACGGGGCCTTGGTTTTTACTGTCTCATCCGAAAGACAGGACACCAGCATTACCAGATTGGAAATCGAACCCCGGCCTCCCGATCAGGAGTCCAGCACGATACCACTAGGCCACGCCGGCTTTATAATGACTGTAAAATCTGTGGAGTGTTGACTTAAGGCTTGATATCTCATATCCTTGTAATAGTAACATTTTTCCCGGTAGTCTGCCTCGATAAATAAAAGAACGATACTCGAAAGAAGCTCTAGCATACCAAATCCATTCAAAGTCAGTAAGGATCTTTTACTATGTCTGCTGTGATAGGAGAGTGATGAGTCTCCACTAGGCTACATGGTCAGATCGTTTGTATTCATAGTGGCTTATAAGTAAAGGGCCAGACAAGATTTTAAAATTTAAAGATTTACCATCACCATTTAAAATTTAAATCAATTTTCACATCTATTGCAGTGTTTTTTTTTCAATTTTTTTAAAGATGCCTGTGCCTTTTCATTTGCAAAGTTTTTGGTCCATTTGCATAATGCTAGAAGATCAATGTTTGGGGAAAATTCTGACAAATTTGGGGAAAAACTAATGAAATTTCCACTGGGAAGGGTCCTTATAATGGACATGATTTAAAGAAAAAAAACCCCACTGTATTGTGACATGGAAGCAGGAACTAACTCACCAACCAACTAACTAACAAACTAGTTAGCTAGCTATCCAATTAATTAAAGGAATAACTAACTAAAGGAATAACTATTTAACAAGTGACATATTTTGGAGATCAAACTGAAATCCCCAGTACTAAATGTCAAGTGCCCAGTTTAAAATCCAATCACTTCTTCTTCCAAATTTTCACAACAAAACAGAATAAAGAGGGCATATGTCGTAATTCTCAAAGTCCCTTAAATTTAAATGTTTTATAAGACTTTCATTATCTTACCGGCTTAATTTTGGATCTGTATCCTTTACCCTCTTGATGTTTTTCCCATTCTTCTATTTTTTGCTTTCTCTTCTCTTCTTCTTTCTAAACAAATAAAACAAATATTATTACATTTTTTTTTCATGATTTGGTATATTTTACCTTTCTATATATCTTGTATTTATTAGGGAGATATCATATGGACCGTTTTATTGATATCCTCTTCCTCCTCCTCTTTTTCTCGTCATCATCATCACCAGCAGCAACATCATCACAACCACCACCATCAACATCATCATAATCATCATCACCAGCAGCAATATCATCACAACCACCTCCATCAACATCATCATAATCATCATCACCAGCAGCAACATCATCACAACCACCTCCATCAATATCATCATCATAATCATCATCACCAGCAGCAACATCATTACAACCACTTCCAACAACATTATCATAATCATCATCACCAGCAGCAACATCATTACAACCACCTCCATCAACATCATTATCTTTATCATCATCATCTTTATAATCATCAACATCATCATCATCACCACCACCAGCAACATCATCATAACCACCTCCATCAACATAATCATCATCATCATCATCGTAATCATCATCATCATAATCATCATCATCATCATCATCATCATCTTTATCATCATCATCATCACCCTCATTATCATCATTATCATTATCAATATTGTCCTTGTTATCATTATACTCTTCGAAGTTCCATGATTCTGGTACATCTGCATTTTGATACTCATGAAGAAGCAAAATTCAATTATACAAGACTCAACAAAATTACTTTTCTCACAATCTGTCAAATGTTTGTTCATATGATATATTCATGTAAGCAATTGCCAAAGACTTTTTAATCTAATTTACATAGAAAACTAATTGTATAGATCTTTGTTTTGTCCAAGATCACATCAGTACATCAGTTAAAAATGTTAAACATAATATTCATTTATCTATTTGTCTATTATATATCTACATATAACATGTTGCAGTTTCTCTGTTGGAAGAGAATAAGAACTATGATTTTTAAGATTCAATGTTTTGGTTGCCTTGCTACAATGAATTGCAGTATTGTGCAGTGGTAACTTCAACCATCAAGACCTTTTGTGCAAAATAAATACAGTTTAGGTGCTAATTGCTATGAAAACTTGCCAAACATGATTCCTGAATATGCTCCAATTCCAAAAGATTAACAAACTACTGAAGTATACTGCACATTCAGTACTCACAATTTTCTGTTGTTCAGCGTATTCTCTTGCCTTTGCATCATGCTCTTCTTGGAGTCTTCTCCTAGCTTTTTCCATAGCCTCTAATCTTTTCTGTGCCGTACCAGAGTCTTGAGAACAGAAGTGGATAAACATGTTAACATAAATGCTCACAGTGGCAACACTCTGATGAAAAATGCATATTGAGAATTGCTGAAGCAAAAATGTCCCCCATCGGGACTAAGGGCCGTAACTCTTCCAAAAATAGGTTAATCAATACCGGTACATCATGATTAAACTCAAGCTTGATCTGTAACTCACTGATACAAAGATATATACCAAATTTCCAGTCAATCACTTCAATGGTTGCAAAAAATGTTGAGAAAGTGTCTCAGATGGATGGAGAGACAGAGTGGAAACCTCTAATCCCCTCCAGTTTTATCAGTGGTGGACTAATAAAAAAAAATTCCTGAAAGGGTTCGCATTTTCGAAGTTTCCACTTTTTTATTAAAACAGAAAGGTGGTCAGGAATGCATAATTACTTTAATCTATATCTCATCATGACCCCGTTTATGGGTACCCACCATATTTCTTTTGGTAGCTGAGATCTTCTGCTTTCTGATGCATCTTCTCCAGGGTGGGTGCCAGTTTACTCTTTATATAGAGCAAGACAAGTATGATGAAAATGACGATCCATCCATAACTCTGTAGATAACCTAAACCTGAAAAACAGATAGGAGAGGAATGAGAATAAATCCTTTTCAGAAAAAAAGAAGAATTTTATATTCCTAACCAATTATGGAAACATTGATAGTAGCTATACAGTACAGTCCGGGTGGAACTTTGAATGCCCACTGTCCACAGTGAAATTTCAGTGGGCGTTAGGAGTGGACATTTACCTGAGCTATCAAGCTGTCCACTTACCTGTATGTAAATTCTAACTGGCTCTTACAAGAATGTCCACTAAGCCAAGTGGACATTTTTAATGCCCACTCTAAAAATGGCCACTGTGACCAGATGGCAAATTCAGTTCCACCTGGACTGTACTGTAGTAATGAAACCCTACAAATACTGGGTCTTTTCGTTATACTGAGTAATTTCCCATCTGAGCAGGTATCTGACATCAAGTCGTTGTCAAATCATACATTCTCTTAATCATTTCCTATAATTTTACACCAGTTTCCATAGAACTGGTTGACATCACAATGGTCTGACGTCAGATACCTGCCCATATGGGAAATAACTCTATATAACGAAAAAGCTCAATTGAGGCTGTGATCCCTGATTAATGTTCATTCACAATATGACAATTTTAAACGTTTATGACGTTGTCCGAATACAAAATGACCAGCACTACACTTGTTGGCTCACTTTTCCATTATTATGTAATGAATAAATGGTTCATCAAACACATCATAGCTTCTTATCACTTAGCTGACCTTGTATATGCACCTCTATATCTTTACAGAGTTAAAAGGGGTGGATCAATGTATCAATATGTACTGAAATGTATGGATACACAGCCTGGTACTGATATCCCATAGGCTCATAACTAATGTGTTAGTTCTTTTTATTTCGGAGTTTTGAAAAAGGGTAGGAGATTTTAGGAATTAAATAAATCCTTTATTCCTTCTTTACTCACAAAAAATATTAACTGCTTTAATAATTTTATCTCTTTTTGCATTTATCTCATATATGACATACAGTAGAGTCCGGGTGGAACTTAATTTGCCCACTTGTCACAGTGGGCATTTTTAGAGTGGGCATTAAAAATGTCCACTGGACACAGTGGACATTCTTGTAAGAGTCATTTAGAATTAACATACAGGTAAGTGGACAGCTTGATAGCTCAGGTAAATGTCCACTCCTAATGCCCACTGAAATTTCAGGTGGACTGCCCACTGTGGACAGTGGGCATTCAAAGTTCCACCCAGACTGTACTGTACAAACATCAATTTGGTAAATATTATTCAGCTACATGTATTGAACAAAACCTAGAGTACTATAAGCATGTATCTAGCATGTATCTAGCATACTCTGTTTAGTAGTTTTCTGTTAAGATTGTGATGTCTGAATGTAAATTAGACTGAATAATCCAGCTTCTGGTACCTCCCAGTTCAGCTATTTTATGTTACTAGACTAAACCCCTTACATGGAGTTGCATGTCTAATCCAGCCCGATTTGGCTGCCCAGAAATATATAAAAAATTCACTCTAAGATTGATAAAAACCTTGTGTCTTTGTTGTCAATTACCAGTATCAACATGCTAAACATTTTCTTTTCATGTTGAAAAATGCTATTTTAAATAAGTGTTTTCCTCCTACTTGTTTCACTTTTACTGTAAATGAAGTTATTTTTGCTGGAGGAAAATTTAGCAAAATGCCAGTCCAACATTCATGTGGGGTAATTTTTTAGGTTTCAGAGTCAATTTTTCTTTCCTCCTCAAAATGCAGGTCATTTCCCACATTTATATTACAACCAATAAAGTTTTACTCAGAAATGCTGTTTTGTATGTTCCGTTAAATGTAAAAAAAAATCCTTCACACTTATAAAACATTACTAATAGTCAAAGTTAACCATAGACTGGAAAAGAAGACAGAAGAAAACTGACCAAACGGTATAACACAAATCACAATGAACATGCACATCAAACATGGAGTCCAAAGAGGTCACAGTCGTTTTATTTTGCTGCAGGTAATTTGAGTGATAATTGTGTAATTGCAAAAAACGCTACAGTTAACCCCCCTGCGAAAATTTCCACGTGTACAGTACTCTGTAACCATGGAATCAGTAGGGTTTTTTTTTTTGTTTTTTTGGCAAAGGTGCCTATATATGTACCTTTTCATTTGAGAATTTTTGTCCCATTTGTATAATGCTAAAAGATAAATATTTGTGAAAATTTAGACAAATTTAGGGAAAAGTCAATGAAATTTCCATTGGGAAAGGTCCTAATAACGGACCTGACTTGAACAAAACAAAAATAATAATGTGTACGAAAATACTCATTGAAAACCTTATTCAGGGTGGAAGATCTGTCATATTTTATTGCTTACAATGAGTGGCATCCATAATGAATTTCAACAAATTAAAATTTGCAGCATGTATTCAAGAATTTACATGCCTAAAATTTCATTTCATCAACCAATCAAAATTTGTATTACATAGATGTTTGCATTAGAATGCATTATAACAGACAGTTTTAAGATTTTACATGTATACAATGTTAAGGGCCTAATGAGTGACACACGAATGTCTGCCGAAATTTTCATTGTGATGTTAATGTTGAAGATCAAAGCTACTGTACACTAGAGTACACAAAGTTTACTTTAAATATCAAACAGCATTCAACAATGTCTTAAATTTGCATTGTACCATGAGAATTTTGATGTCAAATATTAGTTAAAACAAGACTTCTGGGAATTAAATTAACTTTTTTCATTACAAGCTTATTCAGCCCATAATTTTAAAATCTACAAGCTTAAATAACTTTTTTACAAACTAAATTGATAATCAACAAATAAAACATGATTTTTTTTTCATTTGATTGGTGATTTATTCATTAAAATAACACACTATCCAAAGCTGAGGTTCTTTCTTCTTGAAAAAGTTGGTGATCACTACACTAAACCTTGGCCCCAATCATGCCAATCCTCAGATTTGCGAAGACAAAATCATGAAGTTGAAAAATTTTTACTACCCGTACATTGTTTGGCACATAATGAAATTCCTATTTTTATACAATTAAGATTTGAAGGTGTAAAAAAATAACAAAAATGACTCTGAAAACCAAGAAAACTTAACTTGCTAATTTTTCGAGAGAATCTATAATTTACTCGCATAAATCTGCTCACTTGTACTTGCATCTACTGATTCAGCGAGTATTTCCTATTCATTTCAAGCCCTGGGCTTCACAAAGACATTTTCCAATATCATTAGTTCATATATTGAATGAGACTTAAGAGACACTAGAAGCAAATGAACTATGTCATACTTTAGGATGAAAGTGTGGGAAGAAAACACTAGGTCTTGTTTGGAAACCCCCTAGCAGTAGGAGGGGGGGGGGGGGGGGTTGTTCTGACAGATGCTGGAATCGGCTTATATAGCTAAATGGTGAGAGCGTCAGCTCTGAGAGCTGAAAGTGATTCTGAGTTCGTTTCCGGGGTCCTTGACTGATATAAATACATGAAATCAGCGACCCATTATCTAGCCTACATACCATTGCTGAAAAGATAAGTAACAAAGGCTGGGTCTTTATTTTGTAGATCTGGTTCCGCTTCAATATTCTCCGCTATATCTTCATCAACGGCACCGTCCATTCTGATGTCAAATATTCCTGTCACTCGTGTCTTTGTGACAATAAATGTCTATTGTTTACACTGAAAAATTACGTGTCATTCCACCTCAAAACTAGAAAGTTCACTGCTGAATATAAAATGCAAACCAAAAACGGATGTAATATTCCGTAACAATAAAAAAAATGTTTTGCCTCACCTCAAGAAGAGTTTGCTAAATTGCTATCTGTATCTGTGTTTTACTGAGTGGACAAAAACGGGACGGAGCTAGGTGTAGTGCTGGGGGTACCACTGAGTTGCAACGGTGAATGTCCTGCAGTGTCGCCTTGAACTCCTCTCTATTGACGTTTTAAGGTTGACTCCGGGGTCAGAAGTGCATTCCACGCTGACATTGTTTTGTATTAATAGTTTTTGTAGACATCTATTGAACACGATATAACTTATATTATAAGTTTTACTGACAGATTTTGAATATTAGCTCCTTTGGTTTTTCAATATGTAATCCCGAAATTCGTATTTTTACCATTTTTATATAAACATCCAATGGGTTTTATCCAGAGACATAGACTACTTTCTGGTTTTATCTAACAATCCAAAGGCGAGGTTTTTTGTTTTGGTTTGCTTTCTTTTTTTTTTTTTTTTGGCTTAGGCTTTTTTTTTTTCTTTCTTTTTTGGTGTTTTCTTTCTTTTTTTTTTTGGGGGGGGGGGGAGGAGGGTTATCTATAGACATACAATGGATTTTATCTAACCTTCCAAAGGCGAGGTTTTTTGTTTTATTTTGGTAAGGTTTTATTATGTTTGTTTGTTTGTTTGTGTTTAATTTATTTGTTTGCTTGGTTGGTTGTTTTATTATTATTTTAGGGGTTTATTTATTTATTGGGGGGGGGGTGTTCTTTGTTTTTCAATTTCTTTTTCTTTTTTGGTATAGTTATTATTTTGAAAAGCCGGCGTGGCCTAGAGGTATCGCGTCGGACTCCTGATCGGGAGGCCGGGGTTCGAGTCCCGCTCTGGTCATGCCGTTGTCACGTCTTTCGGACGAGACAGTAAAAACCGAGGCCCCGTGTCATGGTATGCATGGTACGTTAAAGATCCCTCACTGCTTCGGGTGGGTCCGTTGCAAAGGTCAAAATTTGTATGCCCCGCATCAGGCAGATGCCGTCACCATATACGTGAAATATTCGTGATGTGACGTAAAACAAAAATCAATCGATGAATCAATATTAATTTGAATTGTTTTTTGTTTGTTTGTTTGTTTTGTTTTTGTTTTGTTTGTTTTCTTTCTTTCTTTCTTTCTTTCTTTGTCTCGTCCTCCCGCCTTTCACCTCTCCAAACCCGCTTCTGCCACTCTTTCTACAAAAGTATGCGCGTATGTTTTATACACATTAATATGTGTAATTAGTAAGTCCGTAAAATAAATATCATGATGTCATAACCTATGACTATTTAAATATCTCATTTGCATCATGTAGTCTTCCACCTGTATCTATTATAATAAAATCCCAACAATGATTCTATTATGCAAACTGTACAGTGCTCTGAAGGGAGGATTATCCATAGCAAATTAACAACGAATAAATGTCAATCAAAGTACAAAAATATAAGTATATAAACTATCAATTTATATTCAATATGATGAATTACATAGCAAGATTTGCAGTAGCGGGTTCAGGGGAAGCCGGGGGCATCCAATTCCCTCCCACACTCGTGAACCCATGTATATTTTCTGACAATGTTATCATGATTGGCAAAGTTTTCTCTTCTATGCGCAGTGGCGGATTTAGAGGGGGAGCCCGGGTGGGGGGAGCGCCCCCCCCCCCCCCTTCGACACGTATTTACAAGTAAAACTCCAGATTTAGCAGCGAACATGGCTGAGTAGTTTGGCCAATACTTGACTTTCACCTGCCGCCCCTTTTCCGAAATACTGGATCCGCCTTTGATGCCCTGAAAAATCCACCACTGGATCCGCCAATGATTTTTTACGTTTTGAAGGTTTTAAGAATATGAATATGACGTGTCCCTCAAACTAATATAGTCGTGTTGAAGAGGAAAGGTGTGCGTTTTCCCATAACTTCGTGTTGTAATTGACAATTGAATGCGTCTTATTAAATTAGGTAAGAAATTTGTCTTACGTAAATTTTATGCATCTTACAGATATAATTGACTACGTCATCTTTGGTGCATGTGTAAGGTAAGTTTTTGATATTTATAATCAATTGTTTATTTTGAGTGTATATATATTTTGCATATGTATTCGCATATGTATACATGTGTATGTATGTAGATATTTACATTTGTAAATATATACATGTGCGGATTTAGGGGCGGGGGCTTGAATTGCGGATACATCCTGAAGGTCAAAAGCAGAGCCTGTATCAGCGTCTGATATACGGGAAATACATTAACGTTTAGATTTTGTTTGTTTGTTTGTCGTTTTACATCTTGTCAAAATTATAATAAAAGTTTCAGTCTATATGGCACTACACTGGACACACCCAAAGCCATAAGGCCTAAAGGAATCTTAAATTGAAAGACAACTTTTACCGTGAAATGGGGTCCTCAGTTTTATCCGAAGCAGGGGCAAGAAAATGATTGATTAATTAATTTGAATAATGAATATATATTTCCTGCAATATTTTGTTATTGAAAATGGGGTATAAGCATCGTATTTCTAAGTGGCGACGAAGTGGTGCAAGTGGGCACATGTGAAAGTATTATCCCAAATCCATTTTGGGTACCAAATCCGGGAGTTTTACTTATATTATTTCTGATTTCAGTCTAATTAAAATTCGATAATAATATGTTTTGTGCAGGGTTTGAATGTTTTCTACCTTATTATCTATATATACCTGATAAATTTGTGGCGAAAAAGATGGGTCCGCCCCCCTTCCCCCTCCTCTAAATCCGCCACTGGTTAGAAAAAAAACATCCCGGAAGCCACTTTATAAAAGGAAAGTGTCCAAAAAATATTTCGGATAACAAAATCTTTCTCAATAAAACATAGGCGGATCTAGAAATTTTTGGAAAAGACAAGAGGAAAAAAGGGGGGGGGGTGCAGCCTCCCATGATTAATGTTTTGCACTTTTCTGTCCGGAAAAGGGGTTGCAGCCCTAAAAATAGTCAAAGATGACCCTTTTTTTGGTAAAATTTTCCGACCAAGAAAAAAAGGGGGTGGGTGGGTTTTCAACTCCTGCAACCCACAATGTAAGACGCATCTACAAGTATATAATACTACCAATGTATACCTATACTGTTCATATTCTCTAGATGATGCAGATTTTGAAGACCTTACTTCAATTGTTGTCACTCCCCTTCGTGGTGGTAATGAGTTGTGCATGTAACAAGGAACACCCACAGACTATCATATGTAACACAGACTGGGGTAAGTATGGCAATGATTAAGGAGGTAATCGTTATAGTTTTTTCCATTATTATTATTTTTTTGAAACAACAAATTAAAACACTCGAATGTCCACAAATTTTCGAGTGTTTTGTTTATTCATTACTACTTCCCTATGGGGGACTTTCATATACTTATTATTTTTAGTTATCTTATTTATCTATTTATTTTATCATTATTATTTATTTATTTATTTAAGGTGCAGTTTTTGTGTAGTTGTAAAACGTTTGGCAGTGCAGACGATCAAGGTTCGATTCCAGAATTGAACCGCTATGTTTAAAAGGTTGTTTACCTCTGCTGCCATATCGTACTAAAAACGGGAAAATTGTTGAAAGCGATTAAAAAGATAAAGTAATTAACACATTTCCTATCATATTTCATTACAAGACAGTTGACGTTTGCTAGTGCAAGAAGTATGCTTTCTGTTGTTGTTCATAGATTTGTTTTCAACGATTGAAATACCTGCTCTTTTTAGGGGTTTATTGTCAGGGCAACATACATCATTGACCCTATTTTATTTCATTTACCTTACATGTATTTACTTATTTATTTTTTGTGGGGGGGGGGGGGGGGGTTGAAGGGAGGGGGTTAATTTATCTACGGGAGTGAATATGTATATATCTGCATTTTTATTGCTTTGATCTTTGCAACCATTTAAAATTAGGATTTCAAGAGAGAATAGTTTAAAAATGATTATGATAAGAAAGAAAGATTTCTGATCGATTAGATAATGCCTCTACACCTAATACTAAGTATAACCCACTCGCGGATTAAAAAGGTGGGTTGCAGTATTTTCAATCCCCCCCCCCTTTTTTTTTTTATTTTATTTTATTTTTTTTTTTTTTTTGTTTTTGCTCTAAAACTTTATAAAAAAAAGATCATTTTCGACAATTTTTAGGATTGAATCCCCACTTTCCAGACAGAATAGTGCAAAACATTAGTTATAGGAGGCTGCAACCTTTCCCATTTCAAAAACTCAACATGTACAGTCGAGAGCACCTGTAATAGGCAATCACGTACCTGTTTAAAACAACCACCTTTCTCCATTCATAACTACTGTCGATTAAAAAAAAAACTGTATTAAGTGGTCACCTTTTTAAATGACCACTTAAACACCTTCCCATGGTGGTGGCTTAAAACAGCCTTTGCCTGTACTTAGTTTTACCAACTGTTAAGATGGCGGACTGTGTAGGATGAAGGAGTCGAGGAGGACATGCAAGGGGAGTGAAAAGTAGAAGAAAAATGGGAAAGATAGAAAGGAGGGAAAGTATTTGGATGAAGAAGGGAGATAAAAGAGGAGGGAGACACGAAAAGATATGGGAGAAGGGGAAAGGGGGTGGGGAGTCATATTACACGCTGGCATCTTCTTGTAATTGACTTTCATTCCTTTTTTTTCTGCAGCTTTTCTCGGTAAAGTAACAGATTCCATGAATGTGTTAGTCAACGATGGTAATACAGAACGACAAAGACACACGGTGCATGTATATAAAGTTATTAAGGTATTTATACATGTAATTATGGCATAGTTGAAAATGTTTACCATCCAAATTCAGTGCTCATAAGAATGATGCAGTCTTCTGTCCTTCTTCGGGGTATAAATCTATCCAAACATCAAAGTGTGCAATACAGTCTTAATCATTTAATTATTTTAAATCCATGTCAGATATACGGTAATTCGCCATAAATTAAAATTGCGTCATTTTTCCGTGACGTCAAGTTGCCAGAATAACTAAAAAAGGAAAAAAGAGTAGCATGTATGAAATACAGTACAGTGTGGGTGGAGCTTAATTTGCCCAATGGTCACAGTGGGCATTTTTAGAGTGGGCATTAAAATGTCCACTGGACACAGTGGACATTCTTGTAAGAGCCAGTTGGAATTAACATACAAGTAAATGGACAGCTTGATAGCTCAGGTAAATGTCCACTCGTAATGCCCACTGAAATTTCAGGTGGACTGTCCAGTGTGGACAGTGGGCATTCAAAGTTCCATTCGGACTGTAGTGTAAGGCCCCCTACACCAAGTTCAATTAGAAAAGCGTCACTTCCTACCTAAATATCTCTTTTTATTGTCATGTGATACCTTATAGGACAAACCAATTTAAATGGTTACGTTAGTGAGGTTGATTGATTATTGTTTTATGTCACTCCCCGATAATTTCAAGTATATGGTGACGGCATCTGTCTGATGCATCGCATAGAAATTTATGCCTTTGCAACGGACCAACCAGGGACAGTGAGGGATCTTTTACGAGCCACGCCTATCGTGACACGTGACCAACCAGGGACAATGAGAGATCTTTTACGAGCCAAGCTTACTTTGGCACGGGACCTTTAATTTTACTGACTTTATCGGAAAGATAGAACACCGGGTGTGCTCATGTCGGTAGTCCAACCCAGGACATTACGGTTATGAGCCGAGCAACTCAACCTTACTTACGTCAGGAACAACGTTATGGTCGAGCACTCTTACAACCGGGTGGACGCTCTTTTCCGAAAATGTACCTTGACCAAGACATTTATGGACATCACTAGTGTGTTAAATTTACTTCTTGTCACTGAAAATTGAATCCAGTTCCGATTCTATATCAATCTCATTGTTTTCGAGGGAAATTTTTATATTTTTAAAGATCTGCACCACCGTATTTGACGTTAAACTCAAATTAACATTTCAGACTATTCTGTTATATGTAGGTAAAGAGGATATTATTTTGCGAATAAAGGGAACATTTCCTACGACTTTTTAATGTAAAATCCCAAGAGAAACTAATAATTCGCCCGTTGTTTCATTTTCGGTCTTTTAGCAGTCATAGAATACGCAATTTGTAATTTTAGAATCACCATTGTGGTGTTAAAATTCTCGTTTAATTAAAAACAATCTTTTGAAATATTTTGTTTTCAAGAAAAACTTTAGAGAAAACTCAAATAAATTGCGATAGAATTACAACAGATATCTAATTAGATAGTTAGTGATTTCTTAAAGTATTAAAAAAGTCAAATACAACAAAGATTTTGGTGACAAGAGCGAAGTTAACAAGTTAACGCAAAGAGAAAAAAAAAGAATACAACCCAAGGCAGAAAGAGAAAAAGAGTGGGAGAGGGGGGGGGGGGGGGCAGATGGTAGCAAGGGAGAGGTGTGGTTTGGTGACTTAATTTTCCTCTACCCTTAAAGTTTAGTTTTTGTTGTTTGGGTATTATTTTATTATTTGGGATTATTATTATTATTATCATTATCATTATTATTAATATTATTATCATTATTATTATAATTATTATCATTATTTATTCATTCATTTATTCATTTATTTATTGTTTTGTTTTTGTTTTAAGGGGTTGCGTAACCCAACCCACCCACCCATACACACAAATACACAGAGAAATAATAAATAAAAATAATGACAACATGAACAACTGAAAATTCACATTCTTCAATGATTTTCAGGGAGAGTCAAAGAAATTACAGGATCAAGAAAAAGTGATTGTATTTTCTCCTAATGTGAACGATTCTTGCAAAATAAACATCATCACAGACATGAAAGCAGTTTTTACAGGTTAGATATGATAAATACGTGTGTGTTCAACCCATAAATCCTATCAACTAAAATTCTTAATGTAGTTAGTCATATATTTAAAATCGTATAAAATGTATATTGAGTGCATGCTTTTGGTGATTTGTGTCATACAACTTGGTCAGATGTCTTCTGTCTTCTCGTTCATTATAATAATGCTTCTTCTTTTTCTTCTTCTTCACAATCATCTTCATCATCATCATCATCATGTTCTTCTTTTTTGTCATCATATTCTTCTTTTTATTTATCATCATCATCATCATCATCATCATCATCATCTTCTTCTTCTTCTTTTTCTTCTTCTTCCTCTTCTTCTTCTTCTTCTTCTTCATTGTTGTCGTCACCGTCATTATCATCATCTTCTTCCTCTTCTTTTTATTCTTTATTGTTGTCGTCACCGTCATCGTCATCTTCTTCATTATCATTGTTATCCATAGCAGCAGCACCATCATAATTTTTCATATTTTTTTTTATTCTATTCTACTTTTTTCAAATAATTCGTAAATGTACTGTTTGTGTGGTTTCTCATTTATAGGAATGCTTAATACCGCGGATGAGTTAGAGATGAATAAATGTAGCTGGTATGAAAAATATGAAGACGTTCCACGATGTCAGAGGAGGTCTTTATTCAAGAAACTTTACAAGGATAATTGTAATTGCAAGGTAATTACCAATTACAACGAAATACATGTATATAAGCTTGTGCAAATCCAGGATTTTTTTACGGGGTAGGGTGGTGGTTGTTTCAACCCCCCCCCCCCATAAAAACGCCTAAAACCCCCAAAAAACTTAAACCCCCTCAAAATGAGTACATCTCAACTTTTTTTTCATAAATCATGCTATATATATTTTGAAAACTCCAAACACCCCCCCCCCCCCAAAAAAGGGGGGGGGGTGTTCCGGAACCCAGCCACCGGACACAGAACCCTCAAGATCCGCGCATGATTTGAGACGTCCATGTATGTGGGTAGTCTATTTCCGTTATATCATCTACTTCATCTGTTCGTTATAAACATCGTATATATTTGACTACAATGTCTAAACGTGTTCGAACCAATTCTCAGTACATTATATTTCGAGAAAACTTCTATTTCTATATTTTTTTCAAGTGAGCTATATCTGATAAAAGACAGTTTATTATTTTATTTCCAAAACAATCATAATACATATGTACTTATATACATTGCCCTCTAATTTCTTATTTGTTTTTATTTCAGATCCAGGTGTGTTCGAGTGGCGACTGTAAAAAATCCTCACCGAATGAGTGTGTTTGGAATGTTAGTAAGACTCCCGAGTGTCACGAAGAATTCTCCCACTGTGCTCACTATAGCGATTGTGGAATATGTGCATGGAAACGATGTAGAAATTTTTATGATTGCGAAGATGGAAAACTTCCGGAAAAAATTCCGTCACGGAGTTAGATTATGATTGCAGATTATATATGTCATAAAATTTTCATTACATCTCCTTAGAAAAACGTACCATCTTTGTCGATAAAATATTTTTGATTCATGATCTATAAACCCATTTTTTGTATGATGGTGTTTTTGTTGTCGTATATGTTGTTGACTACAGAACTGAGACAATACCAGCTAAACAGTACGATATTGTCTTCAAATCATATTCAAGACCATTGCTTTTCTCTGATATCCCAAATTTTATATATTTCGTGGGATGTTATTTTCGCTTGGGTTCATTTTAGATATATTCGCAAAAGATGAATTTTTCGGAAAAAAGTCATAATTATACTTATCATGATTGAATACCCAAATCAAGCGCAATAAGAACTATTTCGCACAAAGATGTACTTCCGAATTACGCGAAAATATAATCCTCGCGAACAAAAAGTGATTCACAGTGTAAAATGTCACCGAGTGTTATACAAGGCAACTTGAAATTTAAACAACCATTCATTAAAACCTGAAAATTAAAAAAATTTGTCGCTTTCTTACTTTTGTTTAAATTATAGTAAAAACATTATTATCCAAATTTATCTTCATCTACAAATATAAAAAGCAAGCGAAGACCGTTCGGTATTGATCAGATTTACTATACAGATAAAGGAAAGAAAAGTTCCGTCAAAATAAGCTCTGATTTTAATTACTTTTTTTCATAACCCACTATCAAAGTTATTTTACTTACATGGTGAAAAGGCCCATCTTCATTATCTTGATCTAGGCAAGGGAACTTACTGAAACAGAGACGATCCTTTTTGAACCCAACATATAACCAAATACGGAGTTTAACACAAGACTGGAGATCTCTAGAGATTTATCTTTTTTTTTATTTCTTCACGCCACTTCTAAAATATTGCCCTGATATGGTGGCGACACCAGCCTGATGGATTGCCACCCGATGGAGGGAGAGATCTTTCACGTGCCAAGGTATACATGACACGGTTCTTCGGTTTATACCATGGCAAGGGGTCTTGGTTTCATAGCGTGACACGAGGCTCCGGTATATAATGAAGCCGGCGTGGCCTAGTGGTTTCGCGCTAGACTCCTAATCAGGAGGCCGGGGTTCGATCCCCGCTCTGATCAAACCGGTACCCTGTCTTTCGGACGGGACAGAAAAAACCGAGGCCCCGTGTCGTGGTATGCATGGCACGTTAAAGATCCCTCACTGCTTCGGGTGGGTCCGTTGCAAAGGTCAAAATTTGTATGCCCCGCATCAGGCAGATGCCGTCGCCATATACGTGAAATATTAGTGGTGTGATGTTCAACAAAAATCAATCAATCAATCGGTATATAATGATACAGGGCTACGGTTTTATAGCGTGACAGGAGGCCTCGGTTTATATTGACACAGGACTTCGGTTTCATAGTTTGAGACGGGGCCTCGGTTTATACCATGGCACAGGGCCTCAGTTTTAAAGCACGACACGAGACCTTGGTTTATATTGACACAGGGCTTTGGTTTTATAGCATGACACAAGCCCTCCGTTCATACTGACACAGGGCCTCGATTTTATACTGTCTTATCTAAAAGACAGACAGTGAAGCAATCGATGATGCTACGTCATACTAGGAATATAACGAGCCAACCAATGTGCCACTGGACCAATCAGCTCACAGAATGAGGGAGATAAGATACAGAGTCTAAAGTGCCTCACTGCATGCCACCTTAATAAACAGCTTTTCATGTAAAACATCGATTTCTGCATTAGAATTAGTCAACCATATGCATAAAGATCACATATGGGAAATCATGAAAGTGACCTTCATACAGAGGTGACCTTTATACAGAATGACCTTTATACAGAGGTGGCCTTTTTATTAAAAGAAAATATGACTGTTCTTAGAAACCTTTATACAGAAATGACCTTTATACAGAGGTGGCCTTTTTATTGAAAGAAAATATGACTGTTCTTAGAAAATTTAATCATTGTAAAAATAATCTGATCTCATTTTTATGATACAAGCTATGTGAATATTGCTACAAATGTCTAGAATACAAAGCAAATGAAGAAGCATTATGTAAATGGAATGTACAGAATACATGCATTAAACAATGTTCACAATCTTTCATTAGTAACCAAATCTTTCTTTCCGTAATTTAAGCTAAAAAACAAATGCAATACCAATTTCTTTTAATTCCATTTTCTTTCACTATGAATCTATGCACTACATATATATATATGGAAAGTATGTTTGGAAATTTTGCAATGATTAAAAGTACATTACCAATGAGTACTTATACTAATTAATAATTGGAATGAAAAGTATGTAAATATTACACATGAATACCTTAAAAATTTATTAAAAAATAAAATTTGTAATGCAAAATGTGTTTCTTCAAAGTTTCTTATTCAAATAAACTTGAAATAATTGAATCCTATTGAATTTGTTTCGTATGTGTCTGTTAAAATTTTACAAAAACAAATTCTTCCGCCTTTATGAAGATAAATTGTATTGCTGAATAAAAAAACTTCAACACATAACAAAACATGGCACTTGTATATCTAAGGAAACAAATAATAAAATTTGTCATCCATTGTTTGCTCTCTTATTTACTATATTTTGATCTTGAAACCTCATCTCTACATTTACTAATTTGAAGCCTTCACTCGAATACCCAAGGTAAAACTTTGATAAAATAACTTTAACATTATATTAAACCACATTCTTGGGTTTGTTTTTCAGTCAGTGCTGGAGGAATTGATCATAGTGTATTCAATTACCTTTACTAGTCCTTTACAAAGACTTTTACAAAAATTTCCCATAAAAAAAATCTCGACCATGTACATGAGGGGTACTTTATCTCACAAGATTACATAAAGCAATATTAAAGACAGACTATGCTACCCCAAAAGGAAAGTTAGAAGTAATAATATCACCATTGTTTTTCAATTAAAATACATACTGTTATGTTAACATCTGATATAAAAATGATGTGGAATGGTCGTTTAATTGAAGAAATGCAAAATAATGTACAGATATGTAAAGATGACAACCTGGGTTATTTACATAGTGTATAAAATTCATTATTTACAAGGGAAATGACGTTAAAACAAATAATAAATGTACATGACCATACAAAAATCACACAAGTTTTGATGAATATTGTAAAATTCAATGGATATGTATTTTTCACAGGCAAAATGATAAATGTGTAAAAAATAAAAAAAATTACAAAATGGAACAATCATTTTCACATTAAATTTTTCACAAAAGACATTACAAAATAAGACATACTCCGATATCCTGAGTTTAAATTTTCGACACCAAGAAAAAGAAGTGCTTGTGTAGTTTAGTCAATATTACTAAGATTCAGCGACAAACCTTATCATATTCATCGCCATCTTTGAATATACTGATAAATACTTCTTTTCCTTATTATCTTACTTAAACAAAACCCAATCCAAACAATTTACAGTTCCTTCGGTTAAATTATTTCTTTCATCAGCTTAAACTGGTATTAGAATGAATGTGTGAACGTAACTTTCTTTATGTGATCTCTAGGGTATGTCTCTGTGTCCTTGCATTTAAGAAGTTTGTTACAGTAAAGCACTTTATGGTTGAATTATATGAGCGGATTATATTGTATGGAGGAAGCATACACCTAATAACATGAGTATAGTGGTTATGCTGAAAGTCAACATTCCTGCGCCGCTGATTCTGCCGGTCAGGTCCGGTGTCGGTATTGTAGATGCTACAACGACAAGAACATTATATTACAATTTACATGCAACAGATATTGTGGCCAAATGATGTTGTAACAATTATTAATCTAGAGATCTTTGAAATGATGGTGAAAACAAGACGTGTTTGTGAAACACTAAGCCCCTGCTGGCAATATGAATTGAGCAAAAAGGTCAAGGTTGCAATCACTGACCTTGGTGTAATTTTGAAAGGGCTCTATCAGTGGAGTACGGATGCCAAATATGAAGTCTCTACCTCTCATGGTTCAAAAGCTATTCGGAAGGTAAAAATTAACAACAGACAGACAGATAGGACAAATACAATATGGTCACCCCTTCTGATCTATCAATCTGGGGGCATAAAGTGTTACAGACAGACAACTACCAAATTTAATCTATGGCCAAAGGGACTTAATGTAAAGATTATTACTCAAAAAATGTAAATGTGCATCTGAGTTCAAACTATGAGGGCAAGTTTTTTTTTCTCTCTCTCTCTCTGAATTTTGCCCAACATTTATAGAACATCTGGCTAGCAATATAGAGAGGAGCATTGATAGGTTTGATATTGAAAACAAAAGCAAAACTTTCCCTTACACTGTAATTCAATATCTGTTTTTCCTGAACCTTCAGAATTGGAAGCCTGGCATTCGTAATACCCAAAGTTTTCATTCTGAACTCTCTTTATGGTAAGACGCATTGTGATTCGATCTGAGGCTCCCTCGATGTATGTGGTTTCGAAACTGAAAAATAAACAAATATGTAATCATGTTGTCACAATATTCTCTTGCATAATGTAATGATATAATATATGATATAATATATATATAAGGCATTACACATTCAAAATTGATGTATATACAGCTCATTCTCGGTACATCTAAGTTAAACATCAAAGAACCGAGAAAAATGGTTGAGATATATATGAACATTTATCAACTCTTCAGTATATTTGGGATCGGTTTTTTTCTTAAATAAATAGGTACAGAATTTTATCACATGCATGACAAAGTAGATACATGGACCTGATTCAGGCTTATATTCCAGCCATCAAACAGATGTCCAGCACAACAGAGAGTTTTATTACTTTCTGATGGCAAACCACACTCATAAACCACTATGCTGCACTGGACTCCTAAATTCTTAGTCAAAGGAGATGGCCAGTGTTTTATGGAGTAGAAAACGAAAGAATTCAGAGAAACTTCAATTTTCACCATGTATACTAACAAACCTTCTTATTTGCATAGACCACAGGCCAAATCCAGACCAGAGAGAGGTGAAAGTTTCAGTTACTACAAAGCTTTAGCCACCTCTGCCACCAGGGCCTCCTATATCAAGAATTACGCATTATAACTTACTTTCCTCCAGTGGTAATGACGTTGCCGTTTTTATACCATTGCACTTGTTCTTTGGAAGGAATGGGGTATGCTTCAAAAACGCACATCAAATCTTTCTTGTAACCAACCTTCTGTTTAGGCTTGGCTTCAAATGGTTGACCAGAAGGTTTAACTGAAAAAGATAAATGGCTTCAAGTTACAGACATATACATGTACTTTGAAAAACAAATTCAACTTTAATTCAATTTACTATTTAGAGAAACAAATTCATCCTTGATTAAATTTACATCAAACACTTAAGGTATTTTTAAACCTTTTTCTGAAAGTGCTTTAATAACATCTGTTGGGAGACACACTTTTTCATTATTACATAGAATATCTGTAAATGACCCCTCAAATATTGATTTCATTCCAATAACACCAAAAAAAAAAAAAAAAATAATAATTTACTGGTAATACATAAGAATCATTAAAATGAATCTGGGAATTTCTTCTTAATGTCTTTTTTCTCCTATCACCTTTTCCCTCTCAATTTTTTCTTCTGCATAACCCCACTCCCAGTTTTTATTCACCCAACTCTGAGTTAACTGCACACAAGTAGAAAAATTTGAGATGCATAAATTTTCTTAGAAGCAGGTCCACATGAGTCTGTAAAGAGCCGTTAAGGGGGGGGGGACACATCTGTTCAAAAATGACACGCTTTCATTGCACATATTCCCCTCTTCTAGATTATCAAAACCAGCATTAGTAAAGTAATTCATGGTTCATCTTTGAAACGTTTGTGTATAAAGCAACCACAAACTTTTGCTGAACAGAACAGAATTGAAGAAGATCGATCTTCAGGAAAAAGGCTGAAAAGACTTAACATCAAAACAGAGAAATTCTGAAAAATCAGATTGGCATTTCAGAAATCAATAAAAGTTGGAGTTCTTACTAAACCCGGAAAGCTTGCTCTGTGTAATTACTATTTGTTTCATTTTGCACACCACACCAAATATATTTCGTTATACTTTGGCAGTACTAGTCTGGTGTATGGTTACATAATTTTGTATTATGTAACAGACACAGCTGAAGTAGTGAAGAAACTTTTATGTGACACTAGGCCTCGGTTTATACCTTGACACTGGGCCTTGGTTTATACCTCGATGCTGGGCCTCAGCTAATATCATGACATTGGGCTATTCTATGCCATACAAAAAAGACTTCTGCCTTGCCATGAACATCATTAATTGTCAATATTAGAACAAAGTTACACAAGCTCTTTTTCTTTACAACTTACATTTCACTGTTAGTGAGACAATCCTTTGAGCTCTGCCCTGCTCATTGATGGCAGAACATTTATAGGAGCCTCTATGTTCTGATTTTGCTGCTCCAAGGTTTAGGACAAAATCCTTGAAAAAGAAAAAAGACAATAAACACTTGATGTATCACTATATAACATAAGAAAGTGTACCAAGAAACATGCACTGCTTCAGATATTTTGTTAAACAGTTGGAGAAACTTGAAAAACAAACAAGAAACCGTCAAAGACGGTTTGACCAGATTGCAAAGTATAACATTAGCCTACCTGTAGAATCTTTTCAACAAACATGTCTCTTTAAGTTTGAAGATGTTTCCAGAAGTTGAATTTGGTATCATTAATGGTATGCAAGAAAATTCAAGCTGTACTGTACTGTGCTCAAGGAAGCGTGAAATAGGGGTCAAGATCACCAAATTTTGTGTCAGTCAGGAAGAACTCATCAATATCTACCAACTGACCAAGTTTGAAGCTGTACGCAAGAGATCAAGCTAAATGCAAAATCAGACTGCGTTCACTGAAGCGTGAAATCAAGGTCAAGGTCACCAAATTTTGCATCAGTAGGAAAGAACTCATCCATGTCCACAAACTCAACAAGTTTGACTTAAGTATTATTAATAGTATTCAAGAAACCAAGCCAAATGCAAATTGTTGACGCCGAATGGACAGACAGATAGACTTTGCCAATTTATAGACCGTACAAACTAAACCATACTTGCTTCCGAAATAGAACATATTGTTCATTTGTTAATCTGAACATATTTAGCACCCCGGGATGACTGTTATCATTGTTGTCTTCATCGTCCCCAATCTGATTAAAACCATATTTTTATTCCGCTTTTCTATTTGTCCCATTGCGGATAAAGATCTGGTGAAACCCCGTAAGGGGTCATGTTCTAGTGAACGCTGATGACGTTTCAGTCACCAAAACTGTTATATCCCAAAGCCAATCAATGACTCCGCTAGGCACGTGATAGTGACACAATATGTAACAAACACTGTTCAAAAACTACCTTGTGGGTAACGCACGCTGTGGATGTTAATTTCATTCCTAGGAATTTGTAGCCGATCCACTGATTGACTGAAAATCAGAGTTCACTAGAACATGACACCTTACGGAATTTTGCCAGATCTTTATCCGTAATGGGACAAACTGAGAAGCAGAATAAAGATATGGTTTTAATCAGATTGCATCGTCCGTAGACAGAAAACTTTAACCTGGATCATAACTTTAGAACCATTTGAGACAGGGCTTTAATATTTCACATGTGTATTCCTTGAGCCAAGGCCTTTCATTGGGTACGAAAGTTTCTATGTTTTTACCTTGGCCTTGAAGACTGACCTTCTTTCAAAAAACTTTTGCTATTTAAATTTGGTTGCCACTGATGAGCTCTGTTGTCTTCTGACAACTGTTGTTTACTTGAATCGTAAGATCAGTCTTTAAGACCTATAATTTATGTCATACCAAGTCTACTGCATTCCTGTGGTGATTGAATCAGCCTGATGCAATGCACTTAAAATGAGAAATTAAGTGATTGATTATTGTTTTACATCACTCCACGATTATTTCACTTATATTTTGAGAGCATCTGCCTGATGCATTGCACACAAATTTAGACCTTTGCAGCACCACCCAAAGCAGTGAGAGATCTTTTACGTGCCACACCTTCCTTGACACGGGACCTCGGTTTTTACTGTCTCATCCTAAAGACAGAACACCGGTGTGCCCAGAGCGGGAGTCGAACCTGGGACCTCTCCGCCACGAGCCGAGCTCCTTATCCACTAGGCCACACCGGCTTAAAAGAGGAATTAACATCTATGTAAAAGACCCATACAAAGTAGTGAGGGACGTTTCATTTGCAAATATTTATTGTGAAATTGAACATTAGTTTTCACTTTATTCAAAAGATGGGACTCGGAAGACACACAGAGTTTATTTACATATTTTGATATGGAGTACATTGTATGTTGTTTAACATGCACATTTATTATAAAAGTAAGCAGGGCAGCAACTTGGCAAAATTTTCTAGGGGCCATGTGGGCTACTGAATTTTAAAATTTAGGGGCCCAAAAAAAATCTAGGGGCCCACATAAAATGGAGAGTATTTCAATCATCAATTATTTCACTTTCAATAAAAATTTGTTTTAAATTTTCAAAAACTGTTTCCTCATCATCACTACTGCCTATTTCTGTGTCAAACTCATTTGAAACAGCACAGTCCATGTTTTGTTCAACAGAGTCAACAAGGTCAACAAAGTCATTTAAACGTTTGAAATAATGAAGATTGGGATTTAAGTGAACTTGGATCAAACAGAAAGAATAATTCAAACTGGAATTTTACGGTCGCCATGTGGGCGAATGAGATCGAAATTTTGGCGAGTGGGCGAGCAGTAATTTGCAGCCCTGGTAAGTAATAGGTTTCATTTTCTTTCCCATAATCCACTTCATTTACAAGATATGTATACTCTTACTTACCCTGTGTTCCCTGCCTCCAGAAGGTAGGAGTCCTCCAGCCAATTTTTCCCACTTGACGATGGGAAATGGTCGACCAGAGGCGTTACAGCGAAGCTCGACAGGTTCACCCTCCGTCACTGTGACATCACTGCTAGTACGCAGGTCGTCTATCTGCGGCTTAGCTGTTAACAAGACATTCAGTAGTTATTTCTATACTTTCAATTCAGCTAAGAGCTGCATAGCTGAAAACAATTATCATATAAAGTTCTACAGGAATGACTTCTTGTTTCCATCCTTCTTTACGTAACACTGAGATTATTTTGCTTTCATGGCAACTGTTTTGGCCTGGAAACATGACAGAAATTTTGTCCCATGTAAAACAGAACTGTCCAGGGGCTAGTTGTTCGAAACTTACATGTAACCACTGGTGAAGTCTGCGTACTGATCTGTAGCATATGACACAAGCTGTGTAAAGTTATACATTGCCCGCCACTTAATTGAATGTCGCATTATTGAATATTTCGTTTTATTGAATAAGATGCTGAAATCCAAAACCATTTTCTATTAAATCTATTGAAAATCCGCCACATATTACACTAGAGTAAAGAAGCAACTTCGTTTATTTGAACAGCGCAATTATCCTACCAAGCATACCTTTGTTAAAACTTCACTGTATCACGCCCAAGGTCATGTTGTTTACTACGGTGCGAGCGACCTATCAATTAGCGATAAATGGTTTCACACCTGTCCAGGTAAAAGCTGTTGACCAAATCACACGTTAATTGTCGAATAGGCCGTAGCGGTAGGGATGAATGATTAATTAATTACCAATTGCCGAAGCCAGATCGTGCGCAAGATCACCGAAAACATCGACAAGATGACGCTGTTAGCCAACGGTATTGCGAGAAGACTGACCCTACTAGATTTCGTCCACTTACTCAGTAAGGCCTGACGCACCGTCAAGCACACAACTATCGCCAACTGCTTCCGAAAGACTGGCTTTGTCTCGTCAGACAACGACGCAACCGAAACTGACAATGTCCGGCCGCCAGAGGATGTTGATAGCTAGACTCTTGATGCCTTCATGACAAATGATGGCAACCTGGAGAGCTAAGCTGCCCGGACTGAGGAAAAAATATGCACCAGTTTCCCTTAAGACGAGACCCGACCATGTGACACCAGTGATGACGAGGAGGCTGAAGAAACGGCACCAGTAATGCACGGCGAATGTAAAGATGCAATAGCCATACTTTGAAGATTCCTTGAGGAAAAGTAAAGCGATGACTTCAGCCTGTTCTATCAGATGGAAAATTGAAATTTTACTCGCTTGAATATGCCTTTTAATTTGCCTTTGTTAAAATAAATTGTTGAACCCGTCTTGTGTCTTTGATCACCCTGGCTACACGACAGATACAATTACATGTGTTTTAATAGACAGCGGATTTATCTTTACGGTCAGACGAGCAGGTGTAATGTAACTATTTAATAACATTTGGTCACTGTACTTAAAAGACAGTTGCAAAATTATCGAAAATGTAGTCTGTTGACTATCATGTAGCTCAAGCAAACAAGAAGAGGATGTAAGAGAGGTAACTCTAGTGTATCTATATATAGATACATGTACAATGATTCCATTACAGACACCGCGAAAGTTATACACGTATGCAAGTCTTGCACAATCTGTCAATCTTCTGGTCTTTGAAACTGCATCCGTTCGTCATGCCGTGTAATTGAATATTCGTTTATTTGAATAATAAAGTCCTGACAAATAGCTTATTCAATTAAGCGGCTTGCACTGTAGTTATTTAGATTTTTATACAGAAATCTTATAAATTAAAGTAACTGTCTCTCATATTTTAACTAGTGGTTAAAGTTTCAAATAACTGGCCCCAGGTGTTTTGGAGAAATTGCAAAAAACACAGTGGGGGAAAACATCTAAAATCACAGTGGGCATCCAGGTGGAAATTTACCTGTGCTCATTCAAACCTTTGTAAAATATTCAGTGAATTGGTTTATTCTTGAATTTACACCTGGATGTTGGCCACCGTGACAGGTGGAAAAATTACAGAACACCTAGACTCTACTGCACACCTACCAAAAACAGGAGGTGTCAATATCTAACATACATGTAACATTGTCACAGGACCTCAGCTTTTAATGTCTAATCAAATGACAGGAGACCCCTAAAATCTGCTAGTGAGACTTTAACAAGGACCTCTGATTTAATGTCGCTTTCAACAATTTTTCCGTCATATTGCAGGAGGTAACTAACTTCTTAAATACATGTATAGTCAAGCATTCTAGGTATCAAACCTACATGTATACTGTTGGTACTGCAAGCCAAGCGATTAACCACTACATCAAGCCTGCCTCTGATTTTAAAATGACAATGACTCTAACATGACATGTGTATCAATTGACAAAGAAATTCCTTCATGTAGTCTTATACTGTGACTAAGCAATAATAATAAAGACAAACATACTTGTGACTCTGATCACCCGCTCATCTGATGCATATTTTTGATTTCCGATCAAAACTTGGCACTTGTATGTCATTTCATCTGTGACTTGCACATTCTGAATCTTCAATCGCCATGACAACGCTGACGGTACATCAAGCTGGTACTTGAAAGGGTCCTTTGAATCTGGCCCTGTAGAGATGGGGATAGGTGGTATGTTGGCCAAGTCCACTAACCCAATCCATTCAACCTGAAAATTGAATCAAATGTACATATACATGCACTACATGAATGTATAACTTTTCTAAGCCAAAGTAGCCGAGTGGATGAGGTGCTCCACTCATGACCAGAAGGCATAGGTTCGACTCCCGCCATGGGTGTACCTGACTTAAGACAGTAAAACTGAGGTCCCGTGTCATAGTAGATATGGCACACAAAGCTCCCTCACTGCTTCGGGAGGGTCTGATGCAAAGGTCTATATTTCTATGCTATTACAAGCCAACATCAACTGTGACATGAGACCTTGGTACCTACAGTACAGTTCGGATGGAACTTAATTTGCCCACTGGTCACAGTGGGCATTTTTAGAGTGGGCATTGAAAATGTCCACTGGACACAGTGGACATTCTTGTAAGGGCCAGTTAGAATTAACATACAGGTAAGTGGACAGCTCGATAGCTCAGGTAAATGTCCACTCCTAATGCCCACTGAATTTTCAGGTGGACTGCCCACTGTGGACAGTTGACAATCAAAGTTCCAACAGGACTGTACTGTACTATCTCACTCAAAAGACTGGTTATATGGGTCATCAGTGGGGTTCTAACATGAGACCCATACTCTATGATCCCAAGTGAGGCACTCGACATGCTGAACAAAGCTGGTTATGTTACAGTTTGTTGTTGTTTTGCATCACTCAAGTTTTTAACATTCATACATGTATGGTAATGGCACCTTTCTGGTTAGCCGCGAGTAGTGGCCCTATGTGAATGATCGGAAATAATAACTTACCCTCGATCTGTCGTCTGAAGGCTACACACAAAGTTTTTCTTAACCTTTGTCAAATTTCCTGGTTTGTTTATTTGTAGTCTGAATTATCCACACGTTTGCGTAATACATCTCGGTAGCAGAATCAAACATGTGGATGATTCAGACTATGCATAAACAAACTGGCAAATTTGACACATGTAAAGAAAAAATGTGTGTACAGCCTTCAGACGACAGATTGGGGGTAAGTTATTATTGCTGATCGTTTACTTAATGTTTATATATTTTAGATATTTGCTCCATTTGACGTCGAAATGCGTAGAATCGTGCCGGCCATTCCTAGTGTTTTATCTAAAGCGAAATAGCATGGCGCCGCGCCATGCCCTTTTTATGCGGCGCCATGCCCTTTTTCTGAGCGCCATGCCCTTATTTTCCCTATGTGATTATTTTATGAGACTAAAGAAGATCAATCTTTGTTCATGTAATATTAAACCCTCAAAAAGATCGTTATTTACAGGGCCAGTATATTACGAATATCGCTTCGGACATGCCCTCTTTAGAAATTGGTAACACATTCCGTACAACATTACGTAATGGTCTAAGTCAGCTGTTTGACCCGCTAAATATCAGCCGTAACCTGTGTACCGCACTGTCTGCTACTTTTCAGGTGTTAATTGGGGCAATTTAATCAATGTTACCTACTTAGATTTAGATTACATCCGTACACGAACAGAGTTTGACATGGTTGTCTGAATGCCGAAATAGTAATTTTGCAGGTCAAATTCACATCTGTTATCAGTCAGATATTAAAGAAAATTAAAGGATGTTTGATCTCTAAAAGCAATTATTATAGGATTATACGAATAGTAAAACATTAAATGAAAAGTGACTGGTTTACATAGCAGGTCGCGATCGCTACCCATTTTAAATGCTTTACTTAATATCATTTAACTAATTTTCTCAATTTGACACCAAATATTTAAAGATCTAATCTCCACGTTTCCTCTGATAATTTTGAACAATGTTTAGTAATTCCGGTGAAGATGATATTTCAAAACATCTTTTTCACTTAATACAACAATATCATCATAAGTAGTTGCAACAAGAGAGGCAACAAACACACGAAGTGTATTCACACTATCAGACGTGTCGGTTTTTTACGATCAAAGAGCAGAACAACATAACTGATTATAACACATGATTTTTTGGTATTTCTAGAATCAAAGGCTAAGTCCTTGCTAGAATCAATAGAATATCTACGATCTGTAAGTCAATAAATGTGAATGAACATTAACCATTATAATTTCTTACTATTACTTAAGTACTTTGAGTTGAGACAATCATTTGGGCCAGCAACTTATTTACAAAGATCGTGGTATAAAGCAGTCACAAAACTAAAGTAACTAATAACCTTCAGGGGACAGATACACTTTATATTTCCCATTATAAATGCTTCCAGCAATTTCCTCTAAGATTTTGAATTTGAATTATTCAAATGTCAGTCACACATCCTTCCTGTAGCACAGAGACCCAGGAGTTTATTTGTGAAGGAAAATTGGGTGGATGTTGGAGGCTGAGAGAAATTTTTGTTTTGTTAGTAGCAAACTGTTTTCTTTATTTTTATCAAAATATTGGTCAGATTAATCAAAAATTTATATCAAGCCAGAAATACAACTGCACATCAAGGACTTATAAACTTGTTTATGTCTTTGTGCACATGCATACTTCTAGATCCCACATAACATTTTGTTTAATAACACATTCTTTTTAGCTAAAATTATGGCATGTCATTCAAATATTTTAGTTATGTAAAAAATAATGATACATTGTAAAGACTGTTCAAGGTACAATGACAAAACTTGCAGTATCTCATGTTGCCAGTAATAGACAGAAGGGGCAGTGCTGGTCTTGGAGAAGTTTGAATAAATTTTTATGAACATGAAACAGTATAAGTTTACAAATTGGGAATTTATGCTATACTCAAAAGCATATAATGATTGCAATAATGTAATTGTAACAGATATTAAGTAATTATAGCTCCTGCAACTGTGAGAGGGAATTTATTCTGAAGAGAAGCTGGAATTAAGATTTTCAACCAAAGCAATGTTAAGGATTGCAAATTACATCAAATTATCAATAACAATTGTCTTTTACATTTTCAAATATCATCTATGTAAATAAAACAAGGAAATAATGCAATTTTAAACTAAATTTTTAGATATATTTGGTGACATTTAAAGTTGCTAAATTAAGTACCCTTTTTACCAAATACCGCGTTAAAAATGCCCTTTTGATGGGGAAATTTGTGTGCCCTTTTGGAATCCTAGATTTAACACTACATTCCGTTTATCAAAATTGCAAGTTTGTGCAACGTAAGGAATTGTGGCTCTATCATTCATATAGGGCCACTACTTGCGGCTACCATCTGGTGTACTGCTTCGTAACTTGATCCTATGGTACCAACCTATCCAAAGCAGTGAAAAGGTCTTTTAAATGTCATGATATATTGTCACATTTGTCCAAATATGAGTTCAGTACATCTCTACCTCTCTGGAACTTTGAAAGCGCATAAAATCGAAACATATTTTATAATTCATTGCTAGAAATCATGTTCAACTTAGTACATGTAATGGGTCCTATATAAATTCAGCACGCGAAAAACAATCAGGACGTATTGCAAAATGATTTACTGTATTTTAACTTGATTACACCACAAAAACTAAAACTTATCTACATATGTACACACAAATGTCAGAATCCCTTACAGTGGTATATTTCCCTGTCCAAGTGTTGTGCGAGGAAACGATTGTGAGTAATTAACGGACGTTTATATTTGTACATTTTTTTTACTTACATCCCTATTAGGTTGCTTATTATGTACAACACATGTCAGATATGCATCGCTGTTTTTCACAACTGTCATCGTTTTGACCCCGAGGGGGGTGACTTTAGTCGCTGGACTTGTTTCATCGATGGTGACCACAGGATCTATGCTAACAGCTGTAAGAAAGAAATCAATAATCTTTAAATGTGTAACTATGATACTCTGAAACTAGTATGGCTTAGTGTGTATTTAGTTTTTAAAAAGTCGTATAATGAGAATTTACATTAAGATTTCTTATCTATAGTCAAACCTACATGTAAATGTATTTTGCTAAATGATTTTTTCTCATTTTGTTCCATGTACAATTATGGGGTTACAATTACCTTTGCTTTTGTTTTCTAAAAATGGTAAAACAATGAAATGTTGGAAACACAGAAAGAACTGGGTTTAGGGAAGTTAAACTGCAGTGCATGATGAAATAAGACAAAATTCATTTTTCCTACATACAATAAAGAACTGGAACCAGCTAACTTGAATTATCAAATTGCCCTATAATTATCAAAATGCCCAATGAAATTTTCCAAACGGCCCCTGAAAAGCCCTATTGAGTCTTTTCCTTATACAGAGTTATTTCCCATTTGAGTCGGTATCTGACGTAAACCAATTATGATGTCATCAATTTCCTATGAAACGTCATTTGTGGGCTATCATTTCCCTGAGTTTTCGATTAGTTTTCATAGAATTTGATGACAGCATAAGTATTTTACGTCAGATACGGTCCCAAATGGGAAGTAACTCTGCATAACAAAAAGCCCTATAATAGTCTTCATGACAGTCGATGTTTTGATAGATGTTACAGATTTTCAGCATCAGAACACTGTATATTGATACAGTACAATCCGGGTGCAACTTAATTTGCCCACTGGTCACAGTGGGCATTTTTAGAGTGGGCATTAAAAATGTCCAATGGACACAGTGGACATTCTTGTAAGAGTCAGCTAGAATTAACATACAGGTAAGTGGACAGCTTAATAGCTCAGGTAAATGTACACTCCTAAAGCCCACTGAAATTTCAGGTGGACTGCCCACTGTGGACGGTGGGCATTCAAAGTTCCACCCAGACTGTAGTGTATATTCATTTGAAAATGGAAATTCCGATTTCACACACAAAATTCAGCCAATAAAACGTGGAAATTAATCTACAGGTAAATTTATTGCCCACGATACCGCCATTTCTTCACAGGAAAATTAAGTTCCACGATGACTGTTCCATATGTACTGTATGCATGTTAGTCCGACAAATCTGACGAAGGGCATTTTAGGTAGGGCATAACGACAAATGATAAAAATGCCCTTCGTCAGATTTGTCGGACTATATGCACGTGTGCTGAAGGGTTGTGTTTTATAATATGTACTGCTTGTATGGTCCGCATTTCCATCAGCTTTTATTACAGGTGCCACCACACCGGAATAACTCAGACTGCCACAGCATCAGAAATACTCATGGCAATTATTCTCCCAAGCCAAGGCCGGATAGAGAGCAAATTAGCAAAAGAAATGTCAAATTTAAATTTATTGACGATTTCACGATGAATTTTCTGCAATATACAAACTTCTACACTCACTTAAGCATAACTCAGATCGAAATACACGTTGGCTTTGCGGGGCAAATATTTTCAAAATGGTATTTTGAATTTCCTCTGTTTTCAAAAACTTAAAATTAATCAACCAGTAAATACCTTAGTTACTGCAGAAAGGGATATATACACTTTGATGCTAAGATATCATGAAATACATACCATAGTGTAGGGATAAAATCAAAATGAAAAGCTTCATTTTTTATATGTAAAATCGGAAATCACATATTTGTCATCAAACCTTTTTCAAAACACCTTATTACGCATGCGCCAAAATTTGTCATACCTTTGTACATTCCATGAAATTTAAGATTGCACGTAGAAAAAGAAACAAAACGAAAATTTAATCGCGAAAACAAGGGTCCCTATGTGTTATATACGTCCCTGGGTGAATATAGACAGGATGGATGTATGAATATTTTACAGTATAGAGTATACATCTTTAAAACTTTTGCTTTGTCTTGAAAAGTGTTCATGTGACAAATTTTGGCGTATGCGTAATAAGGTGTTTTGAAGAGGTTTGATTTCCGATTTTACATATAAAAAAATGAAGCTTTTCATTTTAATTTTATCCCTACACTATGGTACATGTATGTATTTCATGATATCTTAGCATCAAAGTTTATAATATATATATATATCCCTTTCAGCAGTAACTAAGTTCTTTACTGGTTGATTAATTTTAAGTTTTTGAAAACAGAGGAAATTCAAAATACCATATGGAAAATTACCATATGGAAAATATTTGCACCGACAAAGCCAACGTGTATTTCGATCTGATTTATGCTTAATTAAGCCTTAAGTGAGTGTAGAAGTTTGTATATTGCAGAAAATTCATCATACGGTCCTGATCACCTAGCCACCTTGTCCAATACTCACCAAGCCACCTTGTCCAATATTCACCAAGCCATCCTCTCCAATATTCACCAAGCCCTCCTGTTCGACGTTCACCAAGCCATCTTGTCCAATATTCACCTAGCCATCCAGTCTAATATTCAACGAGCAATCCTGTCTAATGTTCACCGAGGAATCTGCATGGTTCAATATTCACCGAGCCATCCTGTTCAATATTCACCGAGCTATTCTGTTCAATATTCACGGAGCCATCTTGTCCAATATTCACCGAGCCATCTTCTTCAATATTCAAAGAGCCATCTTCTCGGTGTCCAATATTTACCTAGCCCTCCTGTTCAATTTTCACCTAGCCATCTGGTCCAATATTCACCAAACCATCATGTCCAATGTTCACCGAGCCATCTCCTCCAATATTCATTGAGCCATCATGTCCAATATTTACCGAAGTATCCTGTTTAATATTCACCGAGCCATCCTGTCCAATACTCACCTAGCCATCCTGTCTAATATTCACCCAGCCATCCTGTCCGACGTTCACCGAGCGATTATGAACGATATTCACCGAGCCATCCTGTCTAATATTCACCCAGCCATCCTATCCAATACTCAACTAGCCATCCTGTTGTCCAATATTCACCCAGCCATCCTGTCTAATATTCACCGAGCCATCCATTCCAATATTCACCGAGCCATCCTGTCCAATATTAACCTAGCTATCCTGTCCGATATTCACCGAGCCATCCTGTCCAATATTCACCGAGCCATCCTGTCTAATATTCACCCAGCCATAGTGTCTAATATTCATACAGCCATCCTGTCCAATATTCAACTAGCCATCCTGTCTAATATTCACTGAGCCTTCATGTCCAATGTTCACCGAGCAATCTTGTCCAAAATTCACTGTGCTAAACTGTCCAATATTCACCGAGGTATCATATTTAATATTCACCGAGCCATTTAGTCCAATACTCACCTAGCCACCGAGTCTAATATTCACCGAGCCATCTTGTCCTATGTTCACAGAGCGATTTTGTCCAATATTCACCGAGCCATCCTGTCTATTATTCACCGGGCCATCCTGTCCAAGACTCACCTAGCCATCCTGTCCAATATTCTCCGAGTACTCCTGTCCAATATTCACCAAGCCATTTTGTCCAATATTCACCGAGCCATCTTTTCCAAAATTCAAAGAGCCATCTTGTCCAATATTCACCAAGTCCTCCTGTCCAAAATTCACCTAGTGATCTGGTCAAATATTCATCGAGCTATCTTGTCCGATATTCACCTAGTCATCTGGTCCATAATTCATCTAGCCATCCTGTCCAATATTCACCGGGCCATCTTGTCCACAATCCAAAGAGCCATCTTGTCCAATATTTACCTAGCCCTCCTGTCCAATATTTACCAAGCTATCTTGTCCAATAATCACCGAGCCATCTTGTTCAATGTTCACCGAGCCATCTGGTCCATTATTCACCGAGCCATGCTGTCCATTATTCACCTAGTCATCTGGTCTTATATTTAACGAGCCATCTTGTCCAATACTCAACAAGCCATCCTGTCTAATATTCACCAAGCTATCCAGTCCAATGTTCACCAACCCATCTTGTTCAATACTCTCTAAACCATCGTGTCTAATATTCACAGAGCCATCCTGTCCAATATTTACTGTGCCATCCTGTCCAATATTCCCCGAGCCATCCTGTTAAATATTCCTTGAGGCATCCTGTCCACTACTTACCCAGCCATCCTAATATTCACCAAGCCATCCTGTCCAATGTACACCGAGCCATTTAAGTCCAATATTCACCGACCCATCCTATCCAATACTCATCGAGTCATTCTGTCTAATATTCACCAAGCCATCCTGTTCGACGTTCACTGAGCCATTTTGTCCAATATTCACCTAGCCATCCTGTCCAATATTCACCGAGCCGTCTTGTTCAATATTCACCGTGTTGGGTTCGATTCCCTGGTTGCGCCACTATCTTTAAGAGGTTGGTTAACTCCTGTTTCCATGTCGCGATATGACTGAAAAATTGTAGAAAGCAACGTAAAACACAAATCAACCAACCAATCAAATATTCAACGAGCCATTTTGTCCAATGTTCACCGAGACATTATGTCTAATATTCACCGAACCATCCTGTTCAACGTTCACTGAGCCATCTGGTCTATTATCTACCGTGCCATTCTGTCCAATATTCACCTAGTCATCGTGTCTAATATTTACCGAGACATCTTGTCCAATACTCACCTAGTCATCCTGTCTGATATTCACCAAGCCATCCTGTCCAATGTTCCTCGAGCCATTTTGTCCAATATTCATCTAGCTATCCTGTCCAATATTTTCAGTAATCCTGTTTAATATTCACCGAGCCATCCTGTCCAATATTCACCGAGCCATCCTGTCCAATATTCACCTAGCCATTCTGTCTAATATTCACAGAGCCATCTTGTCGAATGTTCACCGAGCCATTTTGTCCAATATTCACCTAGCCATCCTGTCCAATATTCACCGAGCCATCCTGTCCAATACTCACCTAGCCATCTTGTCCAATATTCATCGAGTCATCGTGTCCAATATTCACCGAACCATCTTGTTTAATGTTCACTTAGCCATCTCATTCAGTATTCACCGAGCCATCCTGTCCAATATTTATTAGCCTAGTTAGTCAATGCTCGACAGATTCGATTTATAAAATCCATTGTTGCACAAAAATATTTCCTATGCAAAATATCAAATCAAATTTATACGTTTTATCTGCATGCTTAAAAATTAATACATGCATAAAAAACTCAATGATTAAGAGTTTCGTACTGTAAAAAGAGAAAGACCATCGGGGTTCGAGTCCCGCTCTGATCATGCCGGTGTCCTGTCTTTAGGATGAGACAGTAGAAACTGAGGCCCCAGTCGTGGTATGCATGACACGTTAAAGATCCCAGGCTCACTGTTTCGGGTGGGTCCGTTGCAAAGGTCAAAATCTGTACGCCCCGCATCAGGCAGATGCCGTCACCATATACGTGAAATATTCGTGGAGTGACGTTAAACAAAACTCAATCATTCACTAAACCAGATCAATTCAAGTCCAGAATTAAGAGAGCAGCACGGTTCACTACAAGAAACTAGATCTACTGAGACAGGAAAGCAAGCAGGTTAACAAAGTAATCAACTCACCGGGATGGAATACATAAGTTAATTAGTTATGTGCGGATGTAAAAAAAGTAAAGATTCGCTTTTCGTTAATTGCTATATTGAATATCCAGCAAACTCCCGGGCCATTCGGGCATTCCAGCAAAGCAGTATCTCATCAAATCAGACATCAGGGCAAAAGTCAGTAGAAATGTTAATTTCTCGGAAATTGCAGAAAGTTAATCATCCTAAGTAATCAATGAACAACATAGAAATCAAGAGAGTTCCATTTCATAAGCATTTAGGTATCATTTTCAACTCGGATTGCTCTTGGCATGAACATATCATTAGTATCACTGATAAATCTTGGAAACGAATCCACTTACTTCGGGCACTTAAATTTCAACTAGACAGAAATTCCTTACAAACTATGTATTTCTCATTTATTAGACCACTTTTGGAATATGGGGATGTTATATGGGTTAACTGCTGTAATTACGAAAAATTTAAAATTGAAAAAATCCAAATTGAGGCAGGACGGATTGTAACTGGAGCAACAAGGTTATGCTCAAAATCTAATTTGATTGAAGAAACTGGGTGGGATAGTTTGGAAATAAGAAGATATAAACATAGAATGATAATTTTCTACAAAATGGTAAAAGGATTTACTCCTTCATACTTGCAAGTTTTGGTACCCCCCAGTGTCCATCAGGTGAGCCAGCGAAGTCTACGAAACAATGAACAGTTAGTTATTCCTAGAGGTAGGACTAATATCTATAATAAATCGTTCATACCACAGGCCTCTGTGGAGTGGAATGCCCTACCCACTGAAGTCAAAAGTTGCAACACACTTCACACTTTCAAAAGATTCTTAAACCGCAATATGAAAACTGTCCCTAAATATTATTATAAAGGAGAGCGAAAAGCTCAAATTTTACATACTCGTCTTCGACTCCATTGCAGCTCTCTGTATCTTGACTTGTATAATAACCAAGTTATTGAAAATGATAAATGCTTATGTGGGCAAACTGAAAGTGCTGAACACTATCTTCTTAACTGCACAAATTACATAGAAGTACGAGAAAATACCTTAGGTATGATCACAGTACCGTACAACATAGAGATCCTTCTTGAAGGATGCCCCCTGTACAGCGACAATGTCAACAGTGAAATATTCCTGGAAGTTCAAAATTTTATACTCAAAACAAAGAGGTTTGATTCACGTAATTATACTACTAAGCTCCACTGTGTTGAGATTGTTTCGTGAACATATTGTCTTATCACTAAATACTTGGGTACATGACCAGACACTATCATTTTTCTTCCTTCTTTATTCTTCATTCTCTTTCCCTTCCAGTTTCAAGTAATTTATTACTATAGTCATATTTCATTATTTAATTATGGTTTATATATTATTTCTTGATCATCTTGTCGACAACAATGTTTGTTAATTAAACCTTTTGTTAGGAGATGACTTAACATAAGATTTTCAATCTTATTGTCAAATCCTTTAATTCTTATGTTATAATAAGTAAATGTTATGATGATTTATTTGAATAAATACTGTTTAAACCAAAAGTCAGTATTCATTCCATATTCCATGTGCACTGGTTCTCATTCGTCTCTCGTACAATAACGATTGTATCACACTGCCATCAGCAATCTAACGTCATCAGACTGTTATGAACGACTTCTTGAGAGTGCTACTGGACAGCTTAAAATTTCCATAGAGCGAGGAATAGATTTGAATTTTTAAACGTAAATATTGCCTTGTTTACATTAAGACAGCTGTCTTGACTGCAACATCAGGTATATGAAGTATATATAATGTTCAACCGCAGAGTAACGTAGTGAAAGAAGAAGAAAACGCTAGTAAAAGTTTTGTACATGTACCGATACCAAAGTATTGCGATATATTCGTTTTTTTAATATAAATTCTGTATATTCAATGGGCACACCTGTACTTTTTAAAACTCGACAATTTCTCTAAATAAGATAGTTTAAATGTTACTGAAGTAATACAAATAATTTTTTCTCATTTCATTTTACTATATTTAATATATTTTAACGTAAAGTCTCCCCATGTAAGTAATTTTACCTATCGTTGCATACCTGTGATAATTAGTCACGTGACAATGCTGACCTAAAAATTAGTCATCTGCGACGATTTGTGAGTTTTCGAATAACAGAGTACCACTGATCGATATTGAAGCTTACTTCTCATATTTTTCACGATGAGGATCTTAGTTTTGAAATATTCATTACTAGTAATATTGACCATATATTCTACAGGTAAGATATTTCAGCTATGTATACTGCAAATATTGTGACACGGAAAATTTAGTTAGATATGCTGTATTGTTCAAGAAATTTCCAAACAATACTGAACTTAAACATGAACTTGATAAATTTTGGATAAAAGTTTGTTTCTGTATTAACAATTTTACCATCATCATTTTGTTTTAACGGCTTGTGTTATTTTCAGCTTAATTAGAATTGACACTATTGATGGGATAGGTGTTGTGTACTACCAGTTCTGAATTTCCTCTATCCTTTTTAAGATATATAGGAAGTGTCACTAGACATATTCAAAATGACCATAATAAATCTTTTACGGTAATATCACAATTAACATTTGTACTCTGACATATATGCATATGTTATTACGTCTATGGTTAAGTTTAACTTATTTTTGAGGTTGGAGCAGGGAAGTATAGTCTTAAACTATACATCCTTGGTTGGAGACAGTTTCTCAATTGAGATATTTTACCCAGTACATTGTATATCACTAAACTCCATAATAAACAGTCTCTAGCTCAATCAAATTTTCAATATTATCATTGAGATCTGAGAGTGGTCAAATTTCAGAGATTTAGCAGTAATCAAGTACTGAAAAGTATTTGTAAAGTTTTGAAATTTTGGTTTCACATTTTTATGGTATATTGAAAATAGTTAACAATTTACCTTTTTACCTTTTCATTTTTGGGTTTTTTTGCTGAACGAATGTTGTAGCTATAAACTGTTCCAAAATAGTAAGTTGTGCAGATTAACTTCTGCAAACTATACAGACGTGTATTTGATGTGTTTAAAGATTTGCTTTTTAGCTCACTTGAGCCAAAGGCTCAATTTAAGTGAGCTATTGTCATCACTCTTCGTCCGTCCATAAACTTTTCACATTTTCAACTTCTTCTTCAGAACCGCTTAAAGGTGATCTAGAAGGATGTATGTCTCAAGTTTGTTCATATCGTTGAAATCCAATAAGTAATTTTTGATGTTTTTTTGACGTTTTTTTTTGACTTTGTAATTTTAATACAGAAATGAGTTATTTTTTTCTTTTAGTAAATATTGATGCAATAATTTGGTTTAATGTGATCATTTTGATGGTAAGAAATACTACTACGAAGAAATTTTTTCAATATTTCATGTTTTGGATTTTTTATGAATTTTTTTTAAAACTTTCAAGAAAAAGGGGGGTGGAACAATGGTTGTAAACATTTCACAGTTTGAACTTCTACTTCAGAACCACTTGATGGAATTTCATGAAACATGGTAAGCATCAAGTACTCAAGGTCCCCTACAAATCTGGTCATCTTTGTCAGGATCCGTCAACAGGTGTCGCCACCACAGGCAAAAGTAGATCAAAGAGAGTACCCTCCTTTGATAAACTTCTTCTTCACACTGGGGGGATACTGAGACAAACGGAATGCATAGGAATGATCTAGAGGAATGTGTAAAGAAGTCTTGTTATATGTGGTTCAGTTTTGAAATCAAATTTTTAACGTTTTTCTACATCTTTTTGGACTTAGTATTGTCATTGCAAAACAAGGGACTTAACTCATTTTTGCCCCTCATATTATAATTTAATGCTGTCATTTGATTTAAATAAATCATATTAATACCAAAAAAATGCCGCAGTTAAAATATTTCATCAATGTTTAATGCAGCAGAGTGTTCTAGAGGGGTGTCTTAAGAAGTGTTGCTGATTCCGAATACTAAAATTTATTTTAGAATTTTTTTCAATCTTGTTAAGATTAACAAAATAAGGGGGTGCACTGTTTATATGTTAAAGTATGCTTTGATGGGCTTCTTCTTCAAAAGTAATGGAATGCTTGCGATATGTTTAAGATACTCAGGTGAGTGATATAGGCCCTCTTGTTTGAATTTTATAGTAAAATTTCCAAAATTTTATTATAAACTACATTCAATTTCCTTTGATTATATTAGATAGAGAGTTCTCTTCCAATAACTATTATTATTGGAAGAAACCCCCTCCCCCTTTGAATTTGGAGGCATCTACTGATTTAGTAATTTTTGACCTATCTGTTTGGCTTTGGTCAAAGAAAAAAAAAATAAATAAATAAAAAAAAAAATTAACATTCCATATAATTTAATTTTTTTTAACTGTAAGAGATAGGGTTTTCATATTTCACATGTATATTCCTTGTGACAAGACCTCTTTTTCAGTACAGTAATTTTTGACCTTGTGACCTTGATCATAACCTTTGACCTACATTTAAAAAAGTCAGTGTTGTGTATATCTTTTGAATGGTAAATGATAGAGATTTCCTAGCTATTTCACATGTTTATTCCTTGTGAGTAAATATTTCCATCCGTACCAAAATTTTGACCTTGTGACCTTGACCTTGAAGTTTGACCTAGTTTTAGGATAACAGCTTACACTGACAAAGTTCCCACTGAGGGTATTTGTATTTCACAAATTATAACTCATTGAAAATAGTGAAAACTTATTCTGATATGTATATATGTAAAATGAGTGAAGTGATAGATTAACATGGGAAATGATGGATGCACGAAGAAGATCAATTAACCTACATACAATCATTAAAATGTATTCCTTACTTAAATGTTTCATATCAATGTTTTTTGACCATCAAGTCTTTTGAGATGATTGCTGTAAGGTCAAGGTCATATGATTATTTACAGGTGTTACTTATTGGGAATAGTTATCATCAGTTTTGTACAGTGGTTCTGCTATGTTATAAAGTGGTAAAGTTATATAAGCAATACATTATTTTGACTGTTGGTAACACAGTTATAAAGAAAAATAAGGTGGCAGCTTAGGTGTATTGGAAATTAGAAGAAAGAAGATTTCTTTATAATATCATGGTTTATATTTGATATAAAACTATGATTTTGTTTCTTTCAGTACGTGCTCAGCGTCCAGAAATTGTGGATGACATTTTACCGGAGGTGAAGCAGAAGAATGAGATTGCATACCTTAATTGTACGGTCATTAACAAAGACGTAGGCTCAGTGGTAAGTACTATACAAAAGGAAGCCGAAATTGCTTAAAACATTGAATGTTGTTTCTCTCAGGAATTGTTAAATGGCCCTTAATTATTTGAAAAGCACTTGAATTTTAATGTTGTGTCAGGGTTCGAAATTGGCGAAAAAAATTGGTTGTCAGATCAGCAGTTTTAAAGGATATTTTGGCAACCTCCATTACATATACTGAAATTTTAGGTTGCCCAAAGAGATTTTAGGTGGTTTTGACGACCAGACAACTGCTGATTTCAAATCCTGTTGTGATATTCTTCTTTCATTATTGAAAGGAGTTGATACATACATGTACAGTCCGGATGGAACTTTAATTGCCCACTGATCACAGTGGGCATTTTTAGAGTGGGCATTAAAAATGTCCACTGGACACAGTGGACATTCTTGTTAGAGCCAGCTAGAATTAACATACAGGTAAGTGAACAGCTTGATAGCTCAGGTATATGTCCACTCCTAATACCCACTGAAATTTCAGGTGGACTGCCCACTGTGGACAGTGGGCATTCAAAGTTCCACCCGGACTATTGTACATGTATGCATTTATTACTAATTAGCTTAGTTGGTAAAAGTGGCATGCTTGCATGACTCTGAGCCTGAAAAAAAAAAGAATTTAAAATCCAGGTACGTGTATATGTATAGAACTATAGCTATAGGTATCTGACCGCATGTTTACTGATATTATTAGTCATAGTAATAATCTGAATTGGATGAGTCATATGTGATAAATCATGTAAACAGCACGTGGGAAAGATTGAAGAGTGAAATTCCCAAGTACTTGAATCAGCTTTTATAATACTGTGATAAAACTGATAAACCAGAATACCTGTACATATAATATTAAGTATGCATTTGGAAAACCTTGTATACACTGTGCTGCATGCCAATGTCAGTATTTTTAGCTATACTGAATTAAGGCTGTAGTGAGTCATGGTCATCTTGTGCATTGTGGCCTTTTTTTCACCATCTCTCTCGAGATCCCTGTTTGTCACATTTTCAGTTTCTTCTTAAATTCAATTAATGAATGTATTTTGATGAAACTTGGTATGGATGAATTAGGCACTCAGAGTCGCCTACAAATGTTGTTGTTTTTCGATGGATTCAAAGTGGGTTTTATAAACTTTTTCAGATTTAACCAAATGTACCAGATATATGTATATGTAGAAAGGTGTTTTAAAACATGTTGTTGTTTTTATTCCATTCTGATATATCAAACTTTCCTGGGTTTTTTTGTTTGTTTTTGTTTTAAGGTGTTTTTTTTTTTTTTTAATTCGTTGCCTCATTTCTGCAAGATGTATTCATTATAACATATGCTTATGTCATTTTCTTGATATATTTAGTACAGAGAAATAATAAAGCATTATTAATATAAATAAATTAAGAAATATCTTTTTCAAGGGATATTGAAAGTTTCATGTCAAAATTAAGTTTCAGGCTCAAGTGAGCTTAAATTGTCATCAATCTTCTTTCGTCGTCCGTCTGTAAACTTTTCACATTTTCAACTTCTTCTTCAGAACCGCTTAAAGGATTTTCATGAAACTTGGTATGGATGAAGTACTAGGGGTCCTCTACCAAGTTTGTTCATTTTGTATAAATCCCTCATTAGGTGGCGCCACCATTGCTAAAAATAGATCTCAGAGGGTACCCCTCCTTGAAAATCTTTTTCTCCAGAACCAGTGTATGGACTATAAAACTAATGGATCTGAGTGATCTAGAAGGATGTATGTCTCAAGTTTGTTCATATCGTTGAAATCCGATAAATAATTTTTGACATGTTTTTTTACATTTTTTTGGACTTTGTAATTTTAATGCAAAAAAGAGGTATTTTTTTCTTTTAGTAAACATTGATGCATTAATTTGGTTTAATTTGATCATTTTAATGGTAAGAAATACTACTGTGAAGAGATTTTTTCAATATTTCATGTTTTGGATTTTTTATGAACTTTTTAAGACTTTCAAGAAAAAGGGAGGGGGGGGGGACAATTGGTGTAAATATTTCAAATTTTGAACTTTTTCTTCAGAACTGCAGAGAGGAATTTAATGAAACTTGGTATGCATCAAGTACTCAAGGTCCCCTACAAATCTGGTCATCTTTGCCAGGATCCATCCACAGGTGGCACCACCACAGGCAAAAGTAGGTCAAAGAGGGTACCCTCCTTTGACAAACTTCTTTTTCAGACTGGGGGCATACAGAGACAAACCGAATGCATATGTTTGATCTAGAGGGATGTGTTAAGAAGTGTTGTTATTTTTGGTTCCATTCCGAAATCAAATTTTAACGTTTTTTTTTTACGTTTTTTTGGACTTTGTAATTTTAATACAGAAATGAGTTATTTTTTTCTTTTAGTAAATATTGATGCAATAATTTGGTTTAATTTGATCATTTTGATGGTAAGAAATACTACTGCGAAGAAATTTTTTCAATATTTCATGTTTTGGATTTTTTATGAATTTTTTAAAACTTTTTTATTCTTAGAGTCTGAAATAAAATTTGACATATTTTCAACATTTGTGTTGACTTAGTCACAGTAATGCAAAAATAAATGAATTCTTCCTTCATGCATGACTGATCATCTAGGTACTCAGATGAGCAATATAGGCCCACTTTGGCCTCTTGTTTATGCTCCCGGATGGATAGATCGGGGCATATTGTTTTTGGCCTGTCTGTTTGTTTGTCTGTCTGTTGTCAAATTTAACCTTGTTTATAAATTTTTAACTGTGAGGGATAGAGACTTCATATTTGACATGGGTACACAACTAATGAAGTTCTTTCAAATGATACCAAGGTTGATACCGGTATCTTTTTGACCTTGACCAAGACCTACACGTTAAAAATAACTTATTAAAATTTGGTGTCGCTGTGGGTATTAGCGTTTCACAAACACAGCTTGTTTTTTTTTTATAATTTTTATACCTCTGGATTGATAGATCCAGGGTATATTCGTTTTTGTCCTGTCTGTCTGTCTGACAACTATAAACTTGGCCCTCATATTTCACATGCGTACTCAGCTAATGAAGCCCTTTAAGTAACACTGACGTCAATGACCTTTTTTTTCCTGCCTGTCTGTCAGTTTGTTTGTCTGTCTTTAAGTTTAAACCATGGCCAAAACTTTTGAACCCTGAGGGATGGAGACGTCATATTTCACATGTGTACTCAAATAATGAAGCCCTTTCAACTGACACCTAGGTTAATGACCTTTAGACCCTGACATAGACCTTCACTGTAAAAATAACTTTTTCTTACTCTGTAAGGAAGCGGTGTACCACGTTACTAAGGAACAACCTAAGGATCACCAACCATGGATCCGCCTATGAATTACTATTCACAATAACGTTGGTGTGGCCATTTTGATGCAGAAATGACGAATTTTAATTACAATTATTTGTCAAAGTAATTGTTGACATTTTGATACTGGATACTGAGTTTCATTACAATTAAATGAACATTATAGTTTTATGCTATTTACAAGTGTTGTAATAATTGTTGTAAGCAGGTGGCTTCGTAGAGGTTATTAGTTTGATTACTGTAAAATTATAGTAAATTATTTATACTTTGGGTATAAATGTACAGTGCTAAATAGAATTATTCAGACCCAGACCAAGACCTAGACCTAGATCAAGATCGAGAATTAGACTTGATTTAGACACTGAAGATAGTAGATCAACGTACTGCCGGGTCTCCCCCTTTTTGGTAACTCACGAAGCCACTACATCTACACTGTATATTGCCTCGAGTATATTGCCGTGAAGATTTCATTGAAAGTATAAACTTTCTTACTGACTTTAATTTGTTACCTAAACACAACGCATTTCGAAGTACTACCCTACAATCTTTGGGGGCATAGTGTTTAACAAAAACATCTTGTTTCTTTTATTGTTGGTTTTAATAGAACAGACTATATTCGCATGCTGGAGGGTAACAGTTCAAATTCTTCAAATCTTTTTTCATTTTACTCCAAAAATTGTTTTTCATTATATTGCAGCACTCAGTATGAAAATTAAGTCACTTTAGATTGAAAAAAAAAGAAATTGAAAAATAATTCTGACTTAAAGACTTCATGTTTCAGTTTTTGGTCATTGTCTTGACTTAGTCGGTGCACAGAAGCAAATGAGTATTCATTTGCTGTACATGTTAAGTTAGAAAATAGGTACATGTATTTGAAATTTTATAGTCAAAATTGAGTCAAAATTCATATTTAGTTATAAAATAGCTATTCGAAAGTTTATACCCGGTAGTCAGTTTTTCGTGATTTTTCAAATTGTTGATGATTTTCATTATTAATTGAACAATTATTCTAAAGTTTATGGCAATAATTAAATTTTCTTGCTTTTTAAATCTTTTTTTTCTACTTTACTGTTTATTTGAAACATCTGGCTTGTTAAGCGTAGAATTTTCCTTCTGTAGGCATTTTTTTTTTTATTCATTTCAGTTTGTACAAAAACAGGGTTCTTTTAATTATTGTCAGAATCCGTGAAATTCAAAGGAAGTTGGAAATTTCATTCCCTTCTATCTTTTTTCCTTTTTTTTTAGCTCACCTGAGCCACAGGCTCAAGTGAGCTATTGTGATTAATCACCGTCCGTCGTCTGTCGTCCGTCGTTAGCTTTTCTACATTTTCGACTTCTTCTCCAGTACTGCAGAACAGAATTTCACCAAACTTCATAGAAGTAAGTACTCAAGGTCCTACACCAAGTTTGTGTTTTTCGTGCCCATCCGTAAGCCAAGATGGCTGCCATTGGCTCTGATTGGTTGACACATTTTCGACTTCTTCTCCAGAACGGCTGCACAGAATTCCACCAAACCTCACAGGAAGCAAGTACTCAAGGTCCTTTAACAAGTTTGTGTCTTTTCGTGCCGATTTGTAATCCAAGATGGCCGCCATTGGCTCTGATAAGTTGACACATTTTGGACTTCTTCTCCAGAACCGCTACACAGAATTTCACCAAACCTCATAGGGAGGAAGTACTCAAGGTCCTCTACCAAGTTTTTGTTTTTGTGCCTATCCGTTATCCAAGATGGCCGCCATTGGCTCTGATTGGTTGACACATTTTGGACTTCTTCTCCAGAACCGCTACACAGAATTTCACCAAACCTCATAGGAAGTAAGTACTCGAGGTCCTCTATCAAGTTTGTGTTTTTCGTGCCGATCCATAATCCAAGATGGCCGCCATTGGCTCTGATTGGTTGACACATTTTGGATTTCTTCTCCAGAACTGCTACACAGAATTTCACTAAACCTCATAGGAAGTTACTACTTGATGTCCTTTGCAAAGTTTGTGTTTTTTGTGCCGATCTGTAATCCAAGATGGCCGCTATTGGCTCTGATTGGTTGACACATTTTCGACTTCTTCTCCAGAACACTGCAGAACAGAATTTCACCAAACTTCATAGGAAGTAAGTACTCAAGGTTCTCTACCAGGTTTGCGTTTTTCATGCCCATCCGTACTCCAAGATGGCTTCCATTGGCTCTGATTGGTTGACACATATTCGACTTTTTCTCCAAAACCGCTACGCAGAATTCCATCAAACCTCATAGGAAGTAAGTACTCAAGGTCCTCTACCAAGTTTTTGTTTTTGTGCCTATCCGTAATCCAAGATGGCCGCCATTGGCTCTGATTGGTTGACACATTTTAGACTTCTTCACCAGAACCGCTACACAGAATTTCACCAAACCTCATAGGAAGTAAGTACTCGAGGTCCTCTACCAAGTTTGTGTTTTTCATGCCCATCCGTACTCCAAGATGGCTGCCATTGGCTCTGATTGGTTGACACATTTTGGACTTCTTCTCCACAAGCGCTGCACAGAATTTCACCAAACCTCATAGGAAGTAAGTACTCGAGGTCCTCTACCAATTTTTGTTTTTTTTCTTGCCGATACGTAATCCAAGATGGCCGCCATTGGCTCTGATTGGTTGACACATTTTGGACTTCTTCAAAACGACTGCACAAAATATCACCATTAACCTTATCGAAAGTCTTGTAGAAAAAAAAGCAAAATTTTCTACTGAAATGAGCTGTCATTTTATCGTAAATAAGCAATTTGTGCTCAGGTGAGCAATATAAGCCCATTTGGACCTCTTGCTTTGTTTTTGTTTTTGTTTTTTGTTTTTTTGGACAAAATGCAAGTAACCCAGTCAACTGACAGAGCTTGAAAATTCGTTTCAGTTATAATTAAGTTGTTATTAGAGGAAAATAAGATACTTGTAGCACATTAGTTAAGCACTATCATTTCATTTTTTTGATTTCTCAACTTTTTAGGTTTTGTGGAGTAAAGCTGCCACAAACGTATCAAAACAGTTTGCAATATCTGAGGATGAACAGATTACAGTTCAAGGTAAGGCTCCATTGGATCTTATTTCATTCTTCAAGAAATAAGCTTAAATGATTCTTTCATTGCTCCTGGGAGTTGACTCAGTTGTCTCAGGGATTATATGTCATGTATACTCATCGAACGACTTTTGACAGCCCTTGAACTTACAAACTTACGTCCCCTCTGACTGTTAGTCGGGACTCCTAGAGATCTAGGGTCTTAGCTCGCTTTCAGACTGGCAGAGCACGGTTTATCATGTTGATGTCGGATATATTTTTATATCATTATGTGTTTTACAATACGTGTTTATATTTTTATGCCCTCTCAATAGATGGTCTGTACAATATAAAACATATTTGAAGTCAAATCATAAATCATGCTAATGAAGACTATTTAATATCATTTTCAAACACTAAAAGTAAGAAAATATTCATACTTTGTAAAAACCCCTGCTTTTGCCCTCCTCCAAAATATAATTAAGCCTGGAATAAAAATGTGGGTGCATTGTACTTTACCACGTACTGCAATCTATTTGTCCCACCAATCTTGTCTTCGAAACTCTTCCCAAATCCTTGGGGTGGGAATGCTCTACAAAAGCATTTACAGGAGTTATGGCCCTAAATTCGACTGAGATTTTCTTAAAATTCTTGTCTTCGCATCTACTCCTAAACACTTTGGGGGATTTTGATGAAAGATGGTACAAAGAAAGAACACTATATGAAGATATCCATATTTGAAGAGGAATTAATATGTCCAAGAAATTTGCAGCAGTTATGACCCTTGGAGTTAAATTTTTCTATGCAAAATACCTTGTCATCGCAGCTCCTCTTAAAGCCTTTAGTGGAATTTAATGAAACTTGGTACAAATTTAAGAAAGATCACATTATAAAGGCGCGCATATTCAACAGGAATTTTCAAGTCAGTGTATTTATGAAAAGAGGGTGTGTCAACATGGGAAATGATGGATACACAAATAAGATTAACTAACCTACAAACAATTGAAGACGAAAACTGAAGAATTAATAACTTTCAGATGTAATCTAAAATTACCACAGTTAGAAAAGATATTTAGTTCCAGTTTGTATGACAGCTAGCAAAATAAAATGTGGGTAAATTATGCGCCGGTTTAGCATGCATGAGCACCCAATTTTTTTTTACTCTACTATGCATTTTTCTAATTTAAGCCAATTAAATGCAATTTTATTTTATGTCTTTAGGAAATGATCAAACTGGTAATAACGACAACTCTGGGTTGTTGAAGTATGACATGGTGACACGCACAAATGGACGTCGTATTACATACATGCTGGTGATACGGTACTTAATAGAAGAGGATGCTGGAAAGTACATCTGTACAGTACGCTTGCAGGGGATCCCATATACCCAATGGCCTACCAAGCAAGGATTGCTCACCGTGCAAAGTAAGATTTAGCAATAGAATGTACTATACTAAAAGGAATTCTGTCTATAAAGGGGTCGTCAGTGTTAATATGATATGTGTCTTGGATCTTTTTGTCTTTTCGGCAGTTGCTTTAAAATTATCATTTATTATCATATTTGACCTTAATATCGGTCACATATGACAGTCTCGACTGTATCGTAAATGATTATATGTTAAGGCAATGCTTATGGCAGCGTTTACAGTATTAGGTACATGTAAAGCACAGGCCTGGTTTACTAACCTGGGAGGAATGGTATAAAACAGTTAACCTATAATAATTATTCTTTTGTCAGTTGCACCACAGATTCAGACGATAAGCGAGAGTGTGTATAGCAAGGACATCAACTCAAACTTGACCTTGGTCTGTGATTCCTATGGAATACCCAGTCCTAACATCACCTGGAAAAGAGAAGACGGAGGCCAACTCCCAGGAGGCGGATTTCAGTCTAGGGTATGAGGAATTTCGTTGTCACAGTTCAGTTCATACAAAGTTGGAATTTTTGTAAGCAGTGTTGAAATAGACCAGTATTTTTATTATTTTTTCAAAGGTGCTTGTATCTTTTCATTTGTAATTTTTAAATTTGTCCCATTTGCATAATGCTAAAATTTCACTGTTTGGGAAAAATTTGATCCCTATTAATTTTGGGGTTCAGTTTGTTACCATCGATTTTGCTGCTATGTCAAAGGATGCCATGCATGACATTGCCCTAGTTAATATACTTTGATTTCATCAATTCATTGTTGCATGGTTTTATCAATCGTGTGTTCATAATTTGTTGTGCGCCAGGGAAAAAAATTTATAACTGTAATTATACCCCCCCCCCTCCCACAAAGTTTGGGGGGGTATATAGGAATCACCCTGTTGCCCCGTCTGTCTGTCTGTCCATCAACCTTTGTCCGGGGCATAACTTTTTTATTCTTTATCATATGATGATCATACTTGGTAAATTTCTTCCTTTGGAGATGCCGGTGTGTCATGACCCTGAACCAAGGTCATGAGTCAAAGGTCAAGGTCACTATTTACTCTGTTGTAAAAAATCTTGTCTGGGCTATTTCTTTTAGTTGTATGAATGGATAATGTTCATACTGGGTTGTTGGTCAAAGGCCAAGTCACTTGTCTTTTTTTTTTTGGAAAAGCTTTAACTTTGACGGTAAAGTATAGTCATAGAGAGATAGGGAGTCCATTTTACATGTGTGTATTCTGTATGACAAGTCCTGTACACTGATACAAGAAGAATTTACACAACTGCCTTGACCTTGACCTTCTTCTCCAAAACTTAAATATTGGTGATATATATAGTTCTATGCCCTATTTTGAATTTTGGTGCCACGGGGGGTTTTTGTCCCGTTAGGACAGTTCTAGTTTAAATTTAACTTAAATTCATTAAACTATGTTCTGTAAAGAATAATGCTTTTCCATGTCACACTAGGTAGATATGGAATGTAAAATATCTCTCACAACTTCAACTGAGTCTGTTGCATTGGGTGGAATTTCTGTACAATGCCACTGTGTAGCATCACGTGACTAAAGTTGGTGAATCCATGAATTCAAAATGGAAGCAAAAAGCTCGCTTCGATGAGTACAAGCAGGAATTTTGATAACTGTACTGACGTAATCATATATATTCATAGCCTATGTCCTTGTACAAAGCTATACTGATGTAATTGTCAACTTTTCAGTCAATAAATGATTGTAGTTTTTACAAACATTGTGACAAAAGTCACTATCAAGCGAAATCTGTGTATGTAATGTTATGGTAGTTTCCACGAACTTACCTATTTCTTAGCTTTGCTGGAGTATTCATAATTAATAGTGACATTGCACATTATTTGCCAATCCGCATATTCTAATTACCTAAAAACTATTCGTCTAAATATGTATTTGTATTTCTTACTGTTTTCTGACATTGATGGGTTCCACGAATGATAATGTCAACAAGCAAAAGTGATGAGTTTCCATGTAAATAATTGAGAAATTGGAAAATACCTTGCCATTATGTAACTTACAGCTCTGCTAAAGTTACTTTTTCTTTTTCTTTTGTTTTTCATTTCTTTTCTATTCATTTTTTAATAATCCAAAATGAGACCTAAAACAAAGTTGTCCAAAAATATGACCCAAAGGAAATACATGTCAATACACTTACCACTGGTTGCCGCTAGAAAGATCAATTTTGTATCGCTGAATGCTTAAGAAATATTGTATCGCCAAAATTGAGATCAAAAGAGGAAAGCAAAAAACCCCATCTAGCAAAATAAAACTTTCAAGAAAGGGGATGTTAAAAGCGTTGCAGTCTGCGAAATCTTATTTTCTGCATGATTCAATTAGGCCAATGATGAAGAACTGGATTTTGTTAAAATTTCATATGATGATGATGAAAATTATCATGACGTTAGAATTGATACAGTGACTTCTAAACAAGTCCAGAAATGTCCATATGAGTTGTTTTGTGAAATCTGTGCAATTTTGTTAAAAACAAAACATTAAAATGGACTTCCGATGAGAAAGCAGGGTAACGATTCTAAATCTATCAAGCATTCGGGAAATTGATTTAAGCAGCCAGTACCAAGAAATTAAGGATTGGATTGATTCTTGTTACACGTCACTACACGATTATTGCATGCATTTGGTGACGGCATCCGCCTGATGCATTGCATGCAAATTTATACATTTGTAACTGATCAACCCGAAGCAGTGAGGGATCTTTTACGTGCCACGCCTACTGTGACATGGGATCTCATATTTTACTGTCCCATCCGAAAGACAGAACGCCGGCATGACCAGGACAGGAATCAAACACGGACCTCCCAATCGCTAAGCGGGTACCATACGACTGGACCACACCGGCTCTTAATAATTTGATGGTAGCATCTGTGATATTATACTTTTTAATTAGGTGAAATCAACTACTGATCAACCAGGACGACAGAAAGAATGAGTAATTTCTCAGTATTAGAATTTAAATCACCTTACCTATGCCTTTGTAAATTTACCTGGCTGAAGAATCTCCTCCAACAACATGCATAGGGTCCATTTCCTTTATGTTTTAATTAACTTACGGGCATAAACCCCAGACTTGCTTTTATGGGTTTTCCCACAACTCAGGGGACACATTAGTTTGTTTATGTGATAAGAAAACAATTACAAAAACATGATATAACATTTGATTTTCAAGAGCCAGATTTTTAGGCGTGGAGACTCATCACTTTTGCTTGTTGACATTATCATTCGTGGAACCCATCAATGTCAGAAAAGAGTAAGAAATAGCTTTAAATACATATTTAGACGAATAGTTTTTAGGTAATTAGAATATGCAGATTTCCAAATAACATTCAATATCATTTTTAACTATGAATATTCCAACAAAGCTAAGAAATAGGTAAATTTTCGTAAATTCGTGGAAACTATCATACATTTTTGAATTTTGTCACAATGTTTGTAAAAACTACAATGATTTATTGACAAAAAGTTGACAATTATATTAGTATCAGTTTGTACAAGGACATGGGCTATGAATATATACAAATACGTCAGTACAATTATTAAAATATCTGTTTGTATTCCTCGAAGCGAGTTTTCTCCTTCCATTTTGAATTCGTGAATTCACCAACTTCAGTCACGTGATGCTACACAGTGAATGCATCAAAAGACGGCATAAATATTCATGCTTAATAATTCTGCAAGCTAACATGGACTACACTCAATAGATAAATGTAGTTTTACCATTAAACTACTTGAAAAAGGACAGGTGGCCGAAAGTTTTAGGAATGTAAGTTTCTAGTTATTTATATCAAGGATATAAGATTTTAATCTGCTTTCCACGTCAGTTTGGAAGATTCCACTTTTAATTAATGTTCTTTTGTCCATTATTTTGCAGGGTTCCTTGCTACATATTATCAGCATAAGAAAACAGGACAGAGGGAATTATATCTGTGTTGCCGATAACAACGTGAAACCCCCAGATAACTTCAAAGTGGAGCTTTTGGTCTTCTTTCAGCCATCTTGTAGAGCTGTTCAGAACACAGTGGGACAGGCCCAAAACAGGCGGTTCAATGCCAAACTAGAATGCATTGTATCAGGTGAATGTCAGATGTTTTCATATTTTTCAAGATGCTGTCTTATCAAAATGAAGAGTTCATCTTTGTATTTTCACTGGTCCATTTATGTGAATTACATGTAATTTTACATTGATACCCCTCATGAAAGGCTTCATATCAGTAATAACATATGATACATCAAATGAAATTGTATGCTAGACATAATTAGTAATGTAATCATGAGTAACTGAATAATCTTTTTCTCGGTATTTATTACATGATTATCAAGTACAGTCAAACCTGTCTATTAAGGTCAGCTAAGGGAAGAGTCAAAAGTGGCCTTTATAGACAGGTGGCCTTTATACAGAGGTCTTTTATTTAGGAAAACAGGTGACCTCTTAATAGAGGTGGCCGCTAACACAGGTTTTACTGTAAATGTGTGAGTTTCGTGATACTGATCCAGGCCGAAGTTTTTTCGAATTTTACTGTGATGCTTCTTGTGGCAAAGATGGGACATGTTTACAACTGTCTTTGTGTAAATTTAATGACTTACTTTGTTTAAACCTTAATAAATCAACAAATACATGAAGGATAATAATGTATGTATGTTCGATCAATATATATTTAAAAAATAAAACTGAGAACTATTGGTATCATGAGTGAACTTTCTTTATCTTTTTGGGGCGGTTTAGATCTTCAGCACAGCGGATCCCAGTGGAAAGTTGGCTCCTACAAAGAATAATAAACTTTATCGGGGAAAATATGATACATGAAAATCTAGGATATATTTCATTTTGATAATGTTCAACAAATTAATGTTGGTAGTTTCACGGAAAAATTCCTTATAATTCACAATCACCAAAATGACCTTTACTATATTTGTGTCTCAAGGAGCGCATAATAGCAGAAAATCGATAGTCCAGATTTGTATTTCGAAACTGATGTATTAAGCTTTATAATTTTGCTTTTGTGTATCATAATTTCATCATTTTTAATATTAATATATTTTCATTTTTTATCTTCTATTATCACTGTAATCACGTGTGTAAAGGGCACACTTTTTATCTCAATTTCTGAAATCGATTTTATGGATGCGCAGTATACATGTAGAACTGAAATTACAGAAAGTTTTTATCCAAGGAATCGTACATGCGCGTGAAAGTCGTTCGGAATATGGAATCTGAAAATTAATTTAAAGTTCTTCGGCCATGATCGAAACGGATACACATAAAATTCTAGATATTCCATTCTTGTTCCATGACTAACATTGATCTTCCTCCTTTGATTAAAAGGCCTATAAGATAATCCATCCATTACAAGCCTTAAATGACAAAATAAGACATCAACAAAAATCAATTTTGTTAGGATTATTTGTTAAAGCAAAATGCGTGTCACCTTAGGTGATTTTGATGTTTTGACCGTTAAGTTTGGGATTGTACAACATGAATTCCCGTAAAGGACTTACCTCCCCTAGTTATAAAAGACGGAAACTGCAGAAATACTGCAAGGTGAACTTCATTTTTGTTTATGAATATTGATAAATTACAATTTTACGGAACTTTTAATAGTGAGTTTTTTCCAAAATTTTGTCTTTTGTGAAAAAATATGAACAAAATATAGTAATTCTCAATAGGTTCAATACAAATTTAAATTATCCTTATTGGGCTGAATAACATTATTTGCTTCAAAATGATATATTCATTTTAAAGATAAAAGTTTTATCGTTTGAGATGGATCATTGGTTATACCTTTAAAAATATGCAAATGTATATACATGTGGGAGCAGCAAACGAAATTGACTGTTGCCTTGCAGCTGTGTAAACAATGTCAAAATCGTGTTGCTGTGGAAATCAATGTTAACACAAATCATGAATGCTCAAAGGTTCTCAGTGCAAGAGCGACATCTTAATTAGTGGAATCTTAAAAACATAATTTTATGTTTTGGCTGCATCCAACTGTAGTTTGTTCAGCATATCCCAATAGGCAGGTAAACTGTGAGGCTTTAAAACAGTTAATCCATATATATATATATATATATATATATGATATATGGTATATAATATATGCGAGCCACGGTAGCTCAGTCAGTATAAGTATGTATGTCCTCGACCAAGTGGACCATGGTTCAAGTCACCAGCAGCTGACGTCTGAGTGGCCCCTAGCTAGTTGTGGTAGACGTAGGCACATAAAAAGTTTCCTCACTGCTTCAGGTTATTCCAATGTGTAGAATGAAATGTGTGTGTAAATGCATTATGTAATGCTGTGTCATGGTATAAATGAAGCTACCTGAGTAGGAAACAAACAAGCAAATCTGATGTATTTGTATATTAATGTTGGAGTTGTCTTTCTTGGAGAAGGGGCAGGTTTGGTGTAGTGGTTAAACACTTGCCTTGCAGTGTCAACGATCCGGGTTCGATTCCCAGGTTGTACCACTATGTTTAAGAGGTTGGTAATCTCCTGCTTCCATGTCCTGATACAACTGAAAAATTGTTGAAAGTGACGTAAAACACCAAATCAACCAACCAACCAACAACTTTCTTGGAGAATGAAAAAATTCTGTTTTATCATTTTATGCTCTTTAAGTTTGGCGTTAAGTGTATAAGGTCATTTGATTATAGACAACTTAATATAAATGGTAGAAGACCAGATACAGACTACTACATTGTTTTATCTTTTGATTTAAACATGATCTTTTATTAGATTTTTTCACGTAATTGTCTGCAGTATGTAGGATACTTACCATTACACTTGAAAGTTTTGCCAATTCAAGTTTAGAGTAGCCTTAGTAACATAGAAGCCATAACTGATCCTAACTGGTAATTGGTCCTTAACCAGTATAACTCGGTATTTTGGTTAAGGCCTTCAAAAATGGTATCATACAGGGTAAGAATCTTGCACAGCATCATTATTTGAAATTGCTCATGAAAATTATTGTGTGAATCTATTCACAAAGTGGGGCTTGTTGCATAAAACACTGTGTAAAGTAACTATTTACCGTTCAGAAATATTGGACACTGGAATTTGATACTACATGTAATACCTTCAGAGTACTGTTCCTAAAGTAACCATTCTAGATAATCCCAAGTTGCTGGTGACATAATAAAAAATATTTTCAGTTTCATAGAAAGACCTCCCACGAATTGCTTTTACTGTGTTATTTGTTACATATTTGTCTTTTTTATTTAAAAATGAGGAGTTATCTACTATTATAGTAGGTATTAATGTTGAATTTATGTAACCTGAACAAATTCTGTGGAAACTCCGTGTAATATTGAAATAAATGCATTATTAGGCACAAAACTTACCCTTCCATAGGAACTGTATGACAACACAAAAGTTTTGACATTAGACACTATACCCAAAGAGGAAATGACTCCAGTTGATAAAATTCGCTACCTCGATCCTCATTCGTTCTCCTGTAACCTAGACATATCAGCTTTGGTGCTGTCCTTGTAATCCTAATATTTAACTTTTCAGAATATTTCTTGACATTGCTGCCACATTTACGATGTCTTATACTATTTTCAAATGCTTTTATGTGTTCAAGGATTTATCCTTCGGTGCCAACAATGTTGACCTTGTACATTTTATGGTTATAGCCTTATGGTCTAATTTGATTGGTGCTTTATAGGTTATCCCATTCCCAGCATGAGGTGGGAAGTCCGTACCAACCGGGGATGGAAAATTGTAAATGATGATGACAAATACGACATCAGCAAGCAGATCAGCAGTCAGCTTCAGAACGGAGACACCTGGTACACACTTTTGATCAAAAACGTTCTAGCCAACGACTACACCACCTACAGATGTATCGGAAGTAACAGATACGGGGAGAGCCATACTGAAATCACATTGTTTGGTAAGTAGCTTTTGATTATAGTGCGCGGTAGGCCAATTGTGACTTACTTTTGTGTTTTGGACGTCCATGGAGTCAAAGACTTGAGGACATGAAGTTTATAGGACTATCTGTATGATTTTGGCAAAAACTTTGACTTCAGCAATAACTTTTGAATGGCAAGTGATATATCAGTGGTTTGTTTATTGGGTTTTTTTTGGTGTTTTTTATTATTATTATTTTTTTTTCAAAGGTGCCTGTACCTTCTCATTTAGAGAGATTTGTTTCATTTGCGTAATGCTAATAGATCAATGTTTGGGAAAAATTTAGAGATTTTAAGAAAATGAATGAAATTTTCAATGGTTTTGATTTGAAGAAAAAAACACATTGTACAAGTGTAATTCTCATGATGAGACCTTCCTGGTGACATCAAAGATAATTACCTTGACTTTGACTCTGACCCTTGACCTATGTGCTTTTCTAAAACTTTAAAATTTACTTCTGTGCAGGACTTTTAAGTGTTTCACAAAAACTTCTTGTCTGAGTTGCAAAGCATAATTAAACTTAAGTATTCCCTCATGTGTTCTTTCTATTTTCACCTCGGATGGCGTCACAGAACTTGATACCTCAGTCATACCTCTGAAAATCATTTTAAGATAGACTGTGACATCACAAAATTCAACATAATTTGCCACAAAGTTTGATCAGTAAGCCTTTGTATCTAATCCACCTCTGTATGTAGGTCATAGCTGACCTTTATGTAAAGGTTACATCTGACCTTTATACACAGTTCTACCTATATGAATATCTTATAAAACAAAGTTTTATTTTTGTAGAAACCATGGAGTGTCAAGGACCCAACTGTCCATCGATTGGTTCTGGAGCTGCCACAGTTCTACTGTCCATCACAGCCGCTCTGTTGGTCTTTGTCGCACACATTTTGTCATGAATCAGTATGTCAGTAACATGATGCAGTGATCTATTGGGAATTGAACATGCACTGCAGTGATAATATTCTACTTGTAACAATTGTGTCACATATTATATTTATAATGTACTATTAATCCTTAATACTTTGTGAGACTTTATCTTAGCAATTATCTCACTGTGGGTATTATTTGCAAGCAAAATTATCTTGAGTAATCATATAAGTAAAATCAGTAGGGTGGGGGAGGGACATGATACATATTTCATAACTGTGGAGCATATCACTTAACATTCAGCAATCGAAGTTTTCAAAGTTTTTCGGAGTTCTCGATAACAATTTGAAAGAAATTTTTAAAGTTTACCGTAAACGTATGTGACTGCGGGTAAGCACTGAGGTCTCTGCTATAGGATTTCAGACAAGAAAAAAGTAAATTTGTCCATCAATTCTGTGTAGATTTCACTGTCTTCTCTATTGCTTGTCCACTTGTAATTTTTTTATTTATTTTCACTAACACCTCCTGCCTGCGAAAAATTACTTCCGCTTAAATTCTAGATATTTTTAATAGAAGAAACGAAACTTAGAAATGGAATATTGAAATGTTTGTACATAATGGTGTACATTGATTTATGTAAATTGTTTATACTAATTTTCTATATGTAACATATTTAGCAGAGAAATTCTAGTCCAGCTAATAAACATTGGGAAATTTGTTGTTCTGTTCCATAACTGTTACAGCAGCTGTATTTCAAAAATGTGTTCTCTGCAGTTACCTCAAAATGAGTGGAACTCATAAGAGTGATAAAAGTCTAACTAAAAACTATGCTTAATGCAGTGTTCCATAACCCAATCTCCAGATGTTGGGAAATTTTTATTATCATCTTTTTTTCGTCATGAATTTCTATGTGGTTTCTTTCAGAATGTCATGATATTTTTTACAGATATTACTAATGGTTTTATGTTTTATCCCAGTATTTATGTTTTTGGCACCATTGGATTGGGTTTTTTGTTAAATGCAAGCAATACTTGCAATGCTAAGATAAGAGGTTAACTTGCAAGAGATGCTTACAATATTGAGTATTGAGTTTATTACTTAGATATTACGTAATTCCCAGCTTGAGGAGATAGCCTACCTTGGTTTTCAATGTCCTCATTGAAACGCTTGAATACCTTAGTAATAAACCAAAATCAGGTCATTGAAGTGACAGTGCCTTATTCATACTCTTGGTGTACTGAAAAATGCCAAAAAAAGAGCGTTTTTGGTGCATGTTTCCTGTAATGTGTTGAAAAAAAATATTAGGGTCGGTAGGTTGGTATTTTTTTCCTTTAATACTCCAATTCTTACTGAATCAATATTTGATGGCAATTAGAATGCATTTGGAGCACTCACAAGTGACAATTACTTATTTTTTGCCGAAACAATTATTCCCTGGTTAACAAAAATTTTATTTTCTGAGGCAAATATTTAATATTTGAATAATTTTGTACTGAAAGTGCAGTAGAATATTTAAGGGTCAGGCAAGAATTTAAATTTGGTCAGGTTACAGGAAAGCTTTTTTCTTTTGGCCTATAAGAGCTCAGTGATAAATTAGAATGGATTTTGCTGTCCCTTCCCATTATCTTTAAATATGAGATTTGTATTACCTTTCTTATGCATAAGTATACAAAGGTCAGCACTTTCCTTACTAATCCTGCTGAAATATGAACCAAACATACTGGTTTTGGTATAGATAAGAAATTTTGATTTTTAAATCAAAGAGCTGTGCCATAGTGCTAGAGGTATGATGTTAACTGTATTACATCAGGTTTTTTTTATTTCGTTGCCTGGCTGAATATCATTAAGGCTAATCAAAGACATATTGTGTGAAGATGTTCATACAGAAAGTTATTTGTAGCGTTTGATATTTACGATAATGTTGTTTTTGGAATCATTGACCATATCAATGCAGCGTTTGTATATATACAATTCTGCATGCATTGAAATAGATAGTGTAAATATGATTTTAATGTAAAAGCTAAAACATGATTTTTTCCTTACCTTCCCTCATTTCTCAAAAGGCACTAGCATTAAGGGATTTAACACAAAGTTGGAATTTGTGTACACAATGAAAAGTGCAGCAAAGCATCAAAGGCGAGGAATAAATAAAATTAATATTTGAATAGAAATATTTTTTACACTAATCATAATAGCAAATACAAAAAAGTAGAATTTAAGTATGCATGTATAGACCCCTAGATTGTGGTTAACTAATTTAATACTCAGAAAAGAGTGAACTTGCTTTATATATATATATATATATATAATTATATATATATATATATATATATGTATGTGTATTGTACTTTCAGAGTAGATATTGTCAGATAGTTTATATGATATTTTATGGTTTTCTGCAAAACATGTGAGGCCATATCAAGTTCATTCATAGATTCTTATTGGACCTGCCTTTTTCCAAGGCCTGGCATAATATTTTGTTTTGTTATGATTCTGGAATAGCATCTTCATTGTCTATAAAACAAAACATTAAAAAAAAAAATTAAATTAGATAATCTCTAATTAAACAAAGCACACAAAAAATTAAATTAAACATTAATTTTCCAATAGAACAAAATTTTGATCTAATATATGCTATATTTCTGAAGAAAATAGAAAAAATAAAAGATTCCATTCTCCCTGCTTTTTTCTTGACAGGAAGAGGAGAATCCAGAAATTAACTTGGTGTGGTCTTTTGAGACTTTCTTTCATACTCACGAGGCATATTAGATGATATACCATCTTTAAAAATTCAAAATTTTAAACTAAAAAAAAAAATAAGATGTTTTAATTCTTACATTCAGGAAAAAAATGGAAATTACATAATTTTATTATAGTATCATATTTTATTGATTGATTTTATTGTATTATTAATCAAAACCTTGTACATATGTATAGAAAAATTTAATATCATGATTATATATGTTGCAATTAGTCATCTAATATATATGATGTTTAACTGTTTTATATACAAGTAAACGCAATAACCATACATGTGTGTTTTATATATTTTTGCTTTAACAAAGGCTATAATTCCTGTATCAATTTTATTTCAAAATCTTGCCTCTTAAATTTTTTTTTTCAAAATGAGGATGAACACCTTTACTAAAAACATCTTTCATTGTTTTCAAAAAAGAAAATATTTGAACACCTCTAACAGTTATGCGTTGCTTTATAATGGAACAATTTCTAGTTTGTCAAAATTTTTCTATTATGTTTTTGTGTTTTGCCGCAAACTCTCTGATTTTGACTGTTGGATATATGTACATAGCTGATACTGTTGCTTCATTTTTTTTAACTGTTCTACCAAATAATTTTTCATGATGCCATTTTCCCATTGTAGAGATATGTCATATCAGGCATAATATTTTCATTCTAGTATCACACGTAAGCACCTAATAAAGGAAGCCTTTATTTTCCTTGGATTTTGCTTGTCATCATTTCTTCTATATTGATATTTTGTAAAAGTTTAGAAAAAATTCCTAAGCTTTTGTGATATTTTTACTGACAGGAGTCTTTCTGTAATGTTAAATAGGAAATTTTTGGTTATTTTTCATTTTGATATTTTCTTTTAAAAAAGTGTAAATGTAGTGGTTTTGTATGAAAAAGCTTTTTGAAAGTGCATATATAGATTGATTATTCATTAACCAGATATTATGCAATAATGTTACACACAAAAATAATAAACTGAAGTCTAAAATGCATAATATTTCTTAATCAAGAAAAATATACAAGGAAGTAATACAGATATGTACTGAATTAATGAATAATCCAGGTAAATTTCTTCATGTTTTTTCTTTACGACCTTTCTTGCTCAAATACATACTTCAGGGTCTGATGCCATAAATTGGAAAGAGATTTAAGTCATATTTTTAAGTTATTAAGTTTCAGTATTATTAAGTTTTCTATCATTCATGAATAAAATTATGCCATAACAATTTATTAATCCTTTTTTGATAGAATTTAGTTAAATGAAATGATTTCTTTTTTAATGTATGGCAACTGACCTAGACGTGGAATAATTATCATGGAGTTGCATTAATCATATTATAAGATCTTTTTTATTATATATATATTATGACATATTGATGTTGATGATGTAACATACATGTATAACATATATCATGTCCTTTCAATCTTATATAAGTTTGCTTTCAACTTGCATAAACAATGTCATATTTGTAATTAAACTATTTTAAAATCATACTTAGTGAAATCATCGTGTAAATATGATAATTAAACTCCTCATGTAATTATTGTATATAGATTGTCATTTGTTTTTCATTTATATTGATATATAATTTTGTATAATGACAAAATAAATCATCTAAATAGACTAAATCTCTAAGATTTTCTTGCATTGCATTTGGTACATGTATATATAATGAGGGAACATTGCTATAGTTTGACCTGTTAAACTGCCAAATTTTTTAAACATAAAGATCCCTATTGATTCATTACTGAGGTAACAGATAAAATTTCCACATATTTGAATCACATTGTGACAAAAGTTCTAGCCTGCACACCCCTATTCACCCTTCCACGGCTCGTAAAAGAACGTGACATTCACACTATTTTCATTTGTTCTACTTATGACGTCATAAACAAATACATTATTTGTCAGAGTTTTGTCGGACCTCAGATGACGTCATCACAATGAAAAACTGCGTTTTGTGGAAGGATGAATTAATGATAATTTGTTTTGCCCCCTGATCCCACCTCTGGTTCTTCCAGATTTTCCTTTATTGTCTTTAAAGTGCTATAAGAATGTTCACAATTCACTGACAAAAAATTACATTGCTGCATGACTCCGGTCGTAAGATATATACAGTAATCCATAAACAGCTCGGTGGATTTTTTTAATCTTCGTAATATGTGACGTCAGAAGTTGTACAAATGCTACTTTTCCTTGAGTTTTAATAATGACGTTAATGTTTGCATTGTGGCGTCACAGTAAAATGACGTTAAAAGTTGAACAACAAGTTGTACAGAACGCCTTTATTTTATTCGGGGTTTTCCCGTAAAATCGGACAAATGGATAATTTTAGATATCTCTCGGAGAAATACTGAATAAGAAGAACCAGTAAATTTTATGGATTTTATAATAAGTCAATTTGGATTTTAAGAAAATGCAAAATACCTCACCATTTTAATAGCACTTTAATGTTGTATCCAACCTATTCAGTTTTAAGATAGACTTGCTTCGAAACTTAACCAGTTTCTTCCTATAGTCTATCATAGAACTCATAGTGACGTATGATGCGGTTACCAAATGAAAGTTTGGAATTTTTTTTTTTCATTTTTTTTTGATTGACTGATTCAGACATTGTTCATTGCCATGTATAGGCAATCACAACACATTACTCAATATCCTCTTTTCTGGCAGATCAGAAATTCATATTTGAAGTAAAATATATAGGATACATAATCACCTGAATAAAGCAAAGGATTCGAAACCTTCCCATGTAAAAGACCAAGAAAATGTTTTTACAGCTCCATGGTGACTTCTGTCACATAACTGAGCCGGTAACTCCTCTTTTTTCTTTGAAATAGTCTTGCAGCTTTTTGCATAGCTAAATTAGAGTTATCTTTCTTGCCTCAAATGCTTTTAATTTGAAGAACTTTTTATTGCAGAGATCTAAAAGTTTTACTATCCGACTACGCTGGTAATTGATATTCCTATCTGAGTAACTATTCAGTGTCTTGGCATTGTACTTGGTTTTTTTTTGTATTGAACATCGCCTTGATGGCTTCTACCCCACAGCTAAGTCAGTTGTCTTTTCTTTATACAATACTTGGATATACAACTTGTATCTTAGTCCATCGTGTGAAACTCGAGGGTTAGATGGGACCTCACAAACCCGTGGGTTTCACACGATCATCTTCGTCAAACTATAGGCCATTTCAATAAGGTGATTTGTTTGCCCTTGATTAGAACTCTATCATTTTTTTCCATTTCAGGTTAAGTAATAAAAAGGTAACCGCCACTAGAGGGATCATTACTCATAAATACAACTTTTATACCACTCTTGTAACACTTCCAATAACTTCCAATAACTACTTTAATAAACTCCTGATTAAAATGACCTATAAGTGAATTAATCCAAGTTTTATGAGGAGGCTTTGTATTGAAATATACAATTGATGTTGGACAGATTTTTGAAGGTTTTCGTATCAGAGTATGAGTGCTCTACGCTAGAACTCGATGTAGTTTCTCACTCCTCTCGTACGTGGTTCAAATCCCAGTCAAGGCCTTTGTGTGGAGGTTGATTGCCAGTGTACCGAATTATGATGATAACTGACTTCCTTAATCATGTACCACCGGCATTCTTCATGTGAAGGTGAAATAGTCCTGACTTTAGTTTACTTAACATCAAATAGTCAATACAAGCTTTTGATTTGGAGTCTCTCTGTACTGATTTTCTGGTTGATATCTCAAGAATGCTACTAATAAATGTGTAGCCAGTAGACAGGTGATTTAATGGCTAAATATAAGACTTTCATCCTGGATGCAGAAGGTCTGGTGTTTCTTAAGTCGGGATATGACCGTCACTGCTACAGCACTAAATCTTGACTCGTCTATAAACAGAAATTCTGACCAGTCTGTTGTTGAAATGGCAATGCCTTCTACACCACTCTAATCCGGCAACTCAGTGACGCTTCTACAAAATATTATGGATATCAGGACGTCGGTTTACTGTTAGATTGCCAGCGGGATTCGAACTTGGGGCCTCCTCATGAACCAGGCACTACGCATATTGAGTCTATGAAGTGCATGGATTGTGACGTGACCGAGAGGTACCGATGCGGCCTCCTATCCTTCATTTGCCAGAAACAGTAAAGCTTCGTTTTCATAAATACATTGGCTTATAAACCCCCACCCCACCCCACCCCGATTGCTTCTGGTGGGTGAATGTATTGAATAAATTACTACTGTATATTCTTAACTCTTTCATGATTATTTTGCTATATGTACCAGTAGGTAACAATTTGTGCCAACGAAAAACCGTTAAAACTAATTTGTCGGTCACGTGACGAACTGTTGCAATCCGAAAGCGTTTTCATGATCAAGCATAGGAGTGACGTTTGAATCCAGACTACTTATTGTTTTCTTGCGCCAAGACATGTGATGATGTCTTAAGAGTATTTTATCAATCACAAAAACAATTGAATAAAAAAACATTTATTTCATGTCCACTTGGAGAACAATAAAACTATTGTCCCGAATTTGTGGAGAAAACTTGAGAAACTATTTCCCGGTCTTTGACTGTTCCCAAAGTAGCCGTGAAATAACTCTATATTGGTATGACGTACACAAACGAAGCCATAACGATGTTTGTGACAACTTCGTTTTTTCGATTATAAAGTGTAAGACTTGCTTTTGTTGGAAACTACTTGGCTTGGGATGTAGGCAAGTCATAATGGAGTCCGGACTGGGTCTGTACGGTATAGAAAGGTTGGTTATTTCCTATTTCCAATTTGAGATGGTTAAAGAACCGTAATTCCATGTTACATAGGGTCCCATATTAAATTACCAAACTTCCAGCAAGATTTACACAACATTTCACATTTTAGCTATATAAAATCCATATATCAAAATTTTTGTCAAACACTCCTTTATCAGAATTTTAACAGTTCACCATAGGTTATCCACCTTAATTTCGAGAAAATCAAACTGGAAGGGGGTCACACCCCAAAAATTTGCCAAAATTCAAATGTAAACAACAACCTCTTTTAGGTAATAAAATTTTTACATTAGCGAAATGAGATAAAAATTCATGATTTTACAACAGCATCAATCTTTATTTATAGATTGATCAAGTAATTTCATCCAATCACAGCTCCTGATACATTGAAATAGTAGGCACTCTTTCTCTACATCACATCAGCCAATCACGACTCTCGTTACTTACTGTTCTTTGACCTATAGAAGCATTTAACTACTTTATCAAACTCGGGAATCCCTTGTCAAACAAAAGTGTGTTGATTTCTGAATAAAATGACACAAATTTCATGACAATCCATGCAGTATTTCTTAAGTAATGCAACTTTAAAGATGCCTACCCCACCTGGAATGCACTGAAAATGAGCATAAATTTGGATTAGGGGTCCTGTCGAAGGGGCTTGTAAATTAATAATACGTTATGACTTTTACCTTGTTTAGCTTTCAGTGTTGTTCATTATTCATTTCAAATTTTAAATCGATTGTTATGCAAAGAAATATACATGTACATGGATATTATTTCTCACTTTTTAAGATTACACTGAACTCGTTTTAATTCTATTATTATTATTAATTTTTTCTTGTAAGGCCCCACTTAAGTAAATCGGAGGTAATGTAGCACAGTTATCATATATTCATGTATTCTTGAGTAATGCCGAGATATGCATATAACTTTATCATAAAACATAGAATATAAAGAGAGTTGACCAAAATACCACAGATTTCCGCACTGTAATTTACATTTAGGTTCTGACATGCCCTTCAGAACGTCAAGTTTCGTCATCGATGCAATTCTTTATGCCTATATCTTTGTTCATTTTATAATCTTTAGGTGTATAAGTTTAATACTTGATTTGTTGAATTTGATTTCAACTTCGCCTTTGATATGCAACGAGGTTTACATCAATCATTGTATAAAAACGCTATTTAGCTCGCTACATTTGAATATTGATGTCTAATTTCAATAAGAAACTGCACCAAATACCATTGTATGTGCACTTGGGTCCTTATGGTTCACCAGTACCTCGCTTATTACGCAAGATATATTACGAATGAGATCCATTTAGACTATTTAATATGAAATAAGTCCATGTATTACAATGTTTCATGAGATTTTTGACTCGGTGCATTTCCTTTTAATCATTCTTCAAAATGAACAACAGCAATGAAAATCGTTTGCATCATTCTTTCTCATTTTGTAAAAACGTCGTCCAGGAATTCGTTTGCATATTTTAGTAATATAATATTATGAGTAGGTCTGATAAATACACAGCGTAGGAAATAATTTAGCATCTAGACATTGTGTCACATTTAGTTTCGTTTCAGGGTCTGCACTAGTCTGAAATTCTTTCCCACCTATTTTTATCAAAGTTGTGTGCGTTTAAGTCACAGCGGTTTCTTTCCCAGAAAAAAGGGTTTTGTGACACAGACCCTTCTAACTCGACTTACTGCACAGAGAATTTGAGGCAAACATTTAAATAAAGCAATCATTTATCTTTTAAAGGTTTGAAAGATAAATTTCTATAATGTCCACGGACATTTTTAATACGAAATTCGGTGTGCATGAGTTAATCCTTTTAAGAATTGTTCAACAGTGAGAGTGTCTAAAATGCAGAGTAATATATTCTCTCAAAGGGAACTCAGTGTTCAGGTATAGGTATTAAAGTCGATATAGGAAAATACTTTTTCGTTTAACATAATAAATAGTCCTCCAAAGGGAAGTTAAATATACTAAAAGAAATAATACAAACACTCTTTGCTGCAAATTTTCGGCCTATATAAACAAGCTTCTAAATACCGATAATAATACAAGCAAAAATATAAAAAAATATATTCATGAACTATTTATTTCTTGTGGTGATTCTATGCTTAGTTTTCTTTTAATGCACCCCACCCCCCTCCTTTTCGGTAATGAAGGGGTGTTACTTTGCCGCTATCGCCCTTTCGGTCTGTCGTACGGTCTGTTGGTCGATCAGATTGTCGGTCGATCAGGCTGGCGGTTGGTCTGTCGATGCGGTTTTTATTATTTTTTTTATATTTATGCTTGTATTAATATGTTGTTTAGTCTATTTTAATGCCATACTTACGCGCGTAATAATGACGTTATGACGTCAACGTTTATCGGTATTTAGATGCTTGTTTATATTAGACATGTAAAGATGGATGTTACATAGTTCTTCCGTACTATCCTAACTATTGCTTGATAAAGGCCAGGAGGCCGAAAATTTGCAGCAAAGGGTGTTTGTGTTAGTTCTTTTTCGTTTTTTAAAAGTAAGACATGAACGTATGTTGATATCACTTTGGTGTTATTTTGTATCATATACCTCTCTGACATAGGGGTTCACCTGCCATCAAAGTAGAAAGTATCCAGGAATATCCAAGTAATGAAAATACGAATTTTCGATCATATTTTATTTACATTTAGCAAAGAAACAATTTGATAATCAATAGTGCATCAAGAAAAAAAAAAAAAAACCCCAAATGAAATAAAAAATAGAAATAAGAATAAATAAATAAAAAATAGTCCAAATAACATTCATACATTTTTTTTTCAAATATTCTGACCATTTCCATTGTGTTTCATATAATTAAAATTACCACAATAGATTTTTGTGAAATATATCTTAAGATTGGTTTCTCAAAAATTCATATCATTAAAAGAATTCACAAAAGAAATCCCCTTGTTACAGAATATGTATGGCATGGCAACCAACACCGTATTCATTTTTCTTTTCCCCACTCTGTGCATCCCCTCCAAATGAAAATAAATATATGAAATATGCAAACATGTGTACAATCTTACTCACAGCTTTGATTAAAAATAATGTTATAATATTATATAATCCACTATGTTTTCTTATACTAATGCTGACCATCCCCCCCCCGCACTTTTCACACTGTTTTCTACAATCAAATTATTTTCACATATCACAGTGAGGTTCCACTTACAACAGTGTGTGTATTACAAGAAATATTGGAAAAAAAATGTGTGTGTTTTAATTTAGTGCACCATACGCGCCTTTCGATAAATTCCATTAGTGTTCACAGCCGAAAGTGGGGAAATTTAAATCACAAAAAGAATATGTAATATAAATAATAATCTGAAAAATCAGAAATGTTTTGTTATTGAATTCCTAACAGAACACCTTCATATCTTTCAAACTTTCCTCAAATTTCAATCGTAATTTACAAAATCAGACATGCGGAAAAAAAAAAACAATAAAAGAAGTTATATACCTTTCTCTTTGATACAAAATTTTGGTCTTTTTTATAGTTGAAACTAAGCAAATAACCCAACTTATTGATGGTGTTCCTTTTGAACCTGTACAGTATTAGAATATTAGAAATATTAATATCAGCGCAAATATACCTAAATGATTATTGATATTTTTTATTTCAATTATCAGGAAGGAATATTCTGACAGATGATATTTAGGAACTGAAGGCAAACACGTAGGAAAAATATACAGTATCAATTACTGTAAAACAATGATAAATTTCCTTTTGATCGAGCTATCCATGTAAACAATTGAACAATCTTTGAACCGAGTTGAAATTGGGTTCAGCTAATTATGGACAACATTTGAACAAAACACTATTGTGCGATATCAAGGCCGACTTAAACCGCTTGTTCATTTGTTTTATCTATGAAAAGAATACTGTATTTCAGGTACAATTTATTCGTACTCGGCAAAATTATACATTATGGTCTTAAGCTTTTACTGATATGTAATGCAGACGCCACACCACATTTTGTCAAATAGTTGAAATATGTGCACATGTTAAATGAATGTACATAATGGTAGTTAATCTTGTCGCAATTTGAAAAAAAAAAAGTTTTTTTCCCATAAAATGCAAGTATTCAAGAATAAAACATATTAATACTAAATGATACACTTATACATATCATGATTAATGCAATAATTATCTATATCCAAAATGAGGCAAGCGTGAAGCAAAATATCATATTCACTGCCTTTCTTCATTTCACTATTACATGCGTATTTAAATATGTAGAAATTTACATGCTGTTTACAATTTCTTAAAATATATCTGATCAAGATTTTAAGAGGCCATAAAACTCTTTTAATGAATTTTATTGTAAAATACGTAAGTAACTGGTGTCACATGACTATGACACTAACAGCAATGTACCACAGTGGACATTCACGGACCCCTGAATTCAGAGATGAGACCAAGTGCCTGGAAGGAGTGAGCGTCCCCTGTTTGGCTATCCACATCCGCCGTGAATGCCCTTACATACACACGAAATAAATATCATTCAGCACTGTATAGATACATGAATGTGAAAAACACTGTGTAGAAAGCGTCACTGCCAAATAACACCAGAAAGAAGGGTATAATAACAATAAAGTCAAACCCTCGGCGGGGAACTTTTTTACGAGCTCCACACTGCAAAGGGAATAAGTGTAACGTGAATGTAAAATGTAAAAAGGAACAATTCAATTAATCGGTATATCTTGACGTGAAACATTAAACGTTGCACATGTTTGTTCTATATATCCAATAAGAGGGTCATGAAAACATTGTTGTTAACCTGGAAATTCATAAAAAAATAAACTTACAAATAGATGTTTTCACTCCTGTATATAATATCACATTCGTTAATGCAACCAACATGGAATGCATAATACAATATAGAAATGAGCAATAACATATAAGCGAAGTCATATCGAAGTCAAGACGTTTGGCTCTGAACATACGTTGCATGTCAACACTACATTTGCAATAATTAGCGGACATCTAAACATTGTACATAAATATATCTCCCTTTTCGCGTCTTCGAAATATTTCTCAAATTTCAAATTGGTGAATATGAAGAGAAATTCCAATTAAATGAATATCTAATAATAACTTTTAAGCTACATTACGGCATCTAAAGTTAAACCAGTTACCGATACTGCTTAAATGATCAATTCTAATTTAAAGAGAAATCTTGAAAGTGATATTATACCTTTCTCATTACGGCACCCTGTATCAAGTAATACATTGCACTTGCTTGAACGTTTCACGAATTTTCACTTTTGAAAAATACGACGCGTTTAAGTTCCTTTTTGGCAAGTTACGTATATATATATAAACGATTTTTCTGTCGTAAATAACAATTTGTTCCCTTTAGTGTGGTATAAAATGATTCTTATTCCCCTTTATAATCCGTTTATTTCATGTAGCAATCAATGAACCCTTATATGCCTTATGGCACATATCGCAATCTACTTTGAAATACCAACTTGTTGCTTTCTCTGTTCGATTGTACTGATCCCGATCTCCCTATTCCATTGATATGGGACAATCTGTCCACGTAATTACAATGCTTTTGATTTGTCCCATAGGAAAATTCACTATGTCCCCTTGTTGTTAAACGTACTTCACTAGCACCGTCTTTTCCTATCAAGCGTACTTCGGAATTCCCTTCTCTTCCGTTCAAGCGCATTTCACTATTTCCGTCCCTTACAGACATGCGCAATGACCTAGACGATCTAGAGGAAGTGCTATTGTTTCGTCGTCCTCGTTGAAGAAGAAATCTTTGGGAAAGTTGGATGCTTGTACGTCGTGCAGGAAGTAGTCGACGAATGCACCGACAACAAGGGAAGGCATCCTGTAGAATCATGACAAGGTCGATCTGAAAGCAAATATGATTAAATAAGGAACAATGACGGGTATAGTACATACATTATAAATCAGGTTTTGCCAATAACCATGAGATGCTTTCATTTCTCAGGCATATAATCTCATTCCGGTGTAAAAAGAAGGTTCACAGATACTCCTTAATCACTGGTGATCATTTCGTGTTCATGAGATTGGGCTTCTACGCTGCACATCTTATCATAATAAAAGAAAGATATTGATATTTAAAAACAGATAACACTACGGTTGGCCCTCGGAAAACATGGTTGACTACGCCTATAGGAACCGGGGCCAGGGGCCGTTTTTAGCCGGATCATTTTAAAACACATATCACAACGGTTGGCCCTCAGAAACCATGGTTAACTACGCCTATAGGAACTGGGGCCAGGGGGCGTTTTTAACCGGATCATGGATCATTTTTTTACCATGTTACGAAGCTAAACGAAATATAAGGTATGCGCCTTCACTTTTGAAATATTTCCTACTACCCTGTTGAGGAGGAAAGTAGTAATTGTTCAAGCTTTTAGGCTAAGTCTCCTATCCAAATAAATCACAGCATGTAATTCTACATATGTTTTCGATTTTTGTTGACTTCTTGAAATATCTTAACACTGTTTATTGTTTACCGATCTAACGATTACCTGTTTGAGTTTACCATTAAACGCGAGAGCTGCCAATGGATCCTTTGTACCGTATATAGCATGATAGCAGAAAACGTCACCAAATCAGTATTGGTAACAGTTTTATAGAGCTTATTTGAAGTAGCATCCCTGCTTACGGGTCAACCTTCCCACTCTCAACAAATAAACAGGATAACTAAAGACGCAATCTTTTCATAATAAAAACCAAAGTCTAGGCACATACTACTTCTCACCATCTGTTGTTCAGTAATCAGCTATGCATTAAATCTTCAAATAGATTTAGATTATTTCATTAGGATTATGTTTCCTCCATCTGCACCAAAAACCACACCCAGTTCCATTTAAATATCCCTACCTGTGCTTAATATAACACTGATATATATGCATTTTTCCTTTTATGATTTTTGAGGTAATGAAATGTAGAATATGTTTTTTTTTATTGTAAAACTATTATATCATTAATTTAAATGCAAGATGTCTATCTCCTTTCAGTTTACTATAATATTGAAAATAATGCATAGATTTATCATTAATGAGATGGTAAAACTCCTGATCAACACATCAACTTCATACCTGAATGACGTATGGAACTGTATCCCCTAATTAGCATCATAAATAAATACATTAGACAACTTGGGGAAATATCAATTACAAAATTGCCAGTGGCTCAAGTAAATAGACCGCAATCCGAAATAAACCTCGCCCTTATATCAATAAATTTAATTGATAAGCTGCAAATGGAAAATAAAAAAGTCCCACAGCACATCACTAATCCATAGAAATCTCCTTCGGGTAAAGGATAAATGTGCTTTAGAACCAAGCATGTCAACAAATCAACCGGCTGTTAGTCAACATATTGGCATGTGTAATCGGTAACACGACTTTGTACTATAAATAATTGGGAACAATTATCAAGAATATTAGAACATCTAAGAGACTGTCTTCTTGGAATGAAAAATCTGTTTGCAAACTTTAATACAGTAAGAAACACCAAAATCTGTACATTTATGGCTCACGTCGTATTGATGTAAAAAACCCGAAGAAATACCTACGGGTTATACATATCTCGAAGTTTATGGAATAAAAACACTATCTCGTGTACAATGCTATATTTAGACAAATAGGAATCCCAATAAGATTGAGGTGAGACCAGTGTCCTGCGCCATAAACTGAGAATATACTTGAGTCAAATATTTCATTTTAATTTATTCCATTATCAAACGTTCAAATAAATTCTCATGTAGAATGGTTTAATTCTATTTATCAATACAATAAAACTAAATAAAATTCAAATCCCAGTTTTTAATTCATTAATAATAAGAAGAATATGAAAATATGACTTAAGTATATTCTCAGTTTATGGCGCCGGACACAGGTATCCAATAGGAGTAAGCGTCCCCTACTTGTATTAAACACTATTCGCAAAAGTCTTTCCACAACTTTTCAAGGTCAAGAAGTAAATATATAAACATACACACATGAGCACAAGAAGGAAACAAGGAATGAGACAAAAATATACAAAAAAGTGAAGATTTTTGTAGGTACCTATTTTTAAAACTAATTCTTCAAATCATTTTTTTTTTGTATTTTAACAAAATTGTAATGTACAATGATACATTGATAATTCTTACTTTCAGATGAATAGAATTGCAAACCTACATAATAAAAACAATCAAGTGAATTCTTGCCTTTTCGTTAAAGGTACGCTTAGGCTATTTCATATGGTGACGATATCTACCTGATTCACTCTCTCTCTCAGCCACTCAACTTCCAACCAACTTTGGATTGACCTTCATAAGCTCTTACAGAGGTATATTTATAGTAAGATATACATACCCTAAAGCTATCATTAGTGAAACTATATATCACAGGGTTAGCAAAACTGTTTGCCATGGCAAGCCAATGTGTTGAAATATATACGACGAGAAGGATCTTGTTCCCTTCTGGTGACTGGGTAGATAATTCTGGTCGGAAATTGACAATGACGTTGAATACATGCAGTGGTAACCAACAAACACCAAACATTACCACTACCAAAAGCAGCATCTTAAGCACCTGAAATAAAATATAAATTAATGAGGATAAGGGATATGATCGTCAAGCCAGTTAAATAATAAAGGGCGATATGAAATAGGTAAAAAGGACATTTTCAATCGATTGTAAAGTTGGAATTTTTATCGAGTGGTAAACATCTCTCGCCGACAGGCCACAACCACCAAAAGATTGCAGGCAAACCAATTAAAAAATAAATAAATATTAGAACATATATAGATGATAATTTTAACATTTATACAAATCACAATTTATGTCTCTTCAGTGATGCTCATGAACGACTAACTGGAATTCTAAAAGATAAATAGTTGAAAAGCAGAGTTAAAACCGAAATATGGCAAAATAAAGTACATGAGGGGCATGTATAGATTTTTGTTTGAATACTGATATTTTATTCCTGCTCAAGTTGTTAGCTGAATCGAGAACTGAATTATTATTATTATTATTATTATTATTATTATTATTATTATTTAAATCATTTAACTTTTCAAGGAACATATTAAAAATGAACATTCTGCTCGATTAAAGTTTTCATGGCGCTTTATAGTCAGCACTGTCATGAATACCACGTCAAATTTTTACACAATGTGCAAAATGATAAAGAAGTATACAGGAAAGGACATTCATAAAGAGGGTAAGATTTTGAAATTTTTCTAAGCCAACATTGGGAAAACAAGGTATACCAAAATCTATGGCAATATAACAAAGAAAAGAAAAAGGTTGGTTTTAAAATGACAAAACCCAATTTCTCGGTATGATCTGTTTAACGAATCTGAAAGAGAAGTTTATAAAAAAAAAAGGGGGGGGGGTGGGGTGTTACCATCTAGGACCCATATTGGCCCGTTTTAGTTCTACAACGGATATGTCAAAGGTAGTGGTATGTGTTTGCGTACTTCATTTCTATACCATTTAATATAACCCGTATTGTGTTTTAGGATAAAAGTTAAGATATAAAATCTAACTCATATATGGTTTACAGACGGAAAACAGACGGTTGTATCGTTATCATTACAGCACACTTGTGTAGCAGATCTGTGCACACTATACCCGTGTAAAAATTGCTCCGCTGTGAATTTAACAGTGCGACCTGACACCCCTGTTTTGACAAAAGTGATTTATTCCTCATATTTCCTTAATGCTTAAATTAATATATCTCAGCCGAAGGTGTGCGTGTAACATATCTACATCAAATGCATTCGTGTGGCTATATTAGTTTTCCGAATGTACTATCAAAAATTGCAGTAACTTATTGTTCGAACGATTTCTGAAGGTAAAAGAACACAAACACTCTATACTGCAAATTTTCGGCATCGCGGCCTTTATGTTGTCATCATTGCTTGATAAAGGCTAAAGTGTTTGTGTTGTCATCACTTGTATGGCTTGATAAAGGCTAAAGTGTTTGTGTTTTCACTTTTGATGTACCAGGCTTCCCTGTGTAGGACTACTTAGGATTTCTAAAGGGTTATGAAATAAGTCTCTATAAACTGTTTACATACACACATATTGTAATTTCATAAAAATCGGAAACTTGGCAGCCCATTCTCCTTAAAAAGATTGTTAAGTATTAATACTTGATGCAGATTAGTAACATTAGAGAAACGTCCTTCATTAAAAGTCCATTAAAAAGATTAGGTCTAAAGCAATCGGGGTTTCCATTTAAAACGGTCTTTATATTTAGCTTGTTTTAATGGCATCTAATAAATGAAAATATACAACTATCGTACCCCTTTTTTATTTGATCCGAACTTAACGAATAATATTGCACTATACAATCCAAAATATTAAATATGACTTCAAACGATTCCAGGATGCATATTTCTGTCGGTAAAATTCAATAATATGGTTTGAAATATTCTAATTAATTATCGCTAAAGTTTCATATCTTTTGAAGAATAAATTGGGTGCTTGCTTTTCCTTTGATGATATAAATTAATTTTTGATATACATTTTAGTGATGGTGATCAATGATCCCTGTTTAATTACATGCTTTGCATTCGTAAATAAAATTAATTGTAAAGAAGTGTAGAAGACTGCATAGTAATTGAACTTTGATAACGCTGATATTCTTTAGACAAAGAATCAATAAAAATCATGACGTGAAAGAAATGGAATAAGACATCTGAATCAGGAGTATTGATGTAGTTAAATTTTATTGCATTGAATTCCATTTTAGAATGAAAGCAGTTTCATCATATTTTATCCTCCCAAAATATGGTGATAAGAGAGTTATATCAATATGCTAGTGACTGGTAATAAAATACCATTAGTGATGAGAAACATCTCATCTGATCACACAGAAACGTCTATCAGTTAGCTTAGGCATATCATTATAAAATTATCGCAAAAGAGATATATACGGCGCCGAACCCCCCCCCCCCCCCGCCAAAAAACAAAGCAAAACACCCCCCCCCCCCAAAATGCTACAATAAAGCCAGTAACTGGCATAATAATAAACAATAAAATACCCCCCCCCTCCCCCAACCAGCAAATTCATATTAGATTTCGTTGTCAGTTTTTCACTGCACTATGAACATAATAGAACATTAATACATCCGGCAAGTCAGTGACGACTGTTCAGTCTGAAACCTGCAAGTTCGAGACCTGCTGCTAAAGCATTGTATAATGACTTGCCTTTCGATTCCTCTTGAGTCAGACCATTTTCACTCACTCGGTTACGAATCACAATCGGATTGTGTAATTTTCGCATATTGAGTCGTGAGTATTGAGTTACTTCCCCTTTGGGACGGTATCTGACGTAAAACAATTATGACGTCATCAAATTTCATGAAAACGTCATTTGTGGACAATCATTTCTCTAAGTTAGGAGCTTTTTTATCTATGTAGGTATCGACTTCCTTCTGGAAGATTTTTTTAGTAGTATATTAGCTGGCATAGTTGAGAATTAGTGTGACAGGTGATGGTCCCATGTCGTATCTTAGAATATACTTTAATGACGTTGTCGCATATGTGCATACAGAATAAAGATAACTCCAATAGCATCAAATCCCTCTTAAATATGTACATACAAACATTGTATCGAAAAAAAAACCATTTGTTTTTCCCTCAAGGAAAATCGCGAAACGTTTCAGAATGGCGAGATTCACTGATTTATTCCCAAAGGACAATACAACACTAATTATTCTTATCTTTCATTGGAAATCTCTCGCGATTAAATTTGATACTGTATGCTCAATCGCATTCGGCTCTCTCTGTTCCCTGAATATTAAAGACTGCATTTGACGTATACAACAGAAAAGTTTACCTGTTTATTCCTTAAAGGACGATTCCATTATTATATACTAAAATATCTAGATGTGGGAATGCATATTATCTCATGTTTTATTTTGTTTTATTGAGATATATTGTAGGATATATTTACCCCAAAAAACACACATACACACAGAGAGAGAGAGAGAGAGAGAGAGAGAGAGAGAGAGAGAGAGAGAGAGAGAGAGAGAGAGAGAGAGAGTGAGTGAGAGACAGACAGACAGACAGACAGACAGACAGACAGACAGACAGAGATTTCTCACACATCTAATATTATGTGGTACATGACATTCCAAAGTATATGAAACGTCTTTGTATCACTGTGACCTACTGTCTCTGCCTTCTTATCATTCAAAGAATAAATAAAGACAAGTACTTTTTCGGTATGACAAACGTCGCGACGAACGTGCAGAGGAATGCATATACAAGGACAAAACATCCATTATTAATGAGTTGAGGTATCGACGTTGGAAGGTCAAATGGAGTAATTATAAATATCAGAACGTACGTACGTTTATGATTTAATGCACCATAAGCGAATTTACAAACTTTTGGCACAATAAATTGGAAATATACACTTTGGGTACAGAAGCACGGAAATTGAAATTACACATTACAAGACGCTATCATGTAGCCTTCGATTCTATGTGTATTATGAACTGCTTCATACTTCGTGTATTTAAATTGTTCTTACGAAATCTCAACACTTCACATCCTCACAAGCCGGCGTGGCCTAGTGGTATCGCGTCGGACTCCTGATCGGGAGGCCGGGGTTCGAGTCCCGCTCTGGTCATGCTGGTGTCCTGTCTTTCGGATGAGACAGTAAAAACTGAGGCCCCTTGTCGTGGTATGCATGGCACGTTAAATATCCCTCACTGCTTCGGGTGGGTCCGTTGCAAAGGTCAAATTTTGTATGCCCCGCATCAGGCAGATGCCGTCACCATATACGTGAAATATTCGTGGTGTGACGTAAAACAAAAATCAATCAATCACATCCTCACCCAGATTTTACGATTATGACACAAAAGAATAGAATTATTCTATACTTGGCTGTTTTCATGAAAAACACAAAATATTTAAGAAGGTGATAGTAATAATAATGTTCCAAAGATAGATAAATATAAAACATGTATACCTTTTAATTTTGTGCACCAGATGCGCATTATACCTAACGTACTCCAATCTTACGACGCCTAAGGACTTACTATAATTGTTACTCTGAGTTTACAAAAATCAACATTTTGTATTGTTGATATCCGTTTTACGAATTTCCTTCTCTATTCATATGTTGTGAAAATTCAAAGTACCACACATCATAAAAACTATATACATGTTTCAAATAACAAGCTGTCGTTAATAATCCTCAAGTCGAGCAGATTATGCAGTAAGTAATAATATACTTAAAGTTAAAAGTAAGGAAAATGTTGGAGATTTTGTTAATTTTTGCTCCACTTGACAAAGACCAAGTAGCAGAATATTTGTCGAAACTGTTTATATTATTTATATAATAAATATAGAACATATATACCTTTTACTTTTGTGCACCAGATGCGCATTTCGACAACTTATGTCTCTTCAGTGATGCTCGTGGCCGAATGGTTGGAATTCTCATATTACATAAATATTTGAAGAGCAGTATTTGAAACCAAAATGACCGAAAAAATGAACCAAAGAATCAATCTAAGGACAGAGCTATGCTTGAGGGAGATACTCCTTAGTTTTAGAGTGATTTACATAATTTCATGGCGGAATATTTTAAGTATATTTCAAGTCAGTACAAAAGCACTGAAAACTAGATATCTATTGTCATATCCAAATCAAAATATGAAAATTGTAATAATAAAATTTCAAAATTTTTGTACGTATTTCCAAACGATATGCCCGTATATAATATTTGAACTTAAAAGAAAAAAGAGGAGTTACCGGCTCAGTTATGTGGCAGAAGTCACCATGGAGCTATACAATACATGAATATAAATAATATAATAGAACATTTAACACATTACAAAAATATTTGATTGTAGTGCAATTACGATACCGACTTAGGACGGTCATTTAATTTGACAAAAGTCAAACAAATGGTGTGGTTAACCGGTTTACGGGCCCATCTTCCCACTCACCGTAACAGCAGAACAATCAAAAGACGTACATTTAAAATTTATAAATAATCCTCCATGTAAAGAACAAGGGTCAACAGGTATCGCATATTGAGAGGTCATAAAAATATAAACACGTAAGGTATTGTAAAAACATAATAGTATAAAAATATATGCGACATCAACATGATAAACCGTGCCCTGCCAGTCTGAAAGCGAGCTAAGACCCTAGATCTGTAGGAGTCCCGACTAAAAGGCAGAGGGGACGAGGTTCAGGACCATGTCTCCTCTGAAAGAGGTTTGGACAAGGCCCGTCATATAGTCCCCACCGCCCGCCCTGTTAGTCAGCGTGCAACGTTCAAGTAAAAGTCTGCATAAGGCTGTAGAGGGGCCAAATACAAGACCTATAGTCAATATCATATTGTCTATTTAGGAGACGTTTGACTATTTTATTACATGATAAAATAAAGTTATCGGAGCCTTTTACTTTCCTTAGTTTATATACGAGATCACCGTAAAAATTAGGATGGGAAATTCCATTGGATACATACTGTTGAAAAGAAATATTTCCAAATTTAGACAGAAGTTCTGAATAAGATCTGAAGAATTTGCCGAATGTTTTTCTTAGCTTGTGATATCTGTAACCCTGAGTTAAAAGTTTAGTAGTAATTTGTAAATTTCGTTTATGAAAGTCCAAAACATCGGTGCAGCCTCTGACAAATCGACCTAATTGAGATATATAGATACCATATGATGGGAGTCGAGGGACATCGCCATCCAAGTAAGGGAAATTTACAATAGGAAATCCAAAATCCTCACGTTTATCATAAATATTAGTATATATTAGGTTGTTGATAATTTTGATGTTTAAATCTAAGAAAGGTGTAGATTTATCTCAAGTATTAGCTTTATTCAATGTGAGCTCTGGTGGATATATTTCTAATATAAATTGTTCGAATTCAGGGTTGTCGATAACCAAAATGTCATCCAGATATCTGCAAGTATTATTAAATTTGTCAATGAGGTCAAAATGTTTTGATCTTTGAATAGAAACCATAAAATCCCTCTCATAACAATAAAGAAATAAATCTGCTATCAGAGGCGCGCAGTTAGTACCCATAGGAATCCCAACTATTTGTTGATATATCTTGCCATCAAATTGCACAAAAATATTATTCATGAGAAAATCTAGTGCTTTACATAATTCCTTGCAAGTCCAGTATTTATATGAAGTATATTGTTTGTTGGAAAAGAATCCAGAGTTATTGGAAGTACATATGTACGTTTTAGATTCTCTGTGAAAACACCATTGTATAAGAGACAGCAACTTGCTTTTAATCAAATCATGAGGCAGAGATGTATAAAGTGAAGAAAAATCAAATGTAGAAATTTGAGTCGCTTTGAAATTTAGCGAAAGAAGTTTGTCTATAACTTCATGAGAATTTTTAATCGACCAAAAGTAATTGATGTTACTATTATGAAATGCGACATCGCAATATTTGATAATATGATCTTTTATAGCAGTCAGAGCAGACCTAATATGTTTCGATAGTACCGTAGTAGAGCAGTGGCTAGAATTAGATATGAAACGTGATTTATATGGACTTTTATGTAGTTTTGGGAGCCAATACATGGTTGGTAGATCAGATTTATCAGTTTTAATTTTGAAGTCGGACATGGTCATGAGGTGATCGTGCAAGGTGCTCTCTTTTGAGGTAGGGCTTTCCACATATGTATGAGTGGAGTTTAATTCGTTTTTAAGTACTTCAATATAATATAGTTTTCAAACAACTATTATGTTATTACCTGCTTTATCAGCGGGAACAAAGACATATTTAGCATGTAAGTCAGCTATCTTCTTTATAATAGAATTTGTCGTCAATGAATTAGGCTGTTGAAATAAATGCGGATTTTCCGTAAAGTTCTTAATACGGATATCGACAATTCTTAAAATCTCGAATTTCCAATCATTAAGAGCATGAACCTTTACCTGTTCTTTTTTACACCAACGTTTACAATATGTAGTTAAAGCATCTTCTATAACGTCACGGCATTTATTGAAATCTATCCTGGACGGTAACCTATATTTAGGTCCTTTTCCAAAAAGGGTGCGCAATTTCTTGTCCGAAATACAGTTTAGGTCACCAGTAATAACATGACCTGCCGGTTTATAAACATATTTAGAATTTTCACAAGAACACGACGAAGGAATAGAGTCTGAAACATCAGGGTTAGATGTAACTTTATTATAATTTAAAATAAGATTTCTTATAGGCTTTTTGTACTGGTAACAAATAAGTGGAGGTTCTAAATTCTCAAAATATTGGGGGATTTTAGATGTGACTCTATGATCACGGAAAATATTAGAAATGTTAAGTAGATCGAAGCCTTTATTAATAAATTTAATTTTGAGAAATTGCTGCTTGGGTGGAAGAGACGGAATAAAGAATAAAGATTTTTCATGGTAAACACATATATCATAATTATTTAACAAAAACAGCCTAGTGTGATAACGTGTGATAAATACAACACTGTTCAATTTAGGAAATGCCTTGCACTATTAAAGTCCAAAAAAGTCATTTATGCAAAAGCTCCAAGGACAATTTTTGCATAGCTAACTTTGTATCGTGTGCACTACTACAGCGATCAGATTCTCATTAATCCTGATTACTTGGCTTTGTCAACGTCATTACCCTTCATTAGTCAAGTACGGTTAAGGATCCTGTGCTTAAAACAAAGGACGTTATGAAAAGCTTCCGGTCATTACGGCAAAGTACATTATAATTCCATCAATCTTCATTGTGACATCGGTAGCTGCGCGCCAGTTGTAATGTCATCATGGAGCCTGCATTTCACATTGAATTGTGAAAAAGGATGTATGGAAGAAAAAGTACTGATCAATTGAGTTTTGCATTTGTTTACATAGTTTGCGTAATTTCTTCCGTTTTTATTGATTCATCTATTTATTTATTTATTCATTTTGTTAAGGAATGTAATAGTATGGTAGCAGATGATTTTTGTTTACATACTTGCGTTTATTTAATCTCGTTTTTTTTTTTAAATTTATGATGTTAGTTTTTATGTCTTAAAACGAAAGATTTATCCATGTCTTATATAAATATATAATTAAGTATCTGTTGCAATGAATGCTGTTTCTCAATCTAATACTTCATTAATTGGTAGATCCATTCCTGAACCAGCTTCCTACAATCGAATAGGTGATTGGCTCATGAACCGATTTCATCTAGGTTCGACTGCATGCAGAAACTCCTTGGTGTCCTATTGTAAAAACCGTCGGTTCCGAATCACGGTAAGCTTGGCACGTAAAGGATCCCCACTGCTGCGGTAGGATCCCGTTGTTTAGACTTAGATTTTTTAGCATACTATTAGGTAAATGTCGTCATCTAAATGTAATCGTAGGGTGACGTTAAATAAAAATAATTTCATAAGGTTTATGTTTGTTTCTTAGCATTAATTCTAGTTATGTTTGTTTCTAAACGTTGAGTTTTCTTATCAAATAAACCGACAAAGATTAACATATTTGTAACTCTATGGAAACCATACAACTAACAAATTTCAATCATATAACAAACATATCAACATATAATGATTCCCAGATAACTTTTTACCCTTAGTATATCTAGTATCTGGTGTAGGATTCACAAAGAAACTTGAGTTTTAGTGTAAGACTTGAGACCTATAATAGCGTGTGTCTTAATTCTAAGAATAAGTCAACAGTTTTTCTATAAACAGTATATCAGGCATACTATATACAGAGAAACTTTCAACTCATTCTTAGAGTTACTACACATGCCATGATAGGTCTCCTATCTTACACTTAGACTTAAGTTTCTTTGTGAATACATGTACAGGGCCTAAACATATAATGTCACGTATGTAGCGTAATTCTGTATGTAAACATAAACAATTTTGAGTATTCATTAAAAGTATTATATAAAATGCTAAAATAATTAACAATGAACGAAAAAAAACCCCCCCAAAACAAACCAAAACAAAGAAAAAAAAAACCCCAAAAAATAAAATAAAAAAAAAAACACCAAGAAACAACAACTACAACAACAAAACCCCCCCAAAACAAAACACCTCCCCCCCCAAAAAAAAAGACCAAAACAAAACAAAACAGCGGTTACAGTAGACAATCTGCATAAGTATACGTCAAAGAACTTTGTGATTCATGAATACATTTTAAATTTTGAAAACACTCCAATATATCACGCCTTCAATAAATTACAAAAGTAAACAACGAAAAAGTACCGAAATTTTAATCACATCTCGAATTCCATGGAATAAAAGACAATATCATTACAATGTCATATTGAGACAAATGCGAATCGCAGTTAAATTATTTGCATACAACATCCGTCGAAGAGGGATTTGCATGTTTTAGATTATAATTTAGATTCTAATGTTCATTACAATATATATCTTGTACCCATGAGCGGATCCAGAAGTTTTAGTTAGAGGGGGTCCAACCAAAAAAGGTAATTTTTATCTCTTAGACGAGGGGGATCCAACCCCAAAAATGCCCAAATATTACCTTTTATTGGTAAAATTTCGGATTCCAGGGGGGTTGGGGTTTCAAGACCCCCCTAAGCCCCCCCCCTCTGTATCCGCGCATGTTGTACCTCCTCTTCAACTTCACTTAAATGCTGTTTTAAGATTAAGTTTTTACTGATTATTTATTATTTACGTGTAGAAAGGCTTGAAGGTCTAGAATATTTCAACTTTTCCTTCATTGTAACCAGCTCAAAAAAATTAAAAAGAAAATATATGTAAGTCGAAATCAAAGTGTTTCTTGCAATATGTATTGTTTTTCATAGACAAAATATTATGTGTGAATTCCCAAACTGGTCGGAGTCTCCTGCAAGATTTCCATAAAATCATACAAAAAGAATGAAATTCGATTTCTGCCAACGCTGTACTTTATTTTATGAGAGCAATTTAGAGAAATACAACATATTGAAGTCATTAGGGACTTGAACAGGATATAGCACCCAGCACTTTCCTTTAAAATAAGCGCGAAAGGCTTGGACCTTTCATAAGAGCTAGACACTTCATTTGCTATACATTACGACACTGATTTATTTGGATGACTTTGACGTGTGTGGTTGTACTTCGGCATGACAGTTTTATTCCAGAAATGAGATATTTCATTCAAAGAGCATTATGTGATGAAAATCGCTCCCTTATATAAATAAATCTTTCTTTTCCATGCAGATAGAGGTCTGCCTTTTCTAATGTAATGGTAATTACAGATTTTATCTACGTTTCTTTCAGAATTTGAGACTAGACCCAAGTTCTTATCTAACGTAGTCATTTCATATTGGTTACTGTCGTATATTAAACTGGTTTTGATCTTGCTCAATAGGTAGGTGCTCTGTGGTTTCTATTCTATTTTCTTGTGCTAATTTCTTATCCCAAGCGGTTTTTATAGTTTTACACTATCAAATCTTATTTTCTTCTCTTATCTACATACACCAAAGAAGGCATTTTTACAATTAGTTCCGGTCAAGAGTTAAAGAAACGCTTGATAGTTGACCAGTTCACGGAGCCATCTTATCATGGTTTTTAGGATAACGTCTGAATAACAATAACAATAAAAAAAAAAAGAAAGAAAAAAGCCATGACAAGTGCGCTTGTAATATTATTACTAAGCAATGTCTATTAATACACGTTTGAAATACAATTAAGCGCGGGTCTTTGATTTATTATATTTTGTTGTCAGCGTATTCACCTATTGGCGTCGCTGCTGTTCATTGGTTTATAGAATCCTTTGCAATATAGAGCAGAATATCAAGAGCTGGCCGGCATACTGTACTGTAACGCATGGTATTGCTGAATGTGCTTTAGCTACAGTAGCTTTGCTAACTTGATACTTTATACGGTAAATAACTATATGACATCACATATGCAACTTACTCTAGAGACTCATCAATAATATTTCATAGATTCTACACGTATTTTATCTTTAACGTGTTTTACCTTTACTTTTCCTGATACGAAAAGTGACATATATCCAAATGAGACTGTCTATATCATTTCTTGAAAATTTCATGTTATTTTGTGAAATCAAATTAAATTATTTAATTTGTGAATTGAATTATTAAATTTTTAAGTTTTATTCTTGCAATCGGGTCCTGGACTTGATTCTCGCCTTGGGAACATAGTTGTCCTGTTTTTATATAAAACAGAAAACCTAGGTGCCTTCTTATGGTAGCCTAGGACATAAACATACCTTCATTACCTCGGGTGGGTCAGTTCCTATTATATAAATATCTATGCAATGTATCACGTAGAGATCTTTACCATATACATAAACTAATCATTGGGTGCATAAAACAATAATCAATCAACATGGAGGTCTCTAATGGCTCCTTTTCCCAATATTTTGTTGATCATTGTTCAAATTCACTGTCTGGTATCCTTTTTTCTCTCTCTTAATTAAATACTGTATATTACAGTCAAATTATCATATTTTTTATGATTTTGTTCTTATTAACTAACGGATCCTCTGGAAGAAGTGTTCAGGATTTATTTCATTAGTGTCGATGCCTCCGGAAGGACACATCAATATCCGTTTTCTTCATGTGATTAATATGTATTTTCACTAAATATTGCAGGGATTATACCTTATGACGATAAATAGATAAATAAATAAATAAATTAATTAATAATAAACACACACAAAGTTACCTTGCCAATATTTCTTTGTGTCTATATATGATGATAAGTGTTTATCTGAGTATTAGAAATGGACTAAGACTGCTTTGCGAGTGCGATTGATAAGACAGAAATCAAAGATATTTAAGCCTCAACCTGTATGCAATGCTTTGTTATAGCAGAGTCTTTTATTTACTATTAGCATGAAAAGAACACACCAAGACATGGTTTATACATACACGATATTATAAAATGTCATAAAACCTGGCACGTTTAAGCGCAGTACACTTCATGTGCAGTAGAAACAAGATAAATCAAGTTACAAGAATGGATTCGGTAGCTAAATATCGATTTCTGATAAAGCAACTATACTTTGATATAATTATCAGGAAACATGCCATTTTTCATTCAAGTACAATTCGAAAGTAACTGGTGTCACATGATTATGGCACTAACATCAATGAATTACAACAGACATTAATGGACCTCTGAAATATAGAGGTGAGACAAGGTGTCCGGAGGAGTGAGCGCCTCCCGTTTGGCTAGCCACAGCTGCAGTGAATGCCCTTACATACAGACGAAGCAAATATTATTCACCACTATATATATATATATGTTATATATGAATGTTACCAAACACTCTGATGAAAGTGCCCCTACCACAAAACATCGGGGAAAAGGGTATAATAACACTTATGTCAAAACAAGAAACAATAGGTCAATGATTTATGAAACTTCTCTTGCTTATATCATCTTTTTATAAGAAACAGGAACTCGTTTTAAACATTGCGAAGACATTTCCTTTCTGTACAATATATATTGTATCCAACACCTTTGATCATATAAGATGTTTTGCAAATATAGTACATATTCACATTTTCCAAATACATGCCATGCTGTTCTATGCTTAGGAAGTGAAATGCCTTCAAAACGGAATATTCATGATGCACGACAAAATAGGAATCATGGGTAATCGCTGTCCACAAGAGGAAAGCGGGATTAAGTACGATAATGTAGAAAGCATCGCTTGCTTAGCGTTCAAATCCACTAGGTTATCCAGTGGTTTACTCGAGCTAGCTTTGTAAATCAATTTAGAAGAAAGGAGATTCTCCCTCATGCATAGCTATGTCCTTTACATGATTTTTTGACTCACTTTCTCGGTCATTTTGATTTAACTCTCAAATCTTTATATATCATTAGAGTTGCAATCATTCGGCCATAAGCATCAATGAAGTGACATAAGTTGTCGAAATTCGCATCTGGTGCGCGAAGTTGTAATTTATATATGTTCTAATATTTATGTAACTGGTAAAGAATACAATCAATTATTTATTTTAGATATTCACTATTCTACATTTCATATTGTTTATATCATATGCATGTATATTCTTGAAAGAAATTGGAATGTCATAGCATGAAAGTTATAATCAGCAATTCCTACGAAGTAAATCGGCAAAGTAAAAAAAAACCCAAAAGAAGTAGTGAAGGGTTAACCATATTTCAGTCCATGGGAAAAGATGACAATATCTTGTATATTCAAACAGATGCAAACCCCAATAAAATCGAGGCGAGACCAGGTCTCCGGGGGAGGTTAACGTCCCCTGGTTTCATGTAATAACCGTCACAAAAGTCATGCAACAACTTTTCAAGTCGAGAAAAAAAAAGGAGTTACTGGCTCAGTTATGTGGCAGAAGTCACCATGGAGCTATACAATACATGAATATCAATAATATATTAGCACATATAACACATTACAAAAATATTTGATTGTGGTGCAATTACGATACCGACTTAGGATGGTTATTTAATTTGACAAAAGCCAAACAAATGGCGTGGTTAACCGGTTTACGGGCCCACCTTCCCACTCACCGTAACAGCAGAACAATCAAAGGACGTTTTTTTTTTTTAAAAAAATGTAAATAATCCTCCATGTAAAAAACAAGGGTCAACAGGTATCGCATATTGAGAGGTCATAAAAATATAAACACGTAAGGTATTGTAAAACACATAATGATATAAAAATATATGCGACATCAACATGATGAACCGTGCTCTGCCAACCTGAAAGCGAGCTAAGAACCTAGACCTGTAGGAGTCCCGACTAGCAGTCAGAGGGGACAAGGTTCAGGACCATGTCTCCTCTGAAAGAAGTTTGGACAAGGCCCGTCATATAGTCCCCACCGCCCTGTTAGTCAGCGTGCAACGTTCAGGTAAAAGTCTGCATAAGGCCGTAGAGGGGCCAAATACAAAACCTGTAGTCTTTTTGATGGTCTCAATGTCCTATTGTCTATTTAGAAGACGTTTGACTATTTTATTACATGATAAAACAACGTTATCGGAGCCTTTTACTTTCCTTAGTTTATATACGAGATCATTGAGGATGGGGAATTCCATTGGATACATAGTGTTGAAAAGAAATATTTCCAAATTTAGATAGAAGTTCTGAATAAGATCTAAAGAATTTGCCGAATGTTTTCCTAAGCTTGTGATATCTGTAACCCTGAATTAAAAGTTAAGTAGTAATTTGTAAATTTCGTTTATGAGGAAGTAAATATATAAATATACACATATGAATACATGAAGGAGACAAGAACACCATGTCAATTTATCCTATTCACCGTATGAAATGTTGTTTAAAATGATATGCCATAGAGATAAAATCAAAAATATGTCTTATAGTAGAAATCTCTGGACATATCTCTACATAATATGGAACTTTGAAGCAAAAGGCCGCTGTATATGGGCGCATTAATTGCATTACATACTTATCGTGTGATGTAAAGTTCTTGTCGGGTTTGATTATGCCTTTGTCTTGACTAACTTATCATAATGTTGTAAATCTTTTATCCCCATTTATAAATCACGTTTGCGTTATTGAATTTTAGCTGGCCATATTAGGTTCTTGTGATAGCATATAATACGCATAATAATATTATAAGATATTGCATTTTAGTAATTTTAGATTGAAACAAGCTTCGGCCTCTGGTAGTCTGTACATATAAGTTCTTCTTAGTCAAAACAAGGTATAAATCATAAAATTCTTAATTAACACGGGTATCTCTATTAAAAGTTTCGATACTTATCTGAAAAGAAAATTATCCTAAATAACATCAAACGTAAAAAAGAGTTAAAAACTAACATCATACATCAATTATGTATGTAGATACCTATCAGAAATCCACCAACCATTAAGATTTATGACAAATTTAATGACTGTTTAATTGCTGTACATAACAAGTAATCTGATAAGGTAGTTGATGCAATACATCTTTCCTACTATTCCAAAAATTTAAAATACATACATCTATAGGAGACTGATAATGTAGATACATATCTTGAAATATATAATAGATAAACGAGTCATACTTTAGTTGATGGATTACATTTTTGCCAATACGTACCGTATTATAAAACCTGAGGCTTAGAATGAGTCTAAGTATCACAAACATACATAATTTGAAACGAAGGCAAGAATAAGCGAAAAATATGATGTGATACAACATAAGCCTGAATGAAAATTGATCTGCCTTTTCTGTAATCTTAATTGTAGAAAAAATTCCAACGGACGACTTTTTGGTCTATACTCTGTTTTATAGAACAAGCAATTTTTAATCAAATACCTCAAAGTGTAATATAAAACAATTCTTAATCAATGAGGTTAATTGGACAGACGGTCGGATAGCAATAACACCCATAGTCCCATCCGGTTTCATCAGTTATTTTCTAAGTTCAAAGGGTTATAACTCCTATAGGAATAATTAGAACAATAGTATCTCCCTTCTTGCATGGTGAAAATCCGTTGAATGGTGTACGAAGAGTTCCGATGACAAGATTATTCGGAAAGACTTCGAGGAAATCTATATCCCCCTCCGGCTCCTTGGTGGGGGAATAATAAGTTAAATATTTCTTTATCGCCTGCATAAACCCAAAGTCCTACTAAGCGCGAGAATTTAAACATAGAAACATGTTGATATCGCAGTGATGGGGAAAACTACCTCTTACTTGAATGCTTTATTACATATTTCACATAATGTTACTCTTTCATTACATGATTCAGCCCACTTCAGTGCATGGCTCCTGGTCGAGAGGACATAGGTTAGAATCCTGTATATGACATGTGATAAATGTAATCCTAACACAACATTCACAATAATACGAAAAGTAGTTGTGGATAGAACTTCTGGAATGGCGGTATGTGCCTCAAATTTTCCGTCCATGGGCCAGCTGTTCCATACATTATTCACTGGTTAGGCTAAGATTTTTCTGTATAAATATCTATATTACTTTACAAAGCTTGTTTCACAGTCAGTATACAGAGGACGACTTAAAGTCTTCTCATTTCAAAGATAGAGTTCGATGAAATTTAACTATTGGTTAGATTAATTGGTGGTTAAAGTTTTAAACAACTGGCCACGATATATGGTGATATATGTCATCACCATAAAAGGGCAATATAATTTGGGTTGAAGTAAAAAGAAGAATCAACAAAATCTTATATTACTTATTTAAATATATATATTTCATACAACTATTTTGATTGATATGAAAGTAATGTTTACAATTTTCATTTTCTGCTTTCTTTTCTAAGTTCAGTTTGTGGAAACAATATCAATTGTCAGTGCGACTTACTTGTTGATAATTACAATGCACGATCCAAATTGAGAAAAAATATGTAGTAGTATTGTAGTCATATAAAATTAAATATCGAACGCGTTTCCTGTGAATGAATACCTTAATACAAATCTTTAAAAAATACTCATATAAATATATGGTTCCGATCCCATCTGATGAAAATTTTACGAACAAAGAATATCACGAACAGTACAGAAAGCTACAGATTCGGTCTTCCATATATAAGGCAATTTTGCTATTTGTTTAAGATAGTTCAAAATATGAATCTTTTCCCGCCTTTTATCGAAAGCTTTACACATGCTTCGACAGTGATAATAAGAAAAGTTGTAATGTTTGTGAGAATCAATCATTAGATCATTACTCTAAATGTCCCTCTTAGCTGACCACATATAAATGACCTATGTATACCCTTTTGTTTACCAACCTAATACATAAATATACTTTCGTCTTTGTTGATGACAAGACACGATGTAATTAAATAACTTGCATAGATTGTATAGTATTCTTTTATCAATAATTAGCGGTCTGTGTGTTGATAATGCAGTATTGTCCCCAGCTGGGTTTGTCCTATTCGTCAAAATTAATTTCCTGTCTACGGAAAATTTGATAAAGCAATAAGCCTAATAATATCGTATTCAGCTGGACAGTCAGTGGACACAGCATCTTCATTGTCGAGTTGAAGTATACCTAGATTAGATTTATGCTGAAATCAGAGGCACCTCCTTGGTCAATGTCATACTTGGCCATGAAATGATTGAGGTAAAGTTTATCATTCGCTTCATAAAACGCATTTTGTTTATAATGTGTATGAAATTGTTTTAATATCATGCTATTTTAATAATTTGATTATCAGTGTACATGGAAACGATAAAACTCCATAGAAACTAATATCGACCTGAAGAATTCACCTCAGGAGAATAATTGGCATGGATATCGAACCATCAGAGTAGATAAAAAGATAAAACTTGACCTTGTTATATTGCGATTGAATGACTGCTCGACAAATCCTTTTATGACGTCACTTTCACCATTTATGTACATTCCTGTGTGCATTGGGACCTTCACCAAATTGGACATGTTTCCATATAACTGTTGTGATGAATGTTGCTTGCAACCAGGAAACGCTAATTCTCCCCGGGCATCTGGTCTCACCACGGAATGCTGCATTTTCCGGGGTCAGTGTAAAATGCGAAAGCAACTGGTGTCACATAAATATGGCAGCAACAACAATGTACCTCAGTGAACATTCACGGACTTCTGAATTTCAGAGGTGAGACTAGGTGCCCGGGAGGAGTAAACGTCTCCTCTTTACTTAGACACACCCACCGTGAATGCATTTACATACAGACGAAATTCAGCATTGTACAATATGTATATATATAAATGAAAGTGAAGAAACACTGTGTAGGAAGAGCTACAGCAACAGGAAAGGGTATAATGACACTTAAGTCAAACTTTTCGCGGGGAACATTTTACGAGCTCCACACTGCAAAAGGAACATTAATGTAAAATACGAAAGCAACTGGTGTCTCATGAATATGGCAACAACAATGTGTCACAGTGGGCATTCACTGACCTCTGAAATAATTAAGCGTCCCCCCCCCTACCCACCACCACCACCTCCCCCCAATCCGCTTTAGACTTCCACACTGGATAACCGACCGGTACTTCCTCGTTGCAAAACTCGCGAACGAGTAAAAAAATAAATGAGCATTAAAGTCTTTACTGCATAAATACAGGATATGTAGTGGCGTTTCCGACTGTCACTATTCGGTATCGACTTACGACAGAAAAATGCAAAGTGAACAGTTGAACAAACATAAATATAGCTGAAATACAGATGCAATGAACTTGTAAATATGTCTCACTGCACGGGACATAAAAAGCACATGTTTCATAGTCTTTTCGATTTCATAATTCTCTTAATGGTTTTGCAGTAGAAATACATCTTTAAAGGGAAAAGATAAAGATATTTGATTCAGCCTTATAACAGAAGTCGACACAGAAATTTACTAATAATAGTGTAATGATATGAAAAAAAAAAAAATAATATTAAGAAGAACATTACAAAAACTGTCGTTAAAATGCAGTACTGACTTAGGACGGTAAATTGATGTGGCCGTAGTCAATCAATTAGTGGGGTTAACCAGCACAGTTACATTGTAGATAAATGTATATTTATTAAATTATTATGTAAAATGTATATTTCAATAACAAATCGATGTATTATAGTCGTGGCATTTCAGTATAAATATACATCGTGTTTACAGAGAATTAAAAGTGGGAACAATAGTAAGTTATTGAACATTTACTATTTTTATTTCTGTATTGATGCAATTTTGCTCTGTCAGATACCATGGATTAATCAGGCTTTAGCTGATAACCATTGCTATCCTACTTCTATGTTGGCCAATTATTCAAACTGATTATGTGTTTTGTAAATGTAAATTTGTTACCTTAGAAGGACAAACATAACCTCAATTAATGCATATTTCTTGTAACATCGAGTGAACTGTCATAATTTCTCTGTCTGTTACTTCAATGTCTTCTCTCTACAACTTGATAATTAAATAGTTCACCAAGTTTTTAGAAAGTGTGTTTGACGTTATTGAAATGGACGACACGGAACTATATTGCTTTCACATAGACCGGAAAAAGAAGCCGTGTAAATTACACGGAAAAAGCTTTCACATTTATCATCAACGAATAACTGATTCCATTGAATTGAGAAGAAATGATAAATTCTTGATAATGTTTCATAACGGAGTCGTAAACAAATTAAATGTAGAGGGTAGTTTTGAATGTCAAATGTGCAGTTTTGAAGGAGTCGCTTACTTCCAACTTTGATTTTCGTTTTTCGTAAATATTGTGAAAGACACTGTTAGTCGACAGTCACCTTTTCTGCATTTTTAATGATGTATCTCAAAAACGGACCTCGAAAAATGAAATTGGAAATTAATTTTGTTTGTTTATTTAAACATTTTAACACACCTGTCTAAACTGCTGCAAAACTTACAAACATGAAATTATTCAAGAGGGGAATTATTGATATAAATACAACATGTTATTATGGTAAACGTTAGCTATAACGTGAAGTTATTTTGGTGATTATCCCTTTTGACATATCGCCAGACGTTTTGCAGAAAAAGCCATAAACATAATAAAGGTATAAATTGTATAAAATATTTTATTATGATATGCTTGTGAGTGTGGTAATATTTGGGAATTTACTGTCGGGAGTTAGAATATTTTCGGTCATTTTGGTTTCAACACTGCTCTTTAAATATTTATATATTTTGAGAATTCCAATCGTTCGGTCACGAGCATCACTGACGAGACATAAGTTGTGCGCATCTGGTGCACAAAATTAAAAGGTATATATGTTCTATATTTATTATAACCATTAGGCCGGTGTCACTGCTGGTGAACTGATAGTTACCGAGGGAATCATAAGTCTAGTTTTCAGTGCTTTTGTACTGACATGAAATATATACATGAAATTTTCAGTCATCAAATTAAGTAAATCACTCTAAAAATAAGGAGTATCTCCCTCATGCATAGCTCTGTCCTTAGATTAATTCTTTGGTTCACTTTTCGGTCATTTTGGTTTCAACACTGCTCTTCAAATATTTATATATTTTGAGAATTCCAATCATTGAGCCACGAGCATCACTGAAGAGACATAAGTTGTCGAAATGCGCATATGGTGCACAAAATTAAAAGGTTATATGTTCTATATTTAAAGGAATGCGTAAGTATAAATGCTAGAGGTCCGTATCTAGCACTGAGTTGTTTGTTTCTCTCTCCGTGTAATACTTGCAACAAAAAATTAAAGGGAAAGTTCAGAAAATGTAGGTAAAAGGTCGTGACCAATGTCATGAGGTACTGTACCGATGGAAAGCATAGGCATGCGTAAAATGAAAGCTCTATCATTTGCAGTTGACACGTAATGAGGAATGTTAAAGTTATTTTGCCACAGACAAACGGACAGAGAGACAGACGTTAAAAACTAGATTCCTCAGAAACTTTGATTCCGGAGGCACAGAAATAAGATGAAACATTATAATCATACAAGCCAGACACATTAACTATATTGTAATTGATTGATCGACATCATAATGCCTCGGTTGTATGTGTTGAATTATTGCCGAGTTGTCAATGTTAACATTTATTCTCATACAAAGCAATGATAAATCTCCATGACCTAACAATTAAAAATATTTTGTATGTAAACTGTTGGCAATACATTGAAATTTTATTGTTGAGATTATAAAGCTTTTGGCACTTCAAAATTTAGTTTGATATGCTATTATAATTTAGAATGCCATAAAGTTGAGATGGGTGTTGTAATTTAGCAAGCAGTCTAACTATTACCTTTTCGCAACTTATTTTATATTTATTACCTGTTTCATTACTTTTCTACTTCAGCAATGGGTTGGTCCTTGTTCTCTGCGGTATATTCATAAAGTTTTGATATGTGTTCTTTATTATACTGCTTTTGTGGTAAGTGGGAAGGTTGATCCGTATACCGGTTAACCATATCAATGAACGACGATTTTCAAATCTCATATTTTGTAATGTCTTTTGGTGTGATTATTCTTTTTATTCTATATAATTCTATATAAGACTGTTTGTCATACAACTAAAATAGAGTTTGTTCTTGCTATATTTTATAAATTAATCAGTCAGCAGAAAGAAACAATATTTGATCACATGTACTTCCAAATTCGAGATACAATAAAATTATACGTCATCGAATATCAGGACAGACTTATTCTAACAACAGATCACGAGACTTAATAACAGAACACAAAGGCGGAAAGAAAAAAGAGACAGCATTGTTTGCCAGCTAGTTGATTTAGACATACTTCCAACCTTTTTTAAAACCAACTCTGATGCTTGCCATATTTGGAACTTCCAGATAAAACAACCGTTAATGGATGCAAATGGCGACTGTTGCTAAACAGCAGGGAATGCTTTTTCACCATAGTCATGTTATCCAGATATGCTCATTCAATACACGCTCTATGGTTGGTTTTCTAAGTGAAATTAATTTTATTCCGATATGTATACCCTTTGGTTTCATGCCCTTGAATACCTGAGTTGGTATTATCCTTACTTTGTCTACATATCACAGGTATGGAAAAAGTTTTTAAGATACACAATTGTATTATATTGGTACAAGACTGAAACGCTCTGTTAAAGATATATCAAACTGAATGCAGTTACAGTGTAAGAAATTGGGTTCAGCTACATACAAATGACAAAATCCAACACAGCATACGCTTGGGTGGTCATACATACAATGTGACAATTAAACAGTGGAATATCGCTATCAGTTCAGCTTTGTTATGTTACAGAATTAAAAGAGACATACCATAATGCGTGTGTCGTTAATCAGACAGAAGGTCCAGTGATCATATTACTTCCTCCCACAGAGTCTTCTGATGCCATTAAGCCATTACGATTGTGTATGTTCCACCGATACTAAACTTCATTACGCTCGTACAGGACTCCTATATCATTTTGTTACAATCTCATGGTGAGACAGTGTGTCAACATGTGATATCATTTTACAGGGTTGTGATGTCAGTTATTCATTCTGGTAAATATAGACTTCGCTCAGAATTACAGCATATAAGGTGTTCTAACAATATAATTATCCCACGCTTCAATATTGCGTTAAATATAAGAATTTTGTTACACTGACCCATTTATTAGGAACGACAAAGAGCAGCGAATTTCTGTCTGGAATCGATGCAATTAAGCAGAAATTGATTAATGATTAATTACTGTTCCATGGTTATTTCATGCATATAGTGACGGCATCTACACCGCCAACAATGCTCGAGACCTGTAGATGACTAGACACGCGCCTGAGCCAGTTTTGCTACTGCTACTTATGAAGAGGAGGTTAATGATGATAATAATGATGATAATAACATCTACCAAATAAATACTCAGGGGCACCTGGTCTTACCTCTGAATTTTAGAGGTTTGTGGATTACCACTGTGGTAAATTGTTGTTAGTGCCATAGTCAATTGACACAAGTTTTTTGTTTTCGCATCTTAATATAGTATTGATTTTATTTAAATTTGTTTCAAAATATATCGTAAATTCCCTTTTGGAACTAATTTAAACCGATATAAGGGAACTAGATGCATTAATCTATGTAAAAGGGGGGGGGGGGCATGGATTGAAATGCATAGTAAATTGCGACTGTTTTATGACTATATAAATGCTATTTGTATTTTACTTGTCTTGGCTCACTGAGCGCTTTTTCAATCAAGAATATGTTGATATATTCCATATTGTTAATTTCATCTGTATTCTAAAGGTGCATTGATCTCAAAATTCTAGGTTTAAATAAATACCACCAAAGAACAAAAAGAATCGAACTAAAGTATCGTATCTTGATTAGATCAGTAACAATTAATGATAGTTTATAGCATTTACGTAGATATGCCATTTATTTCATTTCTAATAGGATTTTCAAGTTTCATTACACTCTGTATTTGTTATATTGTCATAATATGCATTTACTAGTTATTTTACCATTATTGCTATCTTAAAATAACGATATTCCATTTTCTAAATAATTAATTTACAGATGTATAAATCTGGGCCAAATTTTATATTCTAAATTCAACGAGATTATATGATATCTATTGATATATGATCTGTTTTGCTTTGGTGCAGTGATAACAATCAAAGTAATTTCCTACCGTCTTTGTAATTTCTCATTACGTAATTTTTGTAAACATAAGACCCACTTACCCTCTTGATTCTTTATTTAAGAATTATGTATAACATGTATTGTTTATTAGCTCAGGGCATATTGACCAGAATTATACTATTATTTTGGTGTCCTATGCAAGCATATAAACAGTGAATACATTTTACTTCCTGGTGTCACCTATTACTGTTAGAGGACAATGTATACACTGTGAAGTATTGCTGTTAGGACCACCGTAACAAACACGGTGTTCAATATTTTTTTCACTAAATTCCCATTCCAGGGGGTTTGATTTGAGTTTTGTTCTTACACTGTTATGATATCGTGTGACTATGTCAGTTTCTACACAGTTTTTGGTTCTTATTCATCTCAAACATTCAGAGTTTTGCGCGCGTTTTGCGTGATTATGTATTCTTCCGGTCTTTATAGCTAGTTTGGCTGGTTAAACAGGAAATATTAGGCACCATGTCTAGAGTTTTATTGTCAAAGGTCCATATATGACCACTGTGGAGCGGTGTTGTAAATGAATTATTTACTATAAATTAGCTCCTTTTTATCATTTATTCTTTCTCTGGGGTTTGTGGGAAGGTGGGCCTATAAACCGGGTCCTGTAAATAATGTAACACAATTATCATTATTCTCGAATATCTCTTCATATAAAAAATAGACAGGAAAGAAGGAAAATTATGAAATGTGAAACAAAAATGTTAAAATGGTGTTAGTCTCTCTTTGTTCAGCATCAGTTTGCCTTGGCTACAGAAGAAAGGTCAAACACATATACAATGATATACGATATCGCCTTGTTCTTTAGTATAATTTATTTTTAATAATGCCTCTCTAACACACAGACATACAGACTCTCCTTTCTCCTTTTTGACATCTTTCAAATGTGACGATAGTTTGATATTGCTATTTGTCCTTTTTAATTTTTTAGGAATAACCGGATTTCATGACCGGAGTCATATTAAGTGGTAACGATGTAGGTAGTCGTAGTCACAATTGGTAGTGTTGTGAATAGTATAAATGATGCAATATTTTAGTCTCTGATCAAGTGCCTTGAAACATGCATTCAAAATGTTATTGATATAATTTTTCACGCAGTATGAAAGGTCCACTGATATTTAAGAAACTTTGTGTTTGATATACTTTTCGTACAAAGGAGTCTAGTGTTTTCAATATTTTTGCAAAGAAATACTCCTTATAGAATTGGAATTCCCTAATGTTAGTATAGCGACAAACTCATAGCAGTCTGTCATATTCATGAAACTGTTTTAATCTCGTAGTGTAAGCGGAGATATCAGATTTGTTTAACTGAACAGAGTGTATCGTGTATTGAGTACGTTATTATAAACAGAGAAGGGAGGTCTATGGTCAATACAATGTTCTTAATGAATAATATGACACCTCTTTATTCACAGGTATGAATAATATTCTGAACCTATTCCTTCCATTTTGAATAATGAAATAAACGCCTCCTATACCTGACATTAACTAAGGAGTATCTCCCTCATGCATAGCGCTGTATCTAGATAGATTCTTTTGGTTCACGTTTCGGTCAGTTTAGCTTCAACTCTGCTCTTCATATTTTTATATATTTTGAGAATTCCAATCATTCGGCCACGAGCATCACTTGTCGAAATGCGCAAATGGTGCACTAAATTAAAAGGTATATATGTTCTATATTTATTATTTACCTAATTTGACAACTGGATGTAAGTGATGAATAATTCTTTCAAACAGGGAATACCTTCTTTACCTGTGCAGCTTACATCACTTTAGGGGCTTAAATAGATTCTTTCAGTAGATATTACCCCGCCTCTTAAATTAGCAATACCCTGTACCTATACAAGATGTATATGTACTGGTATTGCAGAGACCATTATACAACCATAAATATCTTAGAGCAGTTTTTCATACGCTTGCTGTTTATCTAAAGTTAAATTGAACATGCAATGAACCAAGGACGACACTGTATATTATTAATAAAGGATAGTAATATTGCTCCAATATCGACTTTTCTGTCTATACCTTATGAAACAAAAACTCGGCCAATATTAACAACATGGCCAATATTGAATTATGTTATCTTTTTTAATCTGAAGCGAAAAACGAAAATGGCGGACTGATGCTAATCGTTACCTCGAGTCTAAGATATTTTCTCAATCTGGTCTTACGTTGGAAAGAAAACCTCAAATCAAATTTGTTTTGTTTGGACATCATATTATTATGTTGAAGTTAATTAAAAATTAAATAATTAATAAATGTCTCCATATTTGCCTAGTTATTACGTCCATGACGACGTATTGTTATTCGGCTCTGCTACAGTGCGAAATGCTTCAACATAATAATTTGATCAATATAGGAAATACTGAAAAATTACAATATTGAAAAGATGAATGGACAGATGGTAAATGTAGATACCTTGTAAAGTGTAATCACAAGAGTTCTTATATTATTCTATACGCAGATATAACATAATGAATTTAAAATAGACTAGATTTCTTTGCCATATGACGGTAAAACGATGTGCGCAGAAAATGATCCGAGAAACAGGCTGATAAGAATCACCAGTAATAAATAATATTGATGATGAACATAGTTTTATATAAGATGTTGTTGTGAATAGCATTTTATTGATTTATCTTATGTTTAATGGAACGTTAATTAGAAGTAAACAATGGAATTGCTGGTTTCATTTATTCCGCCAAAACAACTAAGATCCATCTTGGAAGGAAACTGAAGGACTCACTTTTCTCAATGCAAATTTTGATTTATTACAAATGTAAGATTTATGGAATAGCTGCATGAGAAAAAAGTAGACTCCACTACGCTGTGTTGCAAATCTCTTCATGACACGGAGCAAACACAATGGATACATTGAATTGTTATACTGCAGTTGTTCTCCTACAAGAGTACTGTACAGTAATAATATTAAAATAGTTACTCAGTTTGTGTTAAGCAGTTTAACAACGTGTTAATTAGAACATTTATACGTGAAAGACAATGCTCCTAAAAGATGGCTATAAATTTGTGGATAGATAATTTCTTTTGTCCTCTTTGAATACACAGCATTTGTAAAACTTTATAGCCAATACAACATACAGAGGACATAATGTTATAAGGTTATAAAGTATGCAATATCAAATCCTTTCCTTGCGATATAGCTTGAAAGGACAGTTCATTTACATGATAACTACTTCATTTACAACAACTTCCAATAATGTATTACGTAAATGTCTTGGAAATGCGAGGTTTACCATTTCTTGAAACTAGATCTTGGACATTCATGTCAGATGCCATGTCAGCTACCCCATTAAAATGTAAAATGTCCAATTTTAATCACATTGTGGTCTAAAATTTGGAAATGAAATAGTAATTATAGATTATTATCTGTATTTTGCCTTAGAATCCAATTAAGGCATTAATGCCGGTCTCGAGCCTTCCTTGAATTGAGGCACACTTGACTTTCATGGAGGAAGTTACAGCATTAGTGTTATCGATCAGCGTGAAATAACTTTATAGCTTAATAGTTTATTGATGATAATCAGATAACCAAAGGTAGTAAAACACAGTTCTGTTTCCTCTGGAAGCAATTACTTAATGCTAGAGAGAGAAGAAGTAAAGATATGCTGCCATTGTTTACTGTTAAACTTCGGTTATAGTGCTGCGGTTATAGTGCTTAGTAATTACGAGAAACAAAAAGGGGTCTTATTTCGCGATTATTTAAAAACATGTAAAAATAATAAATAAAACGTGAAAGACAACACAAAATACTTGTTTATAATGCAATTGTTTTAAGACGTTTTAAGGAGAAAATAATCTCTAAGTTAGTGTAGTTAACCACTTAATGGGCCTAGACTCATTCAGCACACGAACTGTAATATCATATGATCTAAAGCAGAACAAAAAAAAAAAAAAAAAAACACCAACCAAAACAAAACAAAACAAAAACAAAAATTCTAAGAAATATTCCACACTTTATGATTGCAGAGTATAAAGAATAAACAGAAGTATAACAATCACAGCGAACTGAAATGATATCTAATAGTATATGTGTATATTCTAAATATTTTTCCTTATTTTGTGTATATATGGAATTATTTTGAAAACATTTATCTGCGTCTTTAAATATGAAACTGAAAATTGTTATTATTATAATCTAACAAATGATAAGAAGTCATCCGATTGATTGATTTTTGTTTAACGTCACACCATGAATATTTCATGTATATAATGACGGCATCTGCCGAATGTGGGGCATGCAAATTTTGACATTTGCAACGGACCCACCGGAAGCAGTGACATGCATACCACGACACGGGGCCTCGGTTTTTACTGTCTCATCCGAAAGACAGGACACCGGCATGACCAGAGCGGGACTCGAACCCCGGCCTCCCGATTAGGAGTCGAGCGTGATACCACTAGGCCACGCCGGCTTAGAAGTTGTCCGAGGAAAAGTAATTTAATAAGAAAATATGTGGGCTTTGAGTGTTTTGATTACTTATGTAATCTGACATATGTCGTTTAACATATACATTTCCTTGTAGTCAGCAGTAACTTATAGTGACTATGTTTATTTCATTTCATGATATGCTTTTTACTTTTCTAGTTAGCAATATAACAAGGAATCTGTGTGACTTAATTATCAGATTTAACATTTTATAGCTATGTATGGAGATCATTGACTTTTCGGTGAAAAACACATTTTGATAAGGAATGTACAAAACATATATTCTGACATAAATATTTATTATCTACATTATCCGCATATGTAGGTTATTTAATTTGAAACTGAATGTCATATTTCATTGCATCCACTGTAGTTAAAAAGCCATTTATCTACCCCGATAAGCCGTGCTCATTTTTCAGATTACTTCTAACTGACAATGGGCACTGCGATTGATCTGTATTCAAATGTGTTTGGGTAGAATGAAAAGTGCTCACCTTCGTATAAAATTGTCTTGCTCTGCAAATTGTTAAGCATTTCCTCTGTGGCCTTTTTTGATAATTCTGGATGATTTCGCAGGGATGTTCTTAAATCATATCTCTCATCTTCCTTCTTTCCTTTTGCAGTAAATGATTAGACATATTGTATTGACTAGTCAATCACAATCGGGTTGTCAAGAGTTTTTTTTTTCTAAAACATCATAGGGACAGAACTATGATATATAAAGCGCAGCAATTTCTGTTCTTTGCTGTCTTCTATAGTCATGAAATTAAAACATAAATGTTATATTTATCTACTAATTCACTTTATACCTGCCGCCAAATTCAATATCAAAATATAATCTTCACTTTACAAAGCGCACCCCTCGCGTGAAAATGAACTTATATAATGAAATATATAACAATAAATTTATGGGACGGAAATAACAATTTCGAGTCATAATTAAAAATATGTTCGAACATTTGGACTGTATTAACAATTTTATATTCGTATTCGAAAAAAATATATGTTTTAATGCATTTTGGTGCAAATAGTGAATGTCGAAATTGTAAAAATTGTATTAAGAAGGAAATTTGAACGCTTTTGTATACTCGGCGCTGACAATTCAATTACGCACACCCTGTGAAGTCGTCATTCCATCGACAAAGACATGATTAGTAACAATATCATCAAATCTATGAATAGGACATGGACGCATTGTACAATGACTCCTAATACAAACGCAGTTATTGCTAATTAAAATCAATAAAACATCACACTTGTTACGGTCTGTAATGAGTTTTTTAAGAAGACGGATCACTAATATCGTTAATGATTCTTTGCAATGATCATCTCTATACTTATTCCTCTGTTTGCTTAGCATGTTTTTAAAACGTCCAACATTTGAGTTAGATGTTTCCCTCTACACTTTTTGAATTTTTCAACTTTATTGTTTAACGAATGCTCTTTGTTTGAGTGAATAAGACCATCCCACTGTTATTACGTCGTAGAAATCTGCTTCTGACCACAGGAAAAGGATAAGCGCTCTACGTAGAACACTCTAATCGAACACTATGTTGACTGGTTGTCACCCTCTTTCTTCCACTAAACATTTGTAGAATCAATAGTTCAACAAGGAAACATCAGGAACAATGTGTATGAAAACAAGAGCGCTTATAATTCTTAGGAAGATGCGAATCCTCTTAAAGTGTGTATGAATCAGGAGATTTCGAATCCCTTTTTACCAAATATGTATTGATATAATTCACTTTACGAATGAGTTTTATGGTGGGTGTTCATAGAATAATAAGCCAGAGATTTACCTTTAAGTCCATTGATCCACGAAAATGTTCACGATTATTTTTTTCGAGAAATGATAGCTTCATTGTCTAGATATATAAACTATGAAACATTTTCCTCATTTATCTATTATTATTTTATATTTATGGAAATGTTTTTATGATGAAGATGATATTGCTACCAGAATATTAATAAATGACAGTGATTCTAAGTTGAAGTACTCTGCAAATTAAACAAGATACATGTTGAGTTTCCTGATTGACAATACATATGTTGTATTCGGTGACCAAGTATTTCTGGAAACCATCGGTATTCTAATAAGCACTAATTGTGCACACTGAGTAGCCGATTTGTTCCTTCAATTGCACTGCAACGACAAAAGAAGGGATTGAATAATTGCCTTCAATTTAACATTCAGATATGTTGATGATGCATTCTTTATAAATAATACAATGTTTGATATTTATCTATATTCAATAATTATACCCTAACGAACTCGCAATTAAAGATTTTACACCATTTGCTTTGTAATTAGATATTCTAGTGAATATTGGCACAAGCATTTTACCCACAACTTTACCGATGTAACGACTTCAATTCCCATACTTTTTTATTTCCATATAGCTGTGGTGATATTCCGTTAGCGCCTGGTTATCGTGTCGACATGTTTATCTGATCCGATGTGCAAAAGCTTCTTCTAAGTACTGTTCTTTCTTTCATCGAGGTGAACTATTGAGTGATTACCAAAATTTGAAAAATCTCATACTTAATCATCATTCCGCAAACATTACGGTCGTTATACAGACCTTTTTGTATTGTCAGAAATTGTTGCTTCACATGCTGTATTCCTTATTTGTTTGACCGTACGTGTTTTGCCAGTGAAATATCACACCATGAATATGAATCATGCATTTATAGACTTTCACTACGCTAGCCACCTCATGTAATACGTTATATACAAGGTCGCATTTTCAGCAATATATGCTCATCACCCATGACATCTAATCCGTCATTAATTTTTTCCAGGGGGGTTTTCTTTGCCTATATTTTCAAATTTGTCTTGTGTTTCTTACAATCGGTTTTCACTACAGTTCATTTTTTTTAGTATTTTGCATCTTATTTGTATATTAAGAAAACCTTTAAAGAATTTATTAACAATTTTTAACATAATCATAAAGGTATTCCGTATCATGATATATGCCATATTTTCCTCGGTTTAACCACAATAACTGTAAATTGCAGATATGACGGTATCAGCAAATTCATTCCAGTTTTAGGTCTACCGGAGGTTTTGCAAATAATGTGTCGTTCCTCAATCATTTCTGAGACACGGTTCTCAATGCCTAATACAGAAGTTCTTAATAAAGTAAATCAGTCATTAGATCAACTTTATGGTGGGCACTCACTCGCAGCTTCCTGATCGTCATAACTATTGCGTGATTTCAACTTTCCATTTATTATTTGAGTTAATATTACAAGTGATCGAAGCAAATAACTATTGCAAAACTTTCCTTGCTCTTCAACTTGATTTTCAGTTGTATAGAAGTATTTAATTGGTACCTTAAAACAAAAAACAAAAAACAAAAAAAAAAACAAACAAACAAACAAAGCAAACAAACAAACAACCCCCCAAACCCTCCCCCCCCCCCAAAAAAAACAGTACTGTGGTACTTCTATCTGTTTTCAAAACTAACTTCTTAGTTACACGAGGGGCAGGCTTGGTGTAGTGGTTAAGCGCTTGGCGTGCGGCGAAGACGATCCGGGTTCGATTCCCGGGTTGCGCCACTATATTTAAGAGGTTGGTTACCTCCTGCTTCCATGTCGCGATATAACTGAAAAATTGTTGAAAGCGACGTAAAACACCAATCAACCAACCAACCAACTTAGTTACACGATAAGAATTGTGGATGCAATGAGGGTGTCAAGGATGGTGTATATGGTAACTTCTGGGATCAGAATGAAGTATTCTACTTTAAATTGTGTGAGTTTTGTAGAAAAATTGAAAAAATGCATTGCAATGAAGAAGGTTATATTCTAAAATCATGACAGTTCTTTCAATACTGGGTATTCCTAATTACATGGGGACAGCACCTTTTTATCGTACATTGTAAAAGAGAATACAGAAGACATCTGGCAAAGCTGTGTGACACACATCACTAAGGACATGCACACAAAAACAAATGACAAAGCAGAATATTCACGGAAAGACATTACAAAAATATTGGATTGTGCGTTTACGATACGATAAGATTGTAAGTAAAACATGATATTAAACGATACAAACACAAAATATATAGCAATTGGCTACGTCGATGACGTCATGTGCTTCCTTGTATATCAACAAATATTTTGGAAGATCATTGCATTCGTTTGTGTCGTTACCTATCCGTATATGAGACGGTAAGTTATATTTTAAAACAAAGACATGAAAACCTCTTCATGTTGATTAAAAGACAATTTTACGCTTATTGAAAACTAACATTTGTGAATTATTAGTACGCCCGATGATTCACAAATCTAATGCTTTGGCTAGTTGTTTATCTCTCTTTCAACGATTTTAGTTCGTCAGAGGGAAGAAGAAGGTGACAAACTTTTAACATATATTAGCATAATCAGGCATTTGAACCCGCATCTCGTATATCGGTATACAAATCCGTCACCAATACACCCAGTCTGTTCCTCGGGTGCATTACACAGCAACACATTTAGAATATCATGACGATCTTTCAAAACCTTTCTCATCTCTGTTGTAACACTGTTATGACATCATCAGAAAAGGGTCCAATGACCTTATTATATTCTCCTACAGTTACTTTACTGTATCAGTGGAGTATATTTGCCGTTACGGTTTTACCCTCTTGGAATTCCTGAGAGGTGCTACATTCCATATAATGTCAATTATCAAAAGATGAAATAAAATTAGAAACACATGCATATGCCAATACTGGTTAATAATTGTAAATAGGTACCTCTTCAATTATTGTATTGTATGAGATGTCTATAATGAGAGAAATAAAGTCCATAGCATGCTTGATTTCCACGAAGATGTTCTAGGTTTAAACCCCACAGGCGCCTCTTTTTTGCCTTTAAGGAAATAGGAAACACCTGGGTATTATGCTGTTAGCCGGTTGTTGCATTTATCTTTCATCTGACCGCAAGAAAAAGTTATTCCAAGAAACAAATATTTTAATACAGAAGATCAAAAGGCAGTCACCATGGAAATTAATAGAATACATACTTAATTGCATTGGTAAGGGAATAGTGACTCTTACAGTTGTAAAACAGTCTACAGATTTACCTGGAATGGGTTCAGAGAATTTGAGATTTTAATCTATTGGACAAAACAGACAACATACAATGCTTTATCTATTAGAAATGAATGTTGAAATAGTAAAAGACACATACAAGATACATATTTAATACAGTAGAACTGAATAACAAACGTTCACATGCAGTATAAGGCATGATATTCTCGTAGTTATGTATAGTGAATCGACATATGATTGATATATTTTTTCAATATTCCAATGTTATATGTAATTCATGATACTTAAGTAAATCCGTTCTTTTGATTACGGGAGAACATGGTATTCAGTACAAGTACATATCTTATTTATAATACATTAAGGAGCAACCATTTGATTTTTATGGGGTGGGGGGAGACTATCAGCGGCCTGAATATTGTTTTTTCAGAGCCGGATTATTTTTTTGTATCTATTTTTTCATTTATTTAATGTTTTTTTTTTTTTGCAGGCCCTTAAGGCCGGATTATTTTTTCCCCCAAAATTTGAGCGGGACTTTTTTTTGGCAAACTCTTCCTGCGCCCACCCCCACCCCCCTAAAAATCAAATGGTTGCCCCCTTAACGTTATAAAGTATGCCATCATTAAATGGCAAGTAATTGTTGATGGGTCTAGTATTTGTATTATTTAGCAACGGATATCGCTCCTTTGTGTAATTTGTAAATCATATATTTTTATTTTATCCCAAATATCTGACTTACCTTCTATTTTTAGGCACCATGTATGTAACGTTTTAGATATTGTGGGAACCATAATTGTAAATATATTGCATTATCTTATTTGATATTTTGTGCATAAGTACTGAGTAACCAGTGCCTCTTGATAATCGTTTATATCTGGTGTTGACAGGGAATAATATAATGATATTTGTATTTGAGAAACGGCGATGATTCTATTTTTTCAAACATTGAAAGTTCGTATCAGATATCAAATTAGTGTGATTCGATTCTAGTTTTACTTTACAGGATTATTTTATTAAAACCCGACAGTCGCCTCCCTTCGGTACTTCTTCGTGTTTTACTTATATGATGGCGGTACCTGCTTGATGCCATTCACTGAATATTTAACATAAACTATAGATTCGCCCAAAGCTATGAGAAATTTCCTACGTGTCACGCCTACCGTGATAAACAGCCCACATGAAGCATTGAGGGATCTTCTACATGTCATACCTTCCCTGACAACCGGCCCACCCAAATTAGTGTGGCATCTCCTACACGTACGTGTCACACCTATCGTTGAAAACCGATCCGCATGAAGCCATGGGGATTTTCCTACGCGTCACGCGTACCGTGAAAACCGACCCGCGTGAAGCAGTGACGGATCTATGATATGTCTTGTCTATCGTGATACGTGACCTTGGTTTACACTGTCTCATTCGACAGATAAGACACTGACGATACTCTGGTTGATACTCCGTGAACTCTCTATCACACGCAAACTATCTAATTAATTGAGTTATGTCCCTGATATGAAACGTTAGTCTAAAGAAATATATGGGTAAAGGGGATTACCGACAATGGGATAAAAATACATTCGCAAGATCTATAACAACAGTCTTAGAAATGTACATTCATTAGAATTGTTCATTATGGTTACTTCTACCACATAACTGAGCCAGTAACTCCTCTTTTTTCTTTTTTTTTTCTATCATTTCCAAGCTTAGTGTTATTCCTTAACTGACTGAATGAAATTTCGTACAGGTAAAAGGTATTAATTTGATTTATGATACAGTTCCACACACTTTCACAATGAAATTGTGAAGTTAGTCCTGACATCAGGCATTTACGTTATGCATCACATTTTAGAAATTCGTCATATCAAAGAAAAGCTACAGATGTGAAACATTAATAGAATGTCAACGGACATTTTATTTTTTATTTGATTTTGACCTGATATATTCCTTATATTGAACGGACAATGTGCAAACAAAGGAAATGCACGTTTCTTCTGAGTACATATCTCACATTCACGTGAAATTCAAGGTGTGATTTAAAAATCACTAATGCTACCATAGATTTATTTGTCGAATTATTTTTTTAAATCCTCCCACAAATGAAGATCGTATGTGTATAAATCTTTAAAATCATGATACAGACATCAAACAAATATGTTTATAATTACAAGCAAAAAGCTAATTTAATTTGAGTTAAATATGAAAATTACCACTATAAACATCCGACTGGCTGTTCAGACACGTATTGTAAGATGCATGAAATTTTAAGGTATCAAAATATATTTTCCTTATCTATAAAATACCGTGGTTTATTTTCTATCTTCATTCGGTTAAAGGTCCACAGGGAAATATATCACGGCCGTATATTACACCAGACTACTTCTGCTTAAATCTACAAACTCACAATTTATATTGCTAAAACAACAATATCTACAGATATTGCGCAGGCTTGTTGTGGTGGCTATTATGAACCAGACTTCAGATATGAATCCAACTTTGCCAAAGAGTAAGCGTCAACCGAATGCCATAACACGTGCTGTCAATATATTAATGTTTTATGCACTTTCACGTGAAGCTTTTCATGACAAAAGACTTATGTAACTGAATACGTGAGCATTTGATTTTCAACCACAATGGCGTTTCTGCATGAAACACGATTAGTTTGTCCTTTTATTTTTTTTCTCAATGCGACTAATCCCACGCCACGTAAAACCATAAATACACACCCCTTTCCATAATTTCCTATACCTCCTCGATATTTTTTTCATTCTCCACACATTTAACTTTTCACCTTTTTTCTCATTTCATTTTATGCAATATTAAAATCAGTCCCACAAGCAATCAGGCAATCCCTAGTAAAAGACAACCATTTGCTATGGCTTGCTTCGTAACTTTCGATATTGTTGTGGCACTGTGTTTAAAAAAACTTGAAAATATACCTTTCTGATTTAAACATCGTGCTGCAATTTGTTTGAAGTCCCATACGTCTCATTAGACTAGGAAAACTTTCTTTACCTATTCAGAATAAGAATATTTGGATTTTGCTTTCCTTAGATACACTTCTTTTATAAATCACAATATATTGGTGATTTTTGCTACACTGTGGCGAAGCGAGGATTCATATGCCGAATAACATAAAGATACTAATTGATATATTTATTCCTCTCCCAATACTCTCGTTCATTGATGTAATACGGTCATTAAAAACTCATATATTTCATATAATATGACATGCTGAGTTTTCATTATTTCAGAGTTGACAATAAATGAATCCTTATACTGTAAACAATGGTTAAATTAAGAAGTAAAAAACAAAAAAGCACCGAAGGGTAAACCATATCTCATAGTCCAAGGAATAAAAGGACAATATTGTGTAAATAATGTAAAACAACAAGGATGGCTTCTTTGATGCAAAGTTCTTCCTAGGTTGTTACAAAGGGTCTAAATACATGAGAATCACGTTGTCCCGATGTGACTCTCACAGATTGTAAATGAGTTTATAATGTTATTAATAAAAATAATAATTAAAAAAGTTCTTCCTAGGCTAATTCATTTTCTGTCAACCCTATCGGTTCAGGTACCCATTGTTTAAGCCTTTGTAATCACCGATATCTTCATGTGCATTTCATTCATGTTTGTAAGTAAGTTTTATCACTTTTCAGTTTTATCTGATTTTTTACATATTGGCTATATATCAGTGAACCATATGATCTTGTATGCTTATTTTACTATTCATTTGAAAGCAGTTCCGTAATGCACTACGACTTGAGTCGACTTACTAAAATATATGCTATCTGTATCTGAAGTTTATATTTCAACATTGCCGTAGAAAAAAAAGTTTGTATAGTGAAAATTGGCTTGGAAATCAGTTATCCAACCTAACTGAGTAGCAGTTGTCATTTTTTTGACCGTCATTAGTCGGAATGATAGTTGCATTACGATCAAATACTGTCCTTATATGTGCTCATTTTTGCCCTGCATGTCCGTAGATTTGCCAGATCGCTCATCCTTTCTCGATAATTTATTGTATTTAAATGTATCCTGAAATGCTTCAGCAATGAATAAAACCAAATCGGTAGTCCAAATATCATGAGACCGAAAGACATCTAACATCAGGAAAAAGAAAAACAAACCTATGAAAAATAAATTAAGGTTGCACTGGAAGGGTATGCATCTCCTACTTTTGTACATCACCGGTCTAGAAGAAACTATAAAAACAGGCAAAGTATACGTATGGGAGATGTCAAATTCTGTGTTAATGACGGTCGGAATAGGTCGCAGTTCAGAATATCACTCAAAATTTAAATTAAATAGATGTCATATTGTATGGCAATGGAATTGTAATTCTACCTTCCTTATCGAAATTTTTGGGAAAATCTAAATTTCGCGTCGCTCTCAGATACATAAGCTTTTGCTGATTTATAATGAAGAGGTAAAATTCAATGAATAAATCCATAAATACATAAAATGAAACTATTAAGCAATAATTATTAGAAGAAACTCAATTACTGGGGTTCATTGATCTAAACGAAGACATAATTCACAATGGACATCTTGTGAAAAAAGAAGCAATATCAGGTGTTGAGTGTGTGAAAGCAATTTCCAGTGATTGGCCATACCCGTAGATTTTCTATAAAAGAAATCGGTCAACACGGTTGTCATTATCCGATAAGATCTCGGATCTGAACGTCAATGGGATGCTATTTCTTATTTAGATACTGAATTCGATATTGACTGAACAGAACTTATACTTTACAACTGCTAGACATCCACAATAGAAACGTCCACAACATCGTGAACCCTCATGCTACACGAAAAATAAAATTGTTGTTTTCAGCATTGACAGTGGGTGTGGCAATCCATCCAGTCGTACATTTCATTTTAACTTTTTTCATTAAGGAATAATTTATGAATTTTTTATGAAACAAGAAATTTGATTGGTCGTTGAAAGCATATTATAGCTTCATAAATTCGTTTGGTTCATTAGACATACCAGGAGCAAACAGCTATGCCGATATTTTCCTCCACTCTTGTTACATTTTCATTTGCAGTTTAAAAAAGAATCTAAAGTTCAAATTAATCTAGTCTTTAATTAAACTATAAGGATTAACTTTAACAATTTTGCACTTTATTGAGATATGATATGGTTTGAGGCGGTCACACACCTTTTTATAAAGTGTGCACCGCCTCAAACTATATTATATCTCAATAAAATGCAAAATTGTCATAGTTTAGCCCTAAATGTCTCCCTAATACACATCTCTTTGTTTACATTGTTTCTTTGGCTTTCGCGTTAAGGTCTATTTTGAATGAATTAGTTCTTGCAATGCTTTACACATTGGATTTCCATAGTTTTGGCCTTGAGCATCATAATAGACATAAGTTGTCGAAATACGCACATAGTTCACTAAATGTATACACGTTCTCAAATTTATTATCTAACTTACAGGGGCTGTAATGTGCACTGTGGTATATTGTTATATGTACAATAGTTGTTTGTTTTTGTTTGTTTTTTTTTCTTTATTTGCACATTTCGGTGAGAAACATGAAAATCTGAAGCAATAGTTTTAATTGTCACACCACTAAAACGTCATGTGGGGGCATAATTAGGAGCGTTGGATTTTTTATTACTTGGACAGAAATCGAACAATGTGAAATAGGTCATAATGGGCATCTTGCAAGTTAAATTCCCTTTCAACTATCTTTAATTTTACATAATAGATTTGCTTTGATTTATGACAAAGTCTAGGATTTTATATTTATCCTATTATTACTCTAAATGTCGTACAGGGGCAAAAAGTACATTTTCGAATAATTGAATATCATTATAGTTTCTCAAAAGAAAATTGAGATCCATATCTATAAATCATCTCTAAAGTAACACCGTTAAACAATGTATATTTAGTTCTTAAATAATGATAATAATAAAAGAACAGACTTTAATCATCAAAGTTTTTCACTTTTTCCAATAGCCATAGATAAACTAATTTTGTAATATAACTTTCACGTGAAAACTTAAAGAGCAGTTTGTTATAGTTTAAGACTAAAACACTGTATAACCTTTGTTCTTTAGGATAGAATTAAGGATACACGTGAAAAACTCATTATCTGTTTCATAGGTGAGCATACATATCTTCCTAATACTCAATCTAGATCGATCTATATTTGATGCACTCTCTTATTGCATCACAAACGCAAATCGACGTAGATTTCATGCAGTATCAAGCTGCAAACTTTTAACACGCAATTGATAAAATAAGGTAATTTATTACATATGATAATATAGTTGTTTTTAATGGAAAAGAGCATTGTCTTTTGTGTTGGCTGAATGCAAGGCCGTATGCATGAAAGGGCCTACCATATACAACGTAAAGCCCAAAAAGGAAACAATCATAAAATTCATGGAAAACGCCACGAAATATTTGGTTATATAAGAATAATGTGCACTGCTGTGTTAAGCAATACATAGTTGTATAATATTGCAGAAAACCCGCGAAAACATAACATGATGCCACTAAGGTCCATTGTATTATATTGAGCGGGTAAACTGCTGAAATCAAGATACCAAAGAATATGCTGTAATGCAAACTTTTCATCAACTCCGTATGTTGTGACATTTTGCATAAATATTGTTCTACATAAGTTTTAAAACGCTTCTTGTTGGGTATATATATTGTTGGGTTTTAAGATGTCTATGGAATGGAATATCAGTTGAGACCTCTTTATGTAAAATTACACCATTCGGCAATTGAATCCCAATATCTATTCACATTTACGCCCGTTATTTGTAATTAGGCGTCCATTCATTTCTTTCAACAAATTTTGATTACTAAATTGGGCGGCGTGCCCGTGCATTTTAAAAATGTTTGTTGTTACTATTACATGTTCTGTATATAGCAATCTCGTAATAACAAACAGCTAGGCATAAAATCAAAATAAACTTCAGACTTTTTTTACTTGTTGAACAAATTGTCTTCTACTAAAACTGTTTCGCATAAATAATCTTCACTGAAATACTTATGCAACTTTTAGTAGACAGTAGTGTAGATGGCATGAGATGTATTAACCTTACTGCTTATCAACATTAACGCATTGTACTGTCCAAAAAGTGTAAATAATTGTGTTCGTATCATAACAATTTTATAAAAAAAACTTACCTTCAAATTCTATCTAATTTATCAAAGAAACCTTTTACCCATCTCCACAGTTTACGGTCTGACAGGTAATTTTCTTTTTGGAAACGCTTGATAAAGACTAAATATTGCATAAGCAAACGTTTGGCACATTGGTTTATTAAATGCTTTTGGAATGCTTTGTTAGACGTTTCCTTAATATTTTCATTTTATGTATTGGATGGTAGTGCTATAAAGCATAATGCGACTACAGTCGCTTGATGAAAGCATATATATGTCGTTCTATCTTGTGGGATTGCTGACTTCGGTGACTAAACGCTAAGGTAATTAAAGATTCGTATCTCCCTTTGTCCGGAATTCCAGTCTATTCAAGTCTAGCCTTTCAAACGGGTTCTTGACATCGATGAGGTCAGTAATATGCTGCGTGGAATATCATGTATACAATCTTCTTTGAATAATCATAAATAGTCTGGATGATACTATGAAAAGAAAGTGTCATTCTTTCTCTTGGAAGAAAGGGAAAAAAAGGAGAAAATGAAGTCGTGATACGGGTTTCACTCCATACTAGCAGATGGGTTAAGTGTGAATACGGTCTGCAACAGTATGACACTCCTTATATAGACAGTTAATTTAGATGTTTGTGTGTGTGTAACTCGGGTATACAACACTCGTTCGTAGTATTGTATGAATGAATAAACGAACGAACCGAAGGTAATGTAAAATACAAGAGTAATTGTAATTATCTGACAATATCTTGCAATAAAACAACTCTCCATCACATATGCTGAAGACTTTTGTTTTCAAATGTGCTTGCTGTTAGTAGTAGTAGTAGTAGTAGTAGTAGTAGTAGTAGTAGTAGTAGTAGTAGTAGTAGTAGTAGTAGTAGTAGTAGTAGTAGTAGTAGTAGTAGTAGTAGTAGTAGTAGTAGAAGTAGTAGTAGTAATTATTGGTGTTATAGTTCATAATATTGATGTTGTATTAAGAATTATAATATTAGTAGTAGGAATACTGAAAGTGCGATAATTATCTGAGTAAATATGAGATAATTCATCTCTCACGGTGTTATTATAGAATAAGTGTCTTATTTTGTGTTTTCATGCAGGAACGAATTACAATGGCTGATGCGTTTATTAGGTGTTAATGCATCGGACATTGTAACTCATTCCTACATGAAAACACAAAATAAGACGCTTATTCTTTATATATATATATAAACTTCATCAACAAATCAGTTCGGAGGGAAGTTATAAATTGAAAGAAGCAGCTGATGTCCAATGAAAACGTAACGTTTATCCAGTATGACATTATTTCGTCGAATGTCAAGCACTTTAGCCGAAAATACGACTTTGATGACATCATGACATTTAACTTCATTATGACGTCATAAGCACATCACTCAAAAGTCTGTCAAGCATCGCTTTCTGTGCTGAAAAAGTAGATCAAATGTGGGGCGTTATGACGTCACCTATCAATAATATTCATACATAAATAACATATATGTCTTCAAAGTTTTATCTCGGGAAATGGGGCTATTTCACTGTACGTACCGTTTTGAGTTTTACATATAGCAGCATTCTTTTATGAGTAAAGGCAGGAGAGATTCCGAATGCATGAGGGGGTATGACTTTGGTTTTATCCTAAGCCATAATGCAATTTTGCAGTAATTTTTTTTTATAAATTCTGTTATAAATATTTTGAAATCCACATTTGAATTCAATGAAGAAGTATACATACATTATATATATTTCATTATTTTCTCATTTAAGATAACAATCATGGTAAAACAAAAGATTTAAAAATAAGATTTTACTTAGAAATTGAAGATAAATCCCGAGGAGTATACTTCATACAAAATCACGAATCTGGATCATCTAAGCGTTTGTGAAAATCCCCCATTGGTTCTGCATATATTGGGCTATAAATACTCCACAATACCTCAAAGATTAATATTTGTTTTCTCGGAAAAAAAAATATTATTGATGATATCTATAAATCACTGTTCCTTGTATTACTTTATCAAATATTCAGATTGTTGGATCAATATGCGAGGCAATTTTGATTAATCTCTTAAATGGTAAGACATAACCAAATATTTTCAGAGTAATTGATAGATTTCCTTTTGGCGAGTATTACAGACCATGCTTTACAGTTTAAAAATGAGTACCTATTTATCATTACATAAGTTGAAATAGCTGTGTTTCATTAAAAATTCACTGTATTATGTGACAATGGCACTTTCTACACAGTGTTTGTTCACATTCATGTATATGTATAGTACTGAATTATATTTGTTTCGTCTATATTAAGGGCATTCACGGCGGGTGTGGCTCGACAAACAGGAGGCATTTACTCCTCCCGGGCACCTGGTCTCACCTCTGAAAATCAGGGATCCGTGCATGTCTACTGTGGTACATTGTTATTAGTGTCATAGTCATGTGGCACAAGTTACTTCCGTATTTTATACATCAGTGAAATATTATACCAATGACGTCATTTCCCTCTGTGTAACGAGTTTTAAATAAAAAAAAAATGTCATAGGTTCAAAAATCGATTGTAATTATTGAACTGAAGATACCAACTTAAGACGGTAAATTGAAGCAGACGGAAAAAGACATTTGTTGCATATGAAAAAGGGCGCCAGGTACATGTAGATAATATAATATTTGACGCAAAAAGACATACTAGATTGTAATGCGATTATGGTACCACTTACAGCAGTCAATTGAAATAGCAACTGTCACTCAGTTGGCGTGATCAAAATGACACTTGTCAAACACCTGGTGTTGTTAACCAGTTTGCTCCTTCGCATTAACCATTGATATGGTAGCATTAATGAACACACATTGTAGTCTTTTACTTTTGAATAATCCTCCACATTGGGAATAAAGATAAACAGACAAGTCAAATTATGTTATCAAAGAAATAGAAAAAGATAAATTATCAACAACTACACTCAATCTATTGGTGTTAGTGAAAAGTACACCAACTTCTCATAATCGGATCTAAGTATACTTTAAAATTTTCAGAAGAAGGGATCGCGGTAAATAACATGAATAAAGTTGCGAGGTACACGAGTTTCTAACAATTGTTCAGCAATCAGACTCCGTGTGGAAAGGTTAGGTAATTTAGTATACTTTGTCTTAATTCACTATGTAAGACAGGAATACTTTAAATACATGTGTGTTTACCATTACTTTTGATGAAGTTGCAACGATGCAACAACAAAATATATTTGATGTTGTAAAGTATAGAATATAAGATAATGTCCACAGCCTTTATCATTAAACACGAAATTCACTGAACAATAACTTCGTGTATATATCATTCATTAGCCTTAATGCATTATTTTCTATATGCCAAGTATGCACTTTTGCATTTTTCATCAGATTGGAAAAAGCAACTTATGTAACTAATTGAATTTTATCTCTAATGGCCTGAGCGATTATAATCCTTATTGTAGTTACAAAGATGAATCACCCGCTACGTGAATGAGTGCATTGTGTAGCAACATCAGTATCATATTTTCTATCTGTATACCTTTTTACTGTTTGAAATGCATTAAAAATTAATTATTTCCGGCCCAACTGCGAGTCAGTGGTCAATGCAGGGCACAGGATAAAAAGAAAAAAATAAGTACTTAATTTGGTGCGGTGAGATTGATATTAACATGAAAACCGTTTTGTGTTTTCCGTAGTAATATCAACACAGATTATAAATTCGTTACCATATGTTAGTTAGAAATTTGTAAAGCTTTGTCGTTGAAGACAATGATAGTTTTGTCATGGATGAAAAGTGATATCACAATATTTTACCTGCCTGTGAAACTTAATATCGAATAACACATTGATATTGATGATAAAGATTATACCAATCTTTCAGGATAACAAGCTGATTGATTGATTATTGTTTTACGTCACTCCACGATTATTTAACGTATATGGTGACATCTGCCTGATGCATTGCATACAAATTTAGATTTTTGCAACTGACCCATCCGAAACAGTGAGGGATATTTTACGTGCCACGTCCATCGAATTTTACTGTCTCATCCGAAAGACAGAACACCAATATGCCCAGGCCGAGGTCGATTCCGGGACCTCTTGATCATAAGCCGAGCACCTTACCCACTAGGCGACACCGACTGTATAATAAGCTGATTATATACGTAGGTTTTACACATTTTTGCATGGTATTTTTCTTGGCAACTTCATATATAGTTTCTCATTTCTGGGAAAAGATAAGATGACCCTCAACAGAACAAAGAATCATTTCGTGTGTTATTTGTCATCAGAAGATACCCAAGATATCTGATTAAAGACGACTGGTTTCAAATTTTCGACGGCGTGGTCTTTATCTGGAAACTAACAATATCACAATTAGTTTCTTGATCGCCACAATAACAAGAATGGGCATTGCATGGACAAGTTGTGATTCATATTCTTATCAAAGAACACGTATTCCAAATTATGAAACAAGAGTTCATACTTTTTATTGAATGTCACTTTTATTATCTCTCTCAACACAGAAGTCCCATATGAACACCGCCAAAAAGGAGTTTATCGCATTAAATAATCATGATATAAGTATTCTAAATAATAAGAATATGTTAAATACAAAGGTTAGTGATGCGATAACACTGCGTCACTTACACCACTGTTTCAAGATAGACATTTGTGTACCCCTACAAAACAGAGGTAAGGCGAGGTGTCTGGGAGAAGTTAGATTCTCCTTCTTTGCCAAAGACATCTACCCGGTCAGCTATTGTCATTCTCTTTAGGGGTTTACGTAGATGCTCCAATGCTAAAATGCTCTTTGTGAGGGTTTTTTTTTGGTTTGTTTGTTTGTTTGTTTGTTTGTTTTTTGTTTTTGTTTTTTTGTTGTTGTTGTTTGTTGTTGTTGTTGGGGGTTTTTTTTTTATCTTTTTGATATATATTTCATATGCATTTTGTTATGTTAACATTTCTAGCTCAAAATGGGAATGAAAAATGCAAACAATATTTCGGATCGTGATATTACGTATTTGAAAAAAACAAACCCTATATATATATATCATGAAAATTACGGGGATGTCTGTGTTCGAAATAATATATCATATGAGCATAAAATGCGAAATGATCGTGGAGTGAACTAAAGTGTTGTTTTTTCGATCAACTGGATGCAATTCATAGCTTTCTCCTATAATGCATTCTTTGGTTCTCACTTTAAGGTCAATTTATCAATGAGTATGCTCTGCAAACATTTATACATTCGATTTCCACAACTAAGCATTAAACGTAACTGAAAAGACTCAAAATTTCGAAATGCGCACATGCTGGTAAAAAGTACACACATCAATACGCTCTCGTTTATATTATTACCACTAGGTAGATGAATATGGAACATATATACCTATAAATTTTGTGCACCATATGCGCATTTCGACAAGTTATGTCTCTTCAGTGGTGCTCGTGGCCGAATGATTGGAATTCTCAAAATATATAAAAATATGAAGAGCAGTGTTGAAGCCAAAATGACCGAAAAGTGAACCAAAGAATCTATCTAAGGACAGAGCTATGCATGAGGGAGATACTCCTTATTTTTAGAGTGATTTACTTAATTTGATGACTGAAAATTTGAAGTATATATATTTAATGTCAGTACAAAAGCACTGATAACTAGACTTGTAATGCCCGCGGGGACTATCAGTCCACCAGCAGTGACACCGGCCTAGTGGTTATAATGAATATGGAACATATATACCTTTAAATACTAGACCTCGTGGACTGTTAGTGTCTGAGGGTGTTTTGCCCAGTATTCAGGTCTTCTGGAATATATTTTTCATACCCAATGTCAATTTTTCTGTAAATGTTTCTTAATCTACGGCAGAAGCTCCGTCATGCATAGATTAATCTTTAGAGCGGTTCTATGGCTCATATTATTAAGTCAATTTGGTAATTCGTTGTCGAAATGCGCATATGGCACAGCAAATAGGTACACGTTCGTATGTCCTTGTTATTATTGTTATTACACAATGTGTAAAGAATTAGGGTTTATTCGATATTTATTCTTGCAATAAGTCATTGCATATATCACCTAGTTTCAAATGTCTTATACGTGTACACAAAAAGTGAGAATTATATTATCATCAGAAAATACTTTAAAAGAGTTCCACATTGATTTCCTTTTGCATCTTATACCGGACGTTACACTGGATAATGTCGCGAATAACGGGGATATATTCTCTATATGTACTGGCAGCGCCTATTATTTTTTCACTGTACGGAAATGACAGCATTGCACAAAAGAAGTACAGATTCACCTACGCAAACTAACATTAATGTCCAGATGGTGTAGACAGGGCGTAATCAATGACAGGAAGTTATAACGACGAAACAGTTTTCAAAGTGTGAAGCAAGTCTGATGGCAAATTATTTCTGATTATCACGTATTTAAGAATACGAATGTATTCTTTTTACAGCAAATAATTAATACTTCTGACCTACTTGTCGTGGTCTCTCCCGTCAACGATTTCTCAATATTCTTACAAATAAATACCTTTCGAGGAGTTGTTAATGCATACTTTTCAATTCCATTTTCGTAAGTCCTTTGTAAAGCGTCTCAAAACAGAAGATATCAATTGGAAAAACACATATGATTTTAAATTTAGATAGGTCGTTTCCTATAGTAAGTGATAGTTGGGTAAACGTCAAACGGTACGAAGTCATGGAACGCTTCAAGTCGATTTATTAGGGATGACCGAAAGTTTATAGCTGTAACTACTAGGCTGGAAATGTGCAACCGAGAAATAGATATTCTAATGCACTCTGTTCGCAATACGCATTCTGATTGGTTAAATGTTTCAAAAACTGCTAGGGTATTCACGTTTCACCGACGTTTTTGCTATGATTTCACACGCCGCTTGGCAACGTCATTGACGAAGTTCTTCAAAATGTGTGTAAACCTTTTTTTCAGGTCAAACAATAGGGTTACCATGCTAGTATTTTACAAAACCTGATAGGGTGTTTGCCGATACCCTTTTAGTTTTTGTAAAACACTGGCATAGTAGCCCCTAAATGTAATTTTACATGTGTATGGAAATGACACGGTTTTTTTTTTTTTTTTTTTGGGGGGGGGGTTGCATGCAGTGGTGATATGAATTAGATATTGCAAATCGAAATAGATTCGTTTTATCATTTTGTGTCGCCAGTCCCTCTCAAATAATTAATTTATATAATGTTTCCTAATAAATATAGCTCAAGACGTTTACAATGTATAGTCCCTATGTAAATACATTTTTAACTCGTAGTAGTTTTAGGGAAAACAAATACATCCATCAAGAATTATATTATTGAACAAATATTTACTTGAATTAGAAATAATACGGTAAAATAAAATGTCATCAAGAGAATTCTTGAAATGGAATGACAGGGTCTAACAAGTTTATGATTCTTAACAATATGACTACATAAAAGTCCATATAAATCACGTTTCATATCTAATTCTAGCCACTGCTCTACTACGGTACTATCGAAACATATTACGTCTGCTCTAACTGCTATAAAAGATCATATTATCAAATATTGTGATGTCGCATTTCATAATAGTAACATCAATTACTTTTGGTCGATTATAAATTCTCATGAAGTTATAGACAAACTTCTTTCGCTAATTTTCAAAGCGACTCAAATTCCTACATTTGATTTTTCTACACTCTATACATCTCTGCCTCATGATTTGATTACAAGCAAGTTGCTATCTCTTATACAATGGTGTTTTCACAGAGAACCTAAAACGTACATATGCACTTCCAATAACTCTGGATTCTTTTCCAACAAACAATATACTTCATATAAATACTGGACTTGCAAGGAATTATGTAAAGCACTAGATTTTCTCATGAATAATATTTTTGTGCAATTTGATGGCAAGATATATCAACAAATAGTTGGGATTCATATGGGTACTAACTGCGCGCCTCTGATAGCAGATTTATTTCTTTATTGTTATGAGAAGGGATTTTATGGTTTCTATTCAAAAATCAAAACGATTTGACCTCATTGACAAATTTAATAATACTTGCAGATATCTGGATGACATTTTGGTTATCGACAACCCTGAATTCGAACAATTTATATCAGAAATATATCCACCAGAGCTCACATTGAATAAAACTAATACTTGAGACAAATCTACACCTTTCTTAGATTTAAACATCAAAATTATCAACAACCTAATATATACTAATATTTATGATAAACGTGAGGATTTTGGATTTCCTATTGTAAATTTCCCTTACTTGGATGGCGATGTCCCTCGGCTCCCATCATATGGTATCTATATATCTCAATTAGTTCGATTTGTCAGAGGCTGCATCGACGTTTTGGACTTTCATAAACGAAATTTACAAATTACTACTAAACTTTCAACTCAGGGTTACAGATATCACAAGCTAAGAAAAACATTCGGCAAATTCTTCAGATCTTATTCAGAATTTCTATCTAAATTTGGAAATATTTCTTTTCAACAGTATGTATCCAATGGAATTTCCCATCCTAATTTTTACGGTGATCTCGTATATAAACTAAGGAAAGTAAAAGGCTCCGATAACGCTATTTTATCATGTAATAAAATAGTCAAACGTCTCCTAAATAGACAATATGATATTGAGATCATCAAAAAGACTATAGGTCTTGTATTTGGCCCCTCTACATCCTTATGCAGACTTTTACTTGAACGTTGCACGCTGACTAACAGGGCGGTGGGGACTATATGACGGGCCTTGTCCAAACCTCTTTCAGAGGAGACATGGTCCTGAACCTCGTCCCCTCTGACTGTTAGTCGGGACTCCTACAGATCTAGGGTCTGAGCTCGCTTTCAGTCTGGCAGAGCACGGTTTATCATGTTGATGTCGCATATATTTTTATACCATTATGTGTTTTACAATACCTTACGTGTTTATATTTTTATGACCTCTCAATATGCGATACCTGTTGACCCTTGTTCTTTACATGGGGGATTAGTTATAAATTTTTAAATGTACATCTTTTGATTGTTCTGCTGTTACGGTGAGTGGGAAGATGGGCCCGTAAACCGGTTAACCACACCTTTTGTTTGGCTTTTGTCAAATTAAATGACCGTCCTAAGTCGGTATCGTAATTGCACTACAATCAAATATTTTTGTAATGTGTTAAATGTTCTATTATATTATTTGTATTCATGTATTGGTGACTTCTGCCACATAAGTGAGCCGGTAACTCCTCCTTTTCTTTAACAATATGTGATTACTACATAATATATTTTTCATTTCTTTTTTCTACCTTTTACAAAGACCAGCAAAGGAAATCGTGGAATAATTATAAGGTTATTCACTGTCAGATAGAATAGCAGGACGCAAAGTTGCTAGACAAATGTGTCCTAGACATATAATGTGCTTACACACAATATATACTGGGTAACCGGGAAAAAAATGTTGAATGGAGACTGTCTTATTGGTTATACACTCCTTTTATCATTTATCAATTATAAGTTATGCTTCACATAACAACATAACTTACCACAGATATTATATTACAACTAAAATGTGTTCTTCGCTTTGTCCTACACGAAGGCATTAGCTGCGTGTATCGTTAAGAAATTTGATATATTTTATTCTGTTTTGTCGGTTAGTTAGCACACTATTACAATTATTGAACTCATGTGGGTTTGTAGTTTATGGTGTAAAGAACAGGAATGACGGCGGTTGGAAAATTGATTATATGAGATTTGCGGGCAGTTAAAGTATATTATGCAATAAATATCAATGCTTTCGTCAGCAACATATTACAAAACCGTCCTTACATATTACTACAGTATTACTATATACCTATAGTAATATTTTGTTAGAGATGCCAGTGTAGTTCAAATGCTTATGTACCCCGTTCGTAATCAACAGTTCCCAAACTCGATGCCAACCGGTTGCTTTTCTATACCTTGTGTTTACAAAGAGACAGTTGAAACCCTGGTCCCATATCAAAGTAGATGTGTTGGATAAAAATCCTTCTGTGCTTCTGATGTATCTGGTTAGATCGTAACTTCTGTCAACTAAATAAGGTATGTGCCGGCTCCATAAAAGGATACCAGTCTTGGTGTTTCATTTCTAACCACTAAAAGTCACTTAACCCCCCCCCCCCCCCCCCCCCCCCCCCCGAGGAGTTGGTCACATACCTTTTCAATATTGTTGTCAACATTAAAAAGATTAAAGTTAGGGAGTTAATTTTTTTTTCAAGAGATGTAAAGTAATAATTTGATTTTAAAATCAAATGGATATTTACACTCATAGCCAAATAACAATGTGGATTCTCTACACAATATAAGTCGGGTTAAATTACAGACAATCGTTACCAAAACAAAATCCTAACTCTTATATTGCAAAACCTCTATCACACAAAACAAATTTTCAGTAATGGGGAAAATACTCAGCGCATATATGTTGATGTTCTGTTAGTATATTGAGAGATAATGTATGAAAAAAAACCCATATATTTCAATTACATAGACATGTTTCACAAAATCACGAGTGTTAATCCGAGTGAACAGAACTATATGTGATTATTTGATGCTTGTGTTACGTCACACCAGGATAATTGCCTCTTTATGGAGAACGATTTTGCCTGATGCAGTGCACAAAAACTAGGTCTCCTGATGCAGGAGGAGGTTTTCAAGTGTAAAATTTACCATAAGGCTGAAGTATTACTATCTCATCCAATAATAAATAAATTAAAATTAATTAATCTTGTACGATGACTAACAAGGGACTTCTCCATCACTAGTCAAAAGTGGCCCTGAAAGGACTAATGTACCCAACTTATTTAACATTTGGAATTTTAAACTTTTCAAATATCAGGTTACATAACATTTAAATGATATTTATTATTAAAAATAAAGATTAATTAAAAAATCTTTATTTATACTACGGCAGAGACCAAATGATAGGAGATGCTTATCACATCATTTTTATTATCATAATTCTGGTTCAGGGATTATAGGCTATAGAGACGAATCTCAATGAAAAATGCCCATTAGATTTTGTTTCTAGCAACTCTACTCAACTCTAGGTAAATTAAGGAGATACATTTAAGTCGATAACTGAGTTTCAACCACATTGTGATATCTTATTACAAGGACATTAATATTTAATTCGGACTACTATACGTGCTTTTTTCCCTAATATAACGTCAAAATATAGTATCTTCAAGAATGTTCTTGAACTTCAGTTCTGTTCAGAGTGCAGTCTAAACATACACTCCACGCTTAAAGTACCGAAATTTGTGTATTAGTATATAGTATATAATATAAAATATGCTTCAGGAATTGTACTATATAAGCAAATCGTTCCGGTTGATTGTCCGTATCGACTGCAAGCCTGAGTGTTTGTTTACTACACATTCCATAAAGAGTAGGCCATAGCGTTACATATAAAGAATGTTCTTTTTTTACCAATTATATATGCATATTTCAGAAATTAACTTCCTATATAGTCAGTATGGGAATGACTGATTCTAGGCAAGATTGGACAGGAATTGCAGGACAGAAATCATTTTATGACTTTTTATCAGATCAGTATGAGTTTTGTTTATATGGTAGAAGAATGTCTCGAAACATGATTAAATGTTCTGAAAAAATGTTTTTATAACATGAGTTTGTCCACTTAGTAATTGAAATTCATTAGTTACTGATTTAGTCCTGAATAATCGTCATGAGATCTTCTCTAACCTTTGGTATTGACTTTATCATTGATCAGTCGTAACATCCAGTGATCGCTTTTCTCTTCCTTTAGATTCCGTTGATGTTATTACTCTATTTTGTATTGTATGTACTTTATCAATACAAGCTTTCATCACACTGATAAAATGTAGCGCATTATCTGATGACGATCAAAGTGGTGTAGTATGACAAAGAATAATGTCATTCATAACTGCTCCAAGCGTCCAAGAGACCTAGTGCAATGCCGCAATAAATTGCCCCAATTGGTTTGAAATTGCGGTCACAGAATTTGATTGTAAAATGAATGTATTCAGACAAAACTATGGTATAATGAAATAAGTGTATATAAATATAGCAAAAGATATGTTGTTTCCCGCATTTAATATATCTCAAAGGTTGGTTGTTGGTTGATTGGTGTTTTAAGTCCCTTTTAACAATTTTTCAGTTATATCGCAATATGGAAGCAGGAGGTGACCATCCTCTTTAACAATGGCGCAACCCGGGAATCGAACCTGGATCGTCGGCGCTGCAATACAAGCGCTTAATCATTACACCAAGCCTGACCCCCAACATAACTCAAAAGTAAAACTAAAAAGTTGAATGGCAAATTATGACACACCTAAACAAAAAGTAGAAGAAATTGTATCTTGTCATTATGATTTTGTTTTTCCTGATAATTCGAAAGCTATCAGACAGCAGGAAGTAATCTACATGTAGACAAGTAACTGTAGAAAATTTGTATTGTAGAGTGTCTGTAGAGGGTACGTGTGTACTAACTTATCATACGTTAAAAGTGGTGTTTCGATGTGTTTACTAAGAAAGAATCTACGAATCTACAGTTAAAATAATACTGAATATTTACTTACTAAATTAGAAGAAATAAAAAATGAAAATAAAACATATCTGCGAAGAGAAGTGTATATGAAAATTCTACAGAAATGCGCATTTGCAGCATTCATTTTATGCATTCTAGATATCCAGCTAATGTTATTTTACTGGGATCTTCTTGTTATACATGCAAGTCCATTTTCGCTTTTAACATACAATATATAAATTTTTTGTATTGGTGATATCCTTTCGAAAATGAGGTTCACATTCATATCTAGGACATGAAGGCAAAACTTTTTATGATTGTATGTACATTAAACATACACTCTTGTCTTTAAAAGGAACTTAAAGATGATAAAATAAATGAATTTTGCGACTAAAGAAATCAATGCATTGATAAATAGATGAAATTTAAAAAATCAATAAAGTTTGCATAGGGACCAAATGTAGAACTCGTTCAATACCAATAACCCCATACTATCTCAAAAATATAATTGCAATGCATTCGCGATACAAATTTGGTTGAATCATCTTCTACTACTCTGTAAAGTGCAAAACATTCTAGCATGTAGAAAACGAACCAATATCAATAGAGCAAACAATGAATTTGACAACATGAGTGGATACAAATAGTTCTCCGTAGCGTAGTATCTATTACAATGCTGCCAAAGTAATTTCTATGTTCGAATTCCTTGTCAGAGATTTGAAAGCAAATTCTAATGCACTTTGTTTGTAACACGCGATCTCATTGGCTGTCGGATTTAAAAACTGCAAGGGTATTCACGATACCCCTGCAGTTTTTGATATGATGTCACGATACCCTGCAGTTTCTGATTTGTGACGTCACGATACCCTGCAGTTTTTGATAAGACTGTAATTAGCGAATTGGCTTAGAAAACCATAAATCTGGGCTTCTAGTTGTAATTATTTTGACAAATGCATTAGAATGGGGTTACCATGCTTGTGTTTTACAAAAACTGACAGGGTATTCGCCAATTTCCGTTTCACAGCTCGGCTAACGTCTCGCAGTGAAACTCAATTTCTGACAGGGTATTCGCCGATACCCTGTCAGGTTTTTTAAACACTCGCATGGTAACCCCTAAGTAGATATCGGATAAAATTAATGAAATACATTCTGCAATACCAAACGAAAGCAAGAAAGAAAAAAAAAAAACCCCCAAACGATCAAATTCTTTTAAATTTCTAACACATTTATATGTGCTATATGGTTTGATTTAAAATTATACTTCCCAATACAGTATTTATGCCGATAGTAAAAGGGTTTTAATGTCTGGGATATGCAATGTTTTGTTTCTTTGTGTTAATATGCAATTCCATGTCAGCATTTTGATTATTTTCTCAACATGATTCAAAATATGACTGTCTCGTGTATCAAATTCTCTTATTATTACATTACCGAGATCGTGTGATATCGCATTTCAACTAATTCTTCAATCCTTACTTATTCTGTTTCATTAACTTCATTACGTATTTCGAGTTTTCCTAAAAATAGTATATGAGTTTCAACACAGACGATAACAAGTAAAATGTCCCAGGCAGTTTTAAGCGTGTTTGTACTTATCCGAAATTCATACTCAATTCATAAGCGCAGTTTTAAGCGTGTTTGTACTTACCCGAAATTCATACTTCAAATTCATTGTGATTAAAGTTTGTATATAAGAGAAGAGGACCACCAGTTATCAGGATCTTGTGTAGCTGGGTTTTGTTTTTCTTTTTTCTGCTTTTTTTCTATTATTTTAAAGAGTAAAACGTGGGAAAATGAAGCTTTTATCAAATCTGTTCGTTGGAAATAGAAGGTATATATAGATGGGTGCAGTCCAAGCATAACATTACATGAACATGCGCGCGTCCGGTCAAGTAATCTCGGAGCGTGTGCTAAAGCAGTCATTGTGGATGTTACGGACGTTGACCTGTATGTTATGTTAGGACTACGTCCATGTATATGAGATGTACCTGGTACTATGTTACTTATGGAGATGACGTCTCCAAAAAAGTTTCAGATGATAAAGACATTTTTCAACAGGACATATATAAGATGATAGATCATATATTGAGTGGTCCTAAAAATATATACACCCGAATAGTAATACTGAGTAAGTCCATGGAATAAAAGGACAATATAGTGTACAGTGTCATATTCAAACAAATGCGTACCCTAATAAAACAGAGGTGCGACCAGATGCCCGGAAGGAGTAAGTGCCCCTGTTTGCATGCAATACCCGTTGCAAAAGTCCTGCAACAACTTTTCAAGTCTAGGAAATAAATATATAAATATTCACATATGAACAAATGACGGAGACAAGAACAGAACACGAAGTCAAATCTTCCTATTCAAGGTAGTTGTATTACTGAAATTCCGGCATCGGAAACGCACGTGAACAGTTGCCTGTATATATATGTATTATGTCAAATCAAGTATAGCCAAAATGTTACGATGGTTAGTTTCTATCGTTAGGTCCCAAAAATATCGGTTAACATTCTTGAAAGGAATCTGAAATTGTACTAGAGATCCCAATATCGAGCATACATCTTCCTCAATGACAATTTTAAACGTTCGTCAATATATCCTTGTGACAGTAGTTTCGTGGCAAGAAGCTTCACTCTCAGGGTTAGATTTTCGTATTTAGAGCATGCCCTGGCATAGCGTATTAGTTGTGAAATGAAGACGCCATATGTGGGAGAGGAAGGTATGCTGCTACTCAGAAAAGGGAAGTTGGTAATAATGACAGTGAAATCGTCATGTTTGTCAAAGACAGGGGTAACTAATGTACCATCATCACTAATTGATAGGAGTATATCGAGGTAAGAAGCAGTTTCTCCTTGTACCAACTTTGTTCAAGGAAGCAATTGTTGAAGAAAATGTACATTTATTTGTACTCAACGTCGGGAATTTCACCTTAACAAGAATAAATATAGTCGGGAAGAATAAAGAAGCCGGACCATAGACCTGCCATCAGTCACCTCAAGGGGTTGAATATATCGATATTTTAAAAAATCAAAACAATTTGATAATAAAGGCTGTGACTAAGCTTATTTTCTTGGTATGTACTCTCTGTATAAATACTGTTCTATATTGAGAAAAAGGATAAATAAGTTCCCAAGACCAGATGTCATGAAAATATTTTCACACAAAACATTTTGCTTGTATCAAAATTATAGCGACATAGACATGAGAAAACCTTGTTCCACCCGTCCGTAAGTGAGCTCAAATCCCTCACCTGTAGGAATACCGACTGACAGCCCGAGGGAACGGGGGCCAGAACTCTGTAACACCTGAAAATGTTTGGACAAGACTCGTCACAGAGTTCCCGCCGACTTGTTAGTCAGCATACAATGCTCAAGAAAAGGCTGTAGAGGGGCCCAATACAAGATCTAAGATCTCAGAGTTATGTTGTCGATGTCGAATACGTTTTTTTTTTTATTATAGAATCATTTTCGAATTTAGATAAAATGCCTGAATAAAATCTGTAAAATATACCGAAACTTTTAAAAGTTTATGATATCTATAACCCTGCGTCAGAAGTTTAAAAGTGATTTCAATAGGTTTTGCGTAAAAATCCATAACGTTAGTACAGGCTCCAACAAAATGAACAAATTGACTAATTGAAATACCATATGATGGGAGTCTAGGCACATCACCATTTAAATAAAGGAAATTAACAATCGGAGATCCAAAGTCGTCTTGTTTATCATATAAGGTGTATGTATTTTGTTGTTAATAAGTTCTAAACGTTTCGAGGTTTAAATAGAAAGCATACACTCTCTGATAACTACATAAAAGTAAATCTGCTATAAGTCAAATATATTTCAAGCTTGATTAGGAGGATATGATAAAAGACCACGTGGAACCTTGGGTGAATACTTAAAATATAAAGCTCTTATCGTAATTATAACGTTTTGATTTGTCCAAAATATACATGTATAGGGCATTGATTCAAGTAATATGCGGTAGAGTTTGCTGTTTTGTTGTTGATGGCTCATAATTTACCTACCTTTAGCACATAGATATTTTTTCACAGTTTTGCCTCTAGTTGTGAGACGAAAGTCGCACATTCAGCTTATTTTTGTGCAATGGAATGCTTTAGCACGTTTCACACTTCAAACTGATACATTAAATGTGAAAAGTAGAAGTAATATGACGTGTAACAAATACATTGTTTTTTGTTGTTTTCGCAATTGCGCATTTCCAAAAGCAAGCATTTTCTGTAGGGGATGTAATTAGCAAAAACCGGACACTGATATATGGAATGATGCATAGTGACTACCACAATATAATGTACAAAAACTAAAACTTAAGCATTTGCGCATTTCCGAGAGCAAGAATTTTCTGTGGGGGATGTAATTAGCAAAAACCTGACCCTGATATATGAAATGATGCATAGTGACTACCACAATATAATGTACAAAAACTAAAACTTAAGCATTTGCGCATTTAAGAAAGCAAGCACTTTCTGTGGGGGATGTAATTAGCAAAAACCTGACACTGATATATGGAATGATGCATAGTGACTACTACTAATTAATGTACAAATAATAAAACTTAAGCATTTGCGCATTTAAGAAAACAATCACTTTCTGTGGGGGATGTAATTAGCAAAACCCTTACCCTGATATATGGAATGATGCATAGTGACTACTACTATATAATGTACAACAACAAAAACTTTAAGCATTAAACATGTTCGTTTTCTCCGTAAACTTGATAATTTTATGTAGAGAATATAATCTTCGAACATGCTTTACAGAATTACAAGTTTATAAAAACACCTGCTGTACAGTATGAAAGTTACCTACAACCGCCCCCCACCCCCACCCCTCACCCAAGTTCATTTGTATTGTTTATGACAAGTTTGTACAATGTAACGCTGTTGTTATATGTATCAATGTTATCCATGAAATAGGAGTTTATGTGCAATTGGGTCGAAATCTAAAAGAAAGAAAAATAAGGGATGGAAATCCCATAATTCAAAGCAATAACTCTGAGATAAAATAATTTCAGGATATATGTTTTCGTATCTCCCTCAGACACATCTCAGTCTATATATTGATTCTTTTGCGGTCAATATAAGGTCAGCTTAGAAATTCGTTTGTTCTTCAAATATTCTCACTTTGGACTTACACTCTTTCCTCTTCAAATATTAATATATTGTTAGAATTCCAATCATTAGGCCAAGGGCACCACTCAAGAGGCATAAGTTGTGGAAATGAGTATCTTTTTGCACAAGACTATACGTATATATGTTCTAACATTTATTACTACCACTAGACCGGCATCACTGCTTGTGGGCCGATAGTTCCCGAGGGCATCATAAGTCTAGTTTCCAGTGCTTTTGTATTGACGTGAAACATATGCTTCAAATTTACAGTTTTGAAATTTTGTAAATTACTCTGAAACTAAAAAGTATATCCCTTATGCAAAGGTCTGTAGTAAGATTCATTCGTTTGATCACTCACTTTCTCCAACTTTGGTTTTAACTGCTCTTGTAATATTTATATATTTTAGAATTCCAGTCATTTTGCCATGAGCATCACCAAATAGACATAAGTTGTAAAATGCGCATCTTATGCACAGAAATATAACAAATATATGTTCTAATATTTATGTCAACCTGGAGCACCACTGAAGATACATTAGTTGTCGAAATGTGCATACGGTGCATTGAATAAATATATGTATATTTGATCAAAATTAAAATTTGCTTGTCATAGATAATCTTACAATTATACTTTTTCACTTACGGGATTTGTTTTCGAAATTCCTCTACAGAATGATTGGTTTAGTTAAGTACATACCCAGTTACAAAGATGTGTTCTCGCATATGCATTCAACATTAAAGACACTAATAGCTAAGAGCAAATGACACTGCCATAATTCTTTCACGAAATTAAATTTTCTCGTGGAAAGATGATATATATTTAACAGCGCCATGTCTGCATTGCGCTAGAGTTATGTAATGTTAATAAATATTTATGTGTAAATTTCAGTTTCACAACACCGTGAGCTTCTGGTGCCATATGTACAAAGATTCGTATATTTACGAGCACTCGTATGGTTTACGAGTAACTTACGAGAAATAACAATGACAATGTTAATTAGTACGTACCTTAATTTTCGATTTGAGCTGGAGAAAATCCCTCACGTGATCTCTGTTGCCAGGCGACGTTCTTTTCCATAACAAAAACCCTACTACCGAGTATGAAATTGTGAGAATAATAAGGGGCACTACGTGAATCATAGAGAAAATTACTGCAGTGTAAATCTTTTTATGAAGCATATCCGGCCAAAATTCACTGCACCGTAAAATATTTGTATTAACCCTCTCTACTTTGGCAACCGGAACTACAACTAGCGACACGGAAAGGGAGATGATCCATATTCCTATTATTGTAAATTTTGTCCGACGTTTCGAACCTTTTGAAAGAAGAGGAAATGTAACAACAATAAAACGGTCGATCCCGATGGCAACGTTGATAAAAACGCTTGCTGCAACTGAAAGCGTTTGCATGAAAATGACTATCGGACACATAGGCGCTGTGAAAATCCACGTTCGGAAAACTGCATCGCCAAAAGTAAATGGCATACAAAATATTGCCATGATCAAATCTGCAACAGCAAGATTGATCAAAAACGGTCGCAAATCGGTTTTAGAATGCCGACCCCTAACGAAAACTAAAATGACCAAAATATTTCCGATTACGGAGAATAAAGTCGTGAAAGAATATAGAATCGACAGAAATATTAACCACTCCAAAGAAAACCTCACTTTGTTAAATTCGGTAAAATTATTCATGTGTGTCTCCATATTGTTAATTTGTGTCGTATTCTCCATTGTTACTTTATAGAAATTTTCTTATTCAACTTTAAGTTTTCCTCAACTCAGGGTAAAAATAACTACAAGATGTAATAATGAAAATACATCCTCTACTTTTGATAATACATTCAGCTGGTGAGAATGAAGCCATATAACGCTGGAAAGATATGCACCAGAAATATTCCTCGTGAAAATGAATCGTCGTACAATATCAGTCCTGTGACATTTCCTTTTAACACGTTTTGCATTACTCCAAAATCTATGTTACTGTTCATATATCACTAGTTTAAATTATGGACACTGTTTTTCATTATTTCGGCATCTCCTTTGCCTTTACAAAACAGATATAATTTATCATTTTACACCATATGAAATAATATTGAAAGAAAACTGATTGGCATCATCTGTTCCTGACATTAAATAAATCCAATAATAGATAAATCAATATGTCAGAAAAATCATACATATTCATTTCTCCCACTAGCATTTTATGACATGTTCTGAGTTCCTGTTATATAATATTTCTTACTGTTTTCTTACAGAAAATTACTGGTAATATAAACGTATTTAAACTCTTTAATACTTCCAATCGTTGTTCTACTGAAAGTATCAGGTTCGCGTGTTCTGTAGAAAAATCATGACTTAAAGGATCAGTCATTGATTTTGTATGATTACTATACATGTCGTAAGATGACAGTCACGTGATTACCGTAGCAAGTCGATTCTGATTGGATGAACACTTCGAGTATCCCATCTATAATGGTCATCTCGGTGAAAGTATTGTATCAGTGTATCAAAGCCGATCTGTGTAAGCAGAAATGGACTTTGAGATAGGGTTATTTTATTCGTTTATGTCTGTTGAAGATAAAAACTATGTCGACAAATTGTGGGTTCGTTGGGTGTTCCTGTGGAAGGCTGGCACTGACATGGTTTCATCACAATATGGAGAGATATGTTTACATAGAGTATTACTGTGATGATATTATGTCAGTGGCAGACATAATCGTAGAAATGCATCAGTACAGGCAATGTTATAGATCAGAACAAATTCTTGAATTGACCGTTTGTTTAATGAAATGTGTAAGAACACATCTCATTAAAGGAAATAAATTTTGGGTTCAAAATGAAATGCTTATGGAATATAAAAAGAATTTAAAAAGCTCTATAAAAGAATTAAATATGACAATTCCCTTCCCTCAATAACTTACTAAATGAGTCACTACGGAATTGTTTGTGGGTTGTTAATGACAGATAACATTATTTGACAGAGTTATCAAGGTAATAAACTATTGACTTAACAAAACAAAATCACTTATTTATATTTGATGGGCAGGTAGATCGGAATGGGAAAATTTCTAAGGAATGTAATCCTAAAAGCCACTAGATTTCTCTATTTATTTATTCATTTTTAAAATTTGAACAGTTAAAGTAAACTATAAAATTGACCGGTAGATCAACAAACCAAAGTTTAATCCCCACATATCTAATGTCTTTAGATAAGCTCCGTAAATATCCACAAAAATACGTAAATTGGCTTTCTATATCCCTGTAATTGTATAAGAAGTATTCTGTTGTGAATGACGACATCGTAGACCGAGCAGGCTTTTGCATGGTATTTTAAAAAAATCTGGTTTAAAGTTGTTTAGAAACACTTGCAACTAACAGTACAGAATTGCAAAGCATAAATATATTTTTATCTTTTTTAAAACTATAACTTTCAGCAAACTCAGAGTGTTCACTAGATAATATGTAACGCACAGATTATCCAAAACCGCTCATAAACATATGATAGTATTTCAACAAAAAATTATGATACATAATATTGAAGCAATTATGAGAAGGTACAAATACTAATAAATGTAACTTTAAATTACAAAAATATTTCATCGCAAAATAAAAGATGTAGATGAATGGTGCCTGGACCTTATTAAGTGGATGCAAAGGAAGTTGATTTTTCACAAAACCACCGGTTTTTCTTGACTGAAATATCATTTGAAGGAAGTAAAATGTTATTTAAACGGTCAACACTTACGGACAATTTAGAATTGCGCACTAAGAACAGTTCTCGAGTGTATTCCGTACTTAGACATTACTTTTGGCGAGCTCAGTACGTCGCTGCAAAGATATCATTACGTTATTGCCATTGTGGCGCCTTTCCGCCCTGAGAGTTAGAATTCTTTTTGTCCAGACAGTTCATGTTCACACAACTGATGTCAAATGAACGCCTATCATGCCTGTTGCACATTCTTTCTAAGTTACCAGTACGCTCATGATACGATCTGACCAGTATTCTTGCATATTTCCTATGAAATGTAATTGAATTCTTGTGAATGCCGACGACTCTCAAATGAGTGATAGGAAAGTCGGACGGGACGAAAAATCCCACATGTTTTCCATATTTCACCACATTCAAGTCAGTTTTAAATGGCTTTAATCACGATGAAAACTTAGTATCTAGACTTTTAAATGATATTCTGGACTGAGACCGATTCCGATCATTTTACACAGATTTGACACCTTCTATACTAGAAGGTTACCTAATTCGACTTCTCCATATATAAATACATATGGAATTTACACGATTTGACTCTTTCTACTTGGTATATGTGACGGGTTTTGCTAGTAAGCAGGAGATGCTCACTCTCCCCGAGCACCTGATCTCACTCCATCACAGGGGTTCACATATGCTCTTCAAGTAGACATATATTGTTATTTCCATTTGTTTTTCATTTTCACTGATTTTGTATGTCCCCTGATTTCATAATTTTTGGACTTGTGGTTTGGATTTATCCATCATCTTTACATTGGTAACTAGGTAAATAAAATGTCACCACCTCCCCAAATGAAATAACCCAAATTATACGGTACATCCTGAACTAATATTGATACTAAAATGATTAGAGACGACATCTGCTTTACACTGCATTGACTTGAACTGCAACATTTTATAATTTGAAAAACTTAAAGGATTAAATGAAAGTAAATAACGATTATATAAATGAAATCGTAATTATGTATCTGCCGTATTACTGCTATTTTGCAAGTATGCAACATATTGGTTATGGGTCATCCTTACGGTATGCAGCTATGCTTATTAGTATTGTATTTAATGAATACACTTGTGAATTTACAACAACACGGTATGAATCTATTGTTGTCAATCTTTGTTATGAATCTAAAAAGACAGAGTTTATCGTTCGGATGTCGTCGACTTTATATCATAAATATCGAACGTAAACCGGACATAAAAAGCTGTTAGGATGAGATATGATGTCTTGTTCTTTCAAATACTGTCAGGCTCAAAAACCTTTGGTTGATTGAATGCAAGATTCAATTGATTTTAATTTATTTCCGATCATATTTAGCTATTCTACACAGCATGAATATATACAGACAAGTACACCAGTCAATAGCAGATATCACTCTCGTGTCTCAAGTAAAGAAAGATAACCAAAATTAAAACCGGTCAATAGCAGATATCACTCTCGTGCCTCAAGTAAAGAAAAATAACCCAAATTAAAACAAATTTATTCACTTTATAAATTTCCCTTAGTTTGAAGAAAGCCTGTCGGGTTGTTCTATAGATTTGAGATATCGGTGAATGTGCAAAATATTGTATTGCATAAGATAGTTTGAATTTCACCAAAACTGACATTTCATCCAAACATTTTCAGACTTTATTCTTTACCTCAAATTCAGTATTTTTATTCAACGTTTTAACAAGACTTCTTATCTTAAACAACTCTACATGGCATCCAATGTACTCATATATCGTGTGCCATATTTATCGTCACATAGTATACGATGACAGAAGTACTTGGAGGAAAGTCAAACAAGATTCTAAATAAATCTTCAACACATTAACAGGTCAAGCAGGTTATCGTTACTGGTACATTTGTAACTTAAAGCAATAATGCAATAAAGCATACATAATGATAGGCTGTATGGTTATGTGGTTTATTAATATCTCACCAATTGAAGCATTAATATTTAATAAAGTCGGATAATGATATGTTTATATCTCATCAAATAATACGATAATGGATGGAACCAATTTAATAGTCCAGAAAACCAAAGCAACCCCAACCCACAAGTATTAATAAAAATAGAAAACAAACCAAAGAAAATCACCTACGGAGCAAATCTGAACCCCCTTAATGAAGTGACATCAAGTGCACGTGGAGTATAAGCATCTGCTGCTGCCTAACAACACCAATACCGCCTCCTAAAAATGTTCAATATAGTATATACAAGGCATTGAATATGTCAAAGTCATTGTTAAAAATTGTCGAAACAGGGTTAAGTTTAGAAGAACATTCAAAGTACTGCATGCTAAGAACATTATGTCGGCCATATTTTTTCAGTGATGGTGGTAGTCTTTCATACACGACCGAATAAGCTTATCTATATAAATGTAAAAAGCGCAATATATTTTTACAGCAATGTATTTTTATATTTATTTTTGTGTAAACACACTGGTTTCTAATATAACTTCACATATTGCTATTGCTAAATTTTATAGATAAAGATACAGTTTACTGCGTGTCCTTTTCGCAAATGAATTTCTCTTTTCTGGAGCATGCAACATCATGAAACCGATAAGGTCTAGATCCATTTTTGTCTGAACGATGAATCAGGAAACAATTCTCTGATCTTTTCCCATTTGGTTCCCCATGAGGGAAGTCCCAAACTGCCATTTGTTCTCCATTTGATTCCCAAACCCAAACATCTTCTTTCAGAGAATCAGTTGCTCCGGTGTAATACCCATGATTTACTGAAATAACATGCTTCTCTAAATATAACACATAAATATATCTACAGTTACTTCTTCACTAGTCACGGGGGTACACTACGTAAACTTCTCTCTCCCCTTGACTGATTGTATTCAAAGGTCGCGGGCTTTGATGGCGCCGCATTACGAAAAACATTTAATATCCTTCTTACCAAATTGATCAATGAGATTAAGCTTCACTTGGCCAACTTAGTTACGAAGAAAAACAATTATGGCAACAACCGTCTGCTCTATGTATCATAACATTTGTGAAACGTTTTCTGTATACAGCTTAGATTGACGCTTTATTTCCGTCGATCACATGAGCTAGAAGTATCATTTTTGTTTTGTCACTCGGTTTGTTTCAGGGTTTCCAATTCGCTCATGTGCGGGTCAAGTGAAGCAATCACGAATTGGCCCATGACTTTTGAAAGCAGTCAGTCAAGGGGAGATAGAAGTTTGCGGAGCACATCTCATTGACTCGTGAAGATGTACAATTAGAGCAAACAATAATATAGCGCAAAAGGGTTTTTTTTTCGCGTTCCATTAATTTTATATGCGTAGTCATACGGAAACCCGCATGTAGACCGATTTTACATTTGGCATACCTTATTTTTCAGAGAAACAACAATTAATATAATGTAAAACTAACTTTATAAGTCACAGTCAATGTTACAATGAAAACAATCATTATCTTACTGTATCTCATATTTACCAAAATTATCGTGCCCAGCGGCTTGTTGTCGTAACCAGTTCTCTTCTGTCCAGCTTTCAATTCGAACCAAATACCCCCCTAAATCGTTACAAGCTCTCTGTAAATAAGATACAAAATTATGTTAATTATTTCCTTATTTCGGAGTATTTCCGTCATGAGCAGCTCTGTCCTTCGATTTGTTTGTTGACTCTGATGTTTAGGTCAACTTGATAATGAATTTGCCTTTAAAATTTTTGTAATTTCGATTTCTGCATTTTTGGCATTGATCACCAATGACGAGACATATATTGTCAAAATGCGCATATGGTGAAGCATAATAATTCACGTACATGTATTCTGATATTTACACCAATTATTGTATAGATCTTTTACCTTTGCTTCATACCATGTTTTCTTTCCATCATAGAACTTATAGCAGTGCCCATTGAATGGAATCCAATCACGGCTGTGGCATGATGAAGCTGAATTTACAAAATAGATTAAAACTGAGGAAAAAATGATTGCAAGAAAAACACTAGGTTACAATTAGTCAAATATCAAGTGTCGAAAACTTCGTGTGCTTAGTACGATTGGTTTACTTGAATCATTATAAATCTTCATAATTCTTTAATCAATGAAAATATGAAAAATTGCATAGAGGAAATATTTCTGTCTGGCTAATGATTACACTAAACTTTTTGAATTTTACATGAAGGTATCGAAGAATATTGAAAACACGAATATTTTAACATACTTTACATGTACAAGCAGAGATGTTTGAAAGAAAAACAACTATAACGCATATTCATACCTGTGCATAATAAATGCATTTACAGGAAGAATGACACTGAAAGTATCATTGTTCTGTTCTGTTTGTGATAAATATAGAATATATATACCTTTTATTTTTGTGCAGCATATGCGCATATCGACAAGTAATGTCTCTTCAGTGATGCTCGTAGCCGAATGATTGGAATTCTCAAAATATATAAAAGTATGAAGAGCAGTGTTGAAGCAAACATCACCAAAAAGTGAACAAAAGAATCTGTCTAAGGACAGAGCTATGCATCAGGGAGATACTCCTTAGTTTTGGAATGATTTACTTAGACTTAGTTTGCTTACTGAAAATGTGAAGTATATATGTTTAATGTCAGTACAAAAGCACTGATAACTAGACTTATGATGCCCTCGGGAACTATCAGTCCACCAGCAGTGACACCGGCCTAGTTGTTATAATAAATATAGAAAATATATACCTTGTGTTGAGGATTCTATATGATACTGGTTATATAGACTGGCCGTAAAGTGAACAAGTACGGATATTAACCACCTGTGACATGTGACGCATATCAATATGTCTATAAGCTTACATCAATACATAAATAATGTTGGGTTAATATGTTCTTTCAAATTGAGAGCATTATAAATTAATTATTTCAAACCCATTACAACCACAGAAGTGTCATTTTATCTATTCATTGCAGAAAAATAGTACCATGTGTTCATTCAGATGACCAGAGTTTAATAAATCCTCAGTGGTGTAGGAGTTTTACATTTTAATCGGGGATTGTTAATTTTTTATCGAGTTTTATTTCTACTGTTGAAGTTTTCTTTTCTCAAAACTGGTGTCCATGTTACTGAATGTTCGGCATGACATATTGCTGAATGGTAAAATGTCATAACATAAGAAACTTTTTATTCTAATTTCCAATATATACATACAAAGTATCATTTAATTTACAAAAACCAAAATCATTCAAATCCTTGGTCTGATAAATGTTTATTTTTCTATGGTAACACAAAGTCATATAAAGACTGAAAAACGGCAATGTATCAAGTTATATCAACAACCATCAAGGTCACATTATCAAAGAAAATAGTAAATAATTTCAATTATTTTATATAAGCGCATTATAAAATACTACTGAAATCCTAATATATTTTGGGAAACGCAAGTTTCTTTTAAAGGCATCAAAGAAACACTAAGTATCCCAGGCAACCCCCCCCCCCCCCCCGAAAAAAAAAATAAAACAAAAACACAAAACCAAAAACAAAAGGGAAAACCCAACACCAACAACAATATTGTCTTATTCCATACAGTTGGGGGCAGAGATGTACCTTGATATTTGAAAAAAAAATAGGTGGGGAGCAAATTTTTATAGTGTGCATTATAAAGTTATATTTTTAAAATTAAAGCTACATGTATAAGTTACATTGTAAATAAGCTTGTTATTTGTATTTTGATTTTGAGGGATTTGCTTAGTGTGAAAGAGGAAAGAGTTGCCATGAATGTCATTTATCGTGATTTATGTTTTTGAAAGTCGGATCTCAGAGCTCGTTATTTGAGTAAACTGTACTCTTAAATTTTTCCTACTTTAAATCATACTCTTCACATTCTCTATTAATATTTGTTGATCCCCACAGTAATAATTCCAGACTACCATAATGTTAGTACATATGAATTATAAGAGTCTATTTTTTACATAAATTTTTGTGTCATTTTAACTGATTGTCTTACATCTGAAGCCAAACTGTATTAATGTAGATATCTTGATGATATTTATATGTGCTTTTTTATTTTCTGCATATCCGTAACAAATTTTCCGTAGAGCTGAGTCAGACTTTCTGTTGTGATATAGTAATACTTACAAATACGTTAAGCTTTTTGTCTGACTTTCTATTTTCATTTTCATAATTAGTAATAAAAAGACATTGTTCTTCTTTAGAATGAGCTCAAGTATCTTCTTTAATTCACAGTTCATAATAGGCTTGTGATTCATAAGGAGAAATGAAGTGTAGAGATAGTAATGTGTAGAAAAAGTAAGAGACATTAATACAGTATAAAGTATATGGAACTTCAGTATTTCAGCATACGAATCAAATTTATATTTTTCATTTCATTCCAAGTTTTGCAGTATGTTAATTGTATTGCTTGTTTATCAATATGCATAATTTGACGTGGTGGCAAAAGAGAAGTATTTTAGATTGGTGAATAAAATAACAGGAATGATTTGCATAACACAAAGGCCATTTTTACAGATGTGACATAAATTCGGTTGTATTTGTGGATTTGATACCATAAGTGAAAATTCTTTTCAGGACTCTGCAACTGCTGTTGTATGCAACCAGGAGACGCTTACTCCTCTCGGGCACCTGGTATAATCTCGATTTTATTGGGGTTCGCATTTGTCTGAATATGGCACTGCGCATGATATTGTCCATTTATTTCATGGATTATGAGATATGGTTTACCCTTCGGTACTTCTTCCTTTTTTACTTGACGTACTAATCTGTTTTTCATTATCAAATTGTTGCTTTGCTCACACCTCCGTGGTACCTGATCCGACCTCTGGTTATTCAAGGGTCCATGGAAGCTAGCATGTCTATTTTATCTCGTATAATAGATATATTCCTGATTGACATTTTCTCGGCATCTAAGCATTTGACATCTTTAACACATCATTTGAAGCGAAAGTACAACAATGCTGTCATCAGAGGAACCTAAACCTTTTCCAAGTAAATACTCGCTAGATAATCCTTTCAAGGAGAATGGATCATCCATCGTTCAATGTAAGTTAAACAGAGTATTCGAAATGTGTACACGAGATATATGACAGAAATGTTTTCCCAATTACTTCTTATTTGAAAATGAATAATTTAACACTGTCTGTCGCCTTCTTTTACTAGATGCATTTGGTGTTGTTGTTGTTGTTGTTGTTTGCAGCTATCAATTAAATATCTATTTCAGACAAAGTCAGACCGAAATAAAACAAACTGGTATCGTGCATATAGGGAAAAGCAATGCAATAGTTAAATATTATATTTGTTTCTAATTTGCAGAACGAACTCTTTAATATTGCGTCAATCAATATTATTACCGGTGACCAAGCCCGAAGTGGAAACAATATTATCTACCAAAATAATTAAAGCATTTTGCACTACGATTTTTCATGTTAGAAATTCCATAGATGCAACATCATATTAGTCTGTAATCATTTGTATTTTAGGGAGATTTTTAGGCACTTCAAGACTGTAATATAAAACTCGGGAAAATTTAATTCATTTATTTTCATTACATCTTAGTTGTGTTGTTAGTACGTTTCATCAAAAGGTAAATTTCATCATACTCATGACAGCTTTTTACGGTCGTAGAGATGTTTCGTTTTGATTAAAGTAGCAAGATTTTCCTTAATTTTCCTAATCGTCTTTACATAATTTTGTATTTCTTATTCGTTTATGCCCTTTTTTATTTAGCATCTAAGATAACAAGTAATACAATTGAAGGTAATGAAACATGCATGGTGTCTCTAAAGTAGGCCTTGAAATCGGATCTTAAAATCGGCGGCACTATTTTGTTTTATTATGTTTCGAAAGGTATGATATTTCATAACAGTTTAAGTCAACCATTACCATGGCGACGGCCAGTAATTAGTGGTAGATGTTATGGACAGGGAGAGGTGATATGTGTGAAGGACTAAAGCAATCTTTCGACTTAAATCGACTGACCAAAATCCACCTCAAACACCCCCCCCCCCACCCCACCCATCCTTTACACAAACATACGAGAACACGCTCACTAAAAGTACGACAGCAAAATACATATATATTTAATGTGAAAATGAGTAATCCGCTGTTCAGTCTGACAATCGTTTTGTATGTTGAGTGTTAGGTGTTGATAATACGCACAGGGCATTAAAAGATAATATTGACCAAATTTCCAAAATAACCGTAATGATAATTCAATTCAAATAACTGAACGTGCGTCTGAGAATAATATAGGTAAATTATGTAGTGTCCCTTACTGGAATAAGTCAATTAGAAATGTGAAAGGCATGTCTATTTCACCTCCAGTGGACAAAAATAGGCAAGTGCATTCAGTGAAGCTTTGGCTCAATCGGAACGTCTTTTCGCTTGCCATGCAATTGATGGGTAAGATACTTAATATATATATATATATATATATATATATATATATATATATATATATATATATATATATATATATATATATATATATATATATATATATATATATATATATATATATATATATATATATATATATCGGGGTCAAATGCTGGTGATCGAATTGGTTTTTTTTTTTCAAAAAGCGGGGTTTTTCTAAATTATTATTTCCTTGTTTGTTGTTGTTCTTTGTTTTTGTTTTTAGAATCTAAAATCGTCAATGAGTGTTTATTTAGCAATCGCTTATAAAAAGAGGAACGTGTGGCAAAGTGAATTCAGCGCTGTTATTGAAATATATCTACATACCAACGTTACCAGTACATTCTTTAAATTCCATTTTTGCATCTCCCATTTCATTCATGGTAATTCAGAAGAAGAAAGAACAGTTATTGATTCAGCCATATGACAGATGTCACAACGGAATTGTAGAGTATCTAATATAATAATATGAAGGAAGAAAGAAAAGTTACTGAGTAAAAACGTAGAAGTACCGAAGGTAAACCATATCTTATACTTCTTGCATCAGACATTCATATATATTTATAGCCCTACAAGTGTGAATCAGCTGTGTGACAGAAGTCATCACAGAAATATACAGTATATGATGTAATGATATGTAAACACATAAGTACATGGCAAAAATGTTCGATTATAGTGCAGTTACGATACCGACTTAGGACGGTAATTTGGTGTGATAATAGTCAATCAATTTCTGTGGTTAACAGGTTTACAAGCCCACATTCCCAAGCACCGCAACAGCAGACTAATCAAAGCACACATATTTAAAATAATTAATGTTTTATGTTAATAATATATGTCTGATGTTAATTAATTAAAATTGCGCGTGGATGTTTTAGTACATTTCTCAAATTCTGTCACAATTTAGTATGGAAAATCACGAAATGCACCAAATTTTCATCGAAGGATTTTAAAGGCCTGGATTTACCTTCAATATCTCCTTTAAAAAAATGTTATTCCTCTTTCTTCCCGACTGTACCAAATTGTAGAAACATTCATATAATTTTATTATATTAATTAATTGATGTAAATGTATATCATAAAGCATTGATTTTCAGAAACTGTACAAAACGTTTAAAAAGAGATATACAAAGTGATCACCGGTAAAAATCTCGTATGTAATACCGCCACACATCCCTGTGATGATCTCCGCTGAGTTGACCAATATTACTGTATAGCTGGCATTGATATTTTCATAAAAGATTTGATAATTGACCTATCGCTTTCGCGGAATATTTATAGAATTTCGTAAATTAACCAGGTTTTTTCGATGTCATCCTACCGATGACGTTAGTCTTCAATCATCAATTTAATTTACGTGAGATTATTATTATACCGGTATCTCCTCTTTTCTGTCTTCTCTGAGAGATGACTGAGGTGCATAATATTGTATTGTGACTGATATAACAATTTTTGGGGGAATAAAAGAAAGAGTCATTAGTACTTGGCTTTAGAAATTTCTACTTTCAACGTACGTGTATTGATAACTAGCGTGGATAACAAGCATACATGCTTAGATAATTATGAAACACCTGCGATATAGGGTAGATCAGCTTTACTGGTGACTGGGGAGAAAACGTGAGAGTGGCTTCCCACTAGTCTCAGCCGAGGAACTAAATACCGCATTTTAATTCCATTCGAGGAGTGGGAATTTACTGATCCACGGTAAATGTGCTGTACCTATAGGCTTTTTAAACGCACATATAATCTCTTCTTTATTTTTTATTAAAATATCAAATTGGCATAGAAGGTGTCAGATTCGTTGTTCAAAATGGTCGGAACAGGTTTAAGTTTAAAACAACATTCAAAGAGCTGAATGATAAGAACGTAGTATTGACCATATCTTGTTCAGTGTTGTTGGTAGTCTTTCACACACGACAGAATGAGACTAAAATGAATATCTCAGAAAATCTGGCCAACTAAAGGCGAAATATATTTTTTTCAACAATTTTTATATTTATTTGTGTGTAAACATACTAAACTAATAAAACTTCAAATGTTGCTATTGCTAAAGTTTATTGATAAAGTTACAGTTTACTGCGTGTCCTTTTCGCAAATGAATTTCTCTTTTCTGGAGCATGCAACATCATGAAACCGATAAGGTCTAGATCCATTTTTGTCTGTACGATGAATCAGGAAACAATTCTCTGATCTTTTCCCATTTGGTTCCCCAGGAGAGAAGTCCCAAACTGCCATCTGTTCTCCATTTGATTCCCAAACCCAACTACCTTCGTACAGAGAATCAGTTGCTCCGGTGTAATACCCATGATTCACTGAAATAACATGCTTCTCTAAATATAACACAGAAATATACATAGATTTACAATTCCTTCTTCACTAGTCTAGGGGATGCACTACGTAAATTTCTCTCTGTCCTTGACTGATTGCATTCAAAGGTCGCGGGCTTTGATGGCGCCGCATAGCGAAACACATTTATTATCCTTCTTACCAAATTGACAACTGAGATTAAGCTTCACTTGGCCAACTTAGTTACGAAGAAAAACAATTATGGCAACAACCGTCTGCTCTATGTATCATAACATTTGTGAAACGTTTTCTGTATACAGCTTAAATTGACGCTTTATTTCCGTCGATCACATGCGCTAGAAGTATTATTTTTGTTTTGTCACTCGGTTTGTTTCAGGGTTTCCAATTCGCTCATGTGCGGGTCAAGTGAAGCAATCACGAATTGGCCCATGACTTTTGAAAGCAGTCAGTCAAGGGGAGATAGAAGTTTGCGGAGCACATCTCATTGACTCGTGAAGATGTACAATTAGAGCAAACAATATTATAGCGCAAAAGGTTTTTTCGCGTTCCATAATTAATTTTATATGCGTAGTCATACGGAAACCCGCATGTAGACCGATTTTACATTTGGCATACCTTATTTTTCAGAGAAACAACAATTAATATAATGTAAAACTAACTTTATAAGTCACAGTCAATGTTACGATGAAAACAATCATTATCTTACTGTATCTCATATTTACCAAAATTATCGTGCCCAGCGGCTTGTTGTCGTAACCAGTTCTCTTCTGTCCAGCTTTCAATTCGAACCAAATACCCCCCTAAATCGTTACAAGCTCTCTGTAAATAAGATACAAAATTATGTTAATTATTTCCTTATTTCGGAGTATTTCCGTCATGAGCAGCTCTGTCCTTCGATTTGTTTGTTGACTCTGATGTTTAGGTCAACTTGGTAATGAATTTGCCTTTAAAAGTTTTGTAATTTCGATTTCTGTATTTTTGGCATTGATCACCAATGACGAGACATACATTGTCAAAATGCACATATGGTGAAGCATAATAATTCTCGTACATGTATTCTGATATTTACACCAATTATTGTATAGATCTTTTACCTTTGCTTCATACCATGTTTTTCTTTCCATCATAGAACATATAGCAATGCCCATTGAATGGAATCCAACCATGGCTGTGGCATGATGAAGCTGAATTTACAAAATAGATTAAAACTGAGATAAAAATGATTGCAAGAAAAACACTAGGTTAGAATTAGTCAAATATCAAGTGTCGAAAACTTCGTGTGCTTAGTACGATTGGTTTACTTGAAGTATTATAAATCTTCATAATTCTTTAATCAATGAAAATATGAAGAATTGCATAAAGGAAATATTTCTGTCTGGCTAATGATTACACATACTTTTTGAATTTTACATGAACGTATCGAAGAATATTGAAAACACGAATATTTTAACATACTTTACATGTACAAGCAGAAATGTTTGAAAGAAAAACAACTATAATGCATATTCATACCTGCGCATAATACAAGCAATGACAGGAAGAATGAAACTGACAGTATCATCGTTCTGTTCTGTTTGTGAATGTGTTGAGGATTCGATATGATTCTGTTTATATAGACTAGTCGTAAAGTGAACAAATACGGATACTGACCACCTGTTACATGTGACACATATCAATATGTCTATAAGCTTCCATCAATGCATGTACAATTTTGGGTTAATATCTGCTTTCAAATTGAGAACATCATAAATTAATTATTTCAAACCCGGAACAACCACAGAAGTGTCATTTTATCTATTCATTGCAGAAAAATAGTACCATGTGTTCATTCAGATGACCAGAGTTTAATAAATCCTCAGTGGTGTAGGAGTTTTACATTTTAATCGTTGACTCTTAATTTCTTATCGAGTTTTATTTCTACTGTTGAAGTTTTCTTTCTTAAAAACTGGTGTCCATGTCACTGAATGTCCGGCATGACATATTGCTGAATGGTAAAATGTCATAACATAAGAAACTTTTTATTCTAATTTCCAATATATACATACAAAGTATCATTTAATTTACAAAAACCAAAATCATTAAAATCCTTGGTCTGATAAATGTTTATTTTTCCATGGTAACACAAACTAATATACAGACTGAAAAACGGCAATGTATCAAGTTATATGAACAAACACCAAGGTCACAATATCAAAGAAAATGGTAAATAATTTCAATTATTTTATATAAGTGCATTATAAAATACTACTGAAATCCAACTACATTTAGGGAAACGCATGTTTCTTTTAAAGACGTCAAAGAAACACTAAGTATCCCCAGCAACGCTCCCACTAACCCCCCCCCCCCAAATAAAACAAACAAAAACACACACACAAAAAAAAAAGGAAAACCGAACACCAACAACAATATTGTCTTATTCCATACAGTTGGGGGCAGGGATGTACCTTGATATTTGAAAAAAATGGGTGGAGAGCAAATTTTTATGGTGTGCATTATAAAGTCACATTGTAAATGAGCTTGTTATTTGTATTTTCATTTTGAGGGAGTTGCTTAGTGTGAAAGAGGAAAGAGTTGCCATGAATGTCATTTATCGTGATTTATGTTTTTGAAAGTCGGATCTCAGAGCTCGTTATTTGAGTAAAAAGTACTCTTAAAGTTTTACTACTTTAAATCATACTCTTCACATTCTCTATCAATATTTGTTGACCCCCACAGTAATAATTCCAGACTACCATAATTTTAGTACATATGAATTATAAGAGTCTATTTCCTACATAAATTTTTGTGTCATTTTAACTGATTGTCTTACATCTGAAGCCAAACTGTATTAATGTAGATATCTTGATGATATTTATATGTGCTTTGTATTTTCTGCATATCCGTAACAAAGTTTCCGTAGAGCTGAGCCAGACTTTCTTTTGTGATATAGTAATACTTACAAATACTTTAAGCTTTTTGTCTATTTTTATTTTCATGATTAGTAATAAAAAGGACATTGCTCTTCTTTAGAATGAGCTCAAGTATCTTCTTTAATTCACAGTTCATAATAGGCTTGTGATTCATAAGGAGAAATCATGTGTAGAGATAGTAAATGTTTAGAAAAAGAAAGAGACATTGGATGAGCTTTTCTTTCAAAGATTCGTCTTGGTCATTAGACGAATCTTGTGTGTGTGTGTGTGTGTGTGTGTGTGTGTGTGTGTGTGTGTGTGTGTGTGTGTGTGTGTGTGTGTGTGTGTGTGTGTGTGTGTGTTAAATGAATACAGAGCATATAGTTTATGCTTTTTTAAGTGTGATACAAAAAAAAAAAAACAAAGATATGCTGTAAATCTCATTGATATTGGTATAGCTTCAAAATATGTAAGCACGTTATCAGTCGATTCAAATGTTTATATATTTTGAGAATTTCAATCATTCGGTCACTAGCATCACTGAAGAGATATAAGTTGTCGAATTGCGCATATGGTGCACAAAATTGAATGGTATGTAGATAAACGAATTGACGTGCTAGTCATTTTCCCTCAGTAAAAGACATTTACCTAAACTATTGAGGAATTAAATGAAAAAGAGGACGATTACTGTATATATCTCGATTGGACACATTTATTGACATTAACACTCACGTTTTATCTAAGATATCAAATTATTTTTAATACAGTATAAGTATATGGAACTTCAGTATTTCAGCATACGAATCAAATTTATATTTTTCATTTTATTCCAAGTTTTGCAGTATGTTAATTGTATTGCTTGTTTATCAATATGCATAATTTGACGTGGTGGCAAAAGAGAAGTATTTTAGGTAGGTGAATAACAGGAATGATTTGTATAACACAAATGCCATTTTTACAGATGTGACATAAATTCGGTTGTATTTGTGGATTTGATACCATAAGTGAAAATTCTTTTCAGTACTCTGCAACTGTTGTTGTATGCAAGCAGGAGACGCTTACTCCTCTCGGGCACCTGGTATAACCTCGATTTTATTGGGGTTCGCATTTGTCTGAATATGACACTGCGCATGATATTGTCCATTTATTCCATGGATTATGAGATATGGTTTACCCTTCGGTACTTCTTCCTTTTTTACTTGACGTACTAATCTGTTTTTCATTATCAAAATTGTTGCTTTGCTCACACCTCCGTGGTGCCTGATCCGACCTCTGGTTATTCAAGGGTCCATGGAAGCTAGCATCTCTATTTTATCTCGTATAATAGATATATTCCTGATTGACATTTTCTCGGCATCTAAGCATTTGACATCTTTAACACATCATTTGAAGCGAAAGTACAACAATGCTGTCATCAGAGGAACCTAAAACCTTTTCCAAGTAAATACTCGCTAGATAATCCTTTCAAGGAGAATGGATCATCCATCGTTCAATGTAAGTTAAACAGAGTATTCGAAATGTGTACACGAGATATATGACAGAAATGTTTTCCCAATTACTTCTTATTTGAAAATGAATAATTTAACACTGTCCTGTCGCCTTCTTTTACTAGATGCATTTGGTGTTGTTGTTGTTGTTGTTGTTTGCAGCTATCAATTAAATATCTATTTCAGACAAAGTCAGACCGAAATAAAACAAACTGGTATCGTGCATATAGGGAAAAGCAATGCAATAGTTAAATATTATATTTGTTTCTAATTTGCAGAACGAACTCTTTAATATTGCGTCAATCAATATTATTACCGGTGACCAAGCCCGAAGTGGAAACAATATTATCTACCAAAATAATTAAAGCATTTTGCACTAACGATTTTTCATGTTAGAAATTCCATAGATGCAACATCATATTAGTCTGTAATCATTTGTATTTTAGGGAGATTTTTAGGCACTTCAAGGCTGTAATATAAAACTCGGGAAAATTTCATTCATTTATTTTCATTACATCTTAGTTGTGTTGTTAGTAAGTTTCATCAAAAGGTAAATTTCATCATACTCATGACAGCTTTTTACGGTCGTAGAGATGTTTCGTTTTGATTAAAGTAGCAAGATTTTCCTTAATTTTCCTAATCGTCTTTACATAATTTTGTATTTCTTATTCGTTTATGCCTTTTTTTTATTTAGCATCTAAGATAACAAGTAATACAATTGAAGGTAATGAAACAAGCATGGTGTCTCTAAAGTAGGCCTTGAAATCGGATCTTAAAATCGGCGGCACTATTTTGTTTTATGATTTACGAAAGGTATGATATTTCATAACAGTTTAAGTCAACCATTACCATGGCGACGGCCAGTAATTAGTGGTAGATGTTATGGAAAGGGAGAGGTGATATGTGTGAAGGACTAAAGCAATCTTTCGACTTAAATCGACTGACCAAAATCCACCTCAAACACCCCCCCCCCCCCACCCCACCCACCCTTTACACAAACATACGAGAACACGCTCACTAAAAGTACGACAGCAAAATACATATATATTTAATGTGAAAATGAGTAATCCGCTGTTCAGTCTGACAATCGTTTTGTATGTTGAGTGTTAGGTGTTGATAAATACGAACAGGGCATTAAAAGATAATATTGACCAAATTTCCAAAATAACCGTAATGATAGTTCAATTCAAATAACTGAACGTGCGTCTGAGAATAATATAGGTAAATTATGTAGTGTCCCTTACTGGAATATGTCAATTAGAAATGTGAAAGGCATGTCTATTTCACCTCCAGTGGACAAAATTATGCAAGTGCATTCAGTGAAGCTTTGGCTCAATCGGAACGTCTTTTCGCTTGCCATGCACTTGGTTGGTAAGATACTTAATATATATATATATATATATATATATATATATATATCGGGGTCAAATGCTAGTGATCGAATTGGGTTTTTTTTTTCAAAAAGCGGGGTTTTTCTAAATTATTATTTCCGTGTTTGTTGTTGTTCTTTGTTTTTGTTTTTAGAATCTAAAATCGTCAATGAGTGTTTATTTAGCAATCGCTTATAAAAAGAGGAACGTGTGGCAACGTGAATTCAGCGCTGTTATTGAAATATATCTACATGTATATACCAACGTTAGCAGTATATTCTTTAAATTCCATTTTTGCATCTCCCATTTCATTCATGGTAATTCAGAAGAAGAAAGAACAGTTACTGATTCAGCCATGTGACAGATGTCACAACGGAGTTGGAGAGTATTTAATATAATAATATGAAGGAAGAAAGAAAAGTTACTGAGTAAAAACGAAGAAGTACCGAAAGTAAACCATATCTTATACTTCTTGCATCAGACATTCATATATATTTATAGCCCTACAAGTGTGAATCAGCTGTGTGACAGAAGTCATCACAGAAATATACAGTATATGATGTAATGATATATAAACACATAAGTACATGGCAAAAATGTTCGATTATAGTGCAGTTACGATACCGACTTAGGACGGTAATTTGGTGTGATAATAGTCAATCAATTTCTGTGGTTAACAGGTTTTACAAGCCCACATTCCCAAGCACCGCAACAGCAGACTAATCAAAGCACACATATTTAAAATAATTAATTTTTTATGTTAATAATATATGTCTGATGTTAATTAATTAAGATTGCGCGTGGATGTTTTAGTACATTTCTGAAATTCTGTCACAATTTAGTATGGAAAATCACGAAATGCACCAAATTTTCATCGAAGGATTTTAAAGGCCTGGATTTACCTTCAATATCTCCTTTAAAAAATGTTATTCCTCTTTCTTCCCGACTGTACCAAATTGTAGAAACATTCATATAATTTTATTATATTAATTAATTGATGTAAATGTATATCATAAAGCATTGATTTTCAGAAACTGTACAAAACGTTTCAAAAGAGATATACAAAGTGATCACCGGTAAAAATCTCGTATGTAATACCGCCACACATCCCTGTGATGATCTCCGCTGAGTTGACCAATATTACTGTATAGCTGGCATTGATATTTTCATAAAAGATTAGATAATTGACCTATCGCTTTCGCGGAATATTTATAGAATTTCGTAAATTAACAAGGTTTTTTCGATGTCATCCTACCGATGACGTTAGTCTTCAATCATCAACTTAATTTACGTGAGATTATTATTATACCGGTATCTCCTCTTTTCTATCTTCTCTGAGAGATGACTGAGGTGCATAATATTGTATTGTGACTGATATAACAATTTTTGGGGGAATAAAAGAAAGAGTCAATAGTACTTGGCTTTAGAAATTTCTACTTTCAACGTACGTGTATTGATAACTAGCGTGGATAACAAGCATACATGCTTAGATAATTATGAAACACCTGCGATATAGGGTAGATCAGCTTTACTGGTGACTGGGGAGAAAACGTGAGAGTTGCTTCCCACTAGTCTCAGCCGAGGAACTAAATACCGCATTTTAATTCCATTCGAGGAGTGGGAATTTACTGATCCACGGTAAATGTGCTGTACCTATAGGCTTTTTAAACGCACATATAATCTCTTCTTTATTTTTTATTAAAATATTAAATTGGCATAGAAGGTGTCAGATTCGTTGTTCAAAATGGTCGGAACAGGTTTAAGTTTAAAACAACATTCAAAGAGCTGAATGATAAGAACGTAGTATTGACCATATCTTGTTCAGTGTTCCTGGTAGTCTTTCACACACGACAGAATGAGACTAAAATGAATATCTCAGAAAATCTGGCCAACTAAAGGCGAAATATATTTTTTTCAACAATTTTTATATTTATTTGTGTGTAAACATACTAAACTAATAAAACTTCAAATGTTGCTATTGCTAAAGTTTATTGATAAAGTTACAGTTTACTGCGTGTCCTTTTCGCAAATGAATTTCTCTTTTCTGGAGCATGCAACATCATGAAACCGATAAGGTCTAGATCCATTTTTGTCTGTACGATGGATCAGGAAACAATTCTCTGATCTTTTCCCATTTGGTTCCCCAGGAGAGAAGTCCCAAACTGCCATCTGTTCTCCGTTTGATTCCCAAACCCAACTACCTTCGTACAGAGAATCAGTTGCTCCGGTGTAATACCCATGATTCACTGAAATAACATGCTTCTCTAAATATAACACAGAAATATACATAGATTTACAATTCCTTCTTCACTAGGCTAGGGGATGCACTACGTAAATTTCTCTCTGTCCTTGACTGATTGCATTCAAAGGTCGCGGGTTTTGATGGCGCCGCATAGCGAAAAACATTTAATATCCTTCTTACCAAATTGACAACTGAGATTAAGCTTCACTTGGCCAACTTAGTTACGAAGAAAAACAATTATGGCAACAACCGTCTGCTCTATGTATCATAACATTTGTGAAACGTTTTCTGTATACAGCTTCAATTGACGCTTTATTTCCGTCGATCACATGCGCTAGAAGTATTATTTTTGTTTTGTCACTCGGTTTGTTTCAGGGTTTCCAATTCGCTCATGTGCGGGTCAAGTGAAGCAATCACGAATTGGCCCATGACTTTTGAAAGCAGTCAGTCAAGGGGAGACAGAAGTTTGCGGAGCACATCTCATTGACTCGTGAAGATGTACAATTAGAGCAAACAATAATATAGCCCAAAAAGTTTTTTTCGCGTTCCATAATTAATTTTATATGCGTAGTCATACGGAAACCCGCATGTAGACCGATTTTACATTTGGCATACCTTATTTTTCAGAAAAACAATTAATATAATGTAAAACTAACTTTATAAGTCACAGGCAATGTTACAATGAAAACAATCATTATCTTACTGTATCTCATATTTACCAAAATTATCGTGCCCAGCGGCTTGTTGTCGTAACCAGTTCTCTTCTGTCCAGCTTTCAATTCGAACCAAATACCCCCCTAAATCGTTACAAGCTCTCTATAAATAAGATACAGAATTATGTTAATTATGTCCTTATTTCGGAGTATTTCCGTCATGAGCAGCTCTGTCCTTCGATTTGTTTGTTGACTCTGATATTTAGGTCAACTTGGTAATGAATTTGCCTTTAAAAGTTTTGTAATTTCGATTTCTGTATTTTTGGCATTGATCACCAATGACGAGACATACATTGTCAAAATGCACATATGGTGAAGCATAATAATTCACGTACATGTATTCTGATATTTACACCAATTATTGTATAGATCTTTTACCTTGCTTCATACCATGTTTTCTTTCCATCATAGAACATATAGCAGTGCCCACTGAATGGAATCCAACCACGGCTGTGGCATAATGAAGCTGAATTTACAAAATAGATTAAAACTGAGGAAAAAAATGATTGCAAGAAAAACATTAGGTTAGAATTAGTACGATGGGTTTACTTGAATTATTATAAATCTTCATAATTCTTTAATCAATGAAAATATGAAGAATTGCATAAAGGAAATATTTCTGTCTGGCTAATGATTATGTAACACCGAGAAAATTTATCATCCTTTCTTGTGTCACAGAATATATTGACAATGATCTGAAATTACATATAAACCAATATTACAATGATGCAATTTAAATATCTGAAATGCCAATCAATTTCAATGAATTACTATGTCATGTTTGAAAATATTAAATATAGTTATTTATGAAATCTAAATATTTACTTTCATCATAACTGTTATCAAATAAATAAATTTACATATTATTAATAATAGAAATCTATTACAAACACATACCCTAAGTAAGGAAACAATGTGACGTAACAGCTTCTGTAAATCTTATGAACTCCGATATCGTATCATATCAAACTACAAAGTGATGCAAATGAATAGTAAATATCTTATGTAGATCATTGCATTTATAAAATATACAAACAGGCAATGTACATATATATATAATAGGACAGATCGTAATACAACTATAAACATGGACGGACGTACATGGTAAGGACAAACGACAGACTTATAACTATCAATATGATAGCACAAACAACATGTCATTATAATCTGACTAGTACGAACGAAATACTACTCTTCACTCGAGTGGACATTCAACAGACTATACTGTACACATAATATAAAGGACAGACGATATGTAAAAGAAAGGACATGTCTTTCATACTATATATATGTGATATGTACATAATGGGCAAAATACAGCTCAGTATCGGAGGACTACATGGATACATGAAATGAAATCATGGGAAATATAGTTTATATACACCATTCAAATCATGCAAGCACACCATGAATATCACTTACAAATGCTCCCGTACGCATTTACAATATAACTGCAAGTAGCAGGTAAATAATTGAAACGTTTCCAGGAAACAATCCTTCCCGATCTCTCCATGAAAATGGCCATTCTTTGTTCTCTTTGTTTATGTGTAACTGACCAATGAAATTACAAGATCTTCTATATCAAAACTCATATGAATTATTATTCTTATTACATCCAAAATATAATCTAATAAGTACAGTATTATATATGATAAACATATGAATTAATAACTATTAATTAAACTACTATAAAGTTACAATCACAATATGACTTTAAAGGTAAATTACAAGTAAGTACTCCCATCAAAGAGCGGTAGTCCAATGGATAAGACTACCCATCTCAAATCCCAAGAACAACGGATCGAACCCAGACGGCGGCGAGTGAAATATTTTTATATCAAAAATATTTTTATTGTATCTGTAAAAATCGCTCTCTTACAATTACACTAAACTTTTTGAATTTTACATGAAGGTATCGAAGAATATTGAAAACACGAATATTTTAACATACTTTACATGTACAAGCAGAAATGTTTGAAAGAAAAACAACTATAATGCATATTCATACCTGCGCATAATACAAGCAATGACAGGAAGAATGAAACTGACAGTATCATCGTTCTGTTCTGTTTGTGAATGTGTTGAGGATTCGATATGATTCTGTTTATATAGACTAGTCGTAAAGTGAACAAATACGGATACTGACCACCTGTTACATGTGACGCATATCGATATGTCTATAAGCTTCCATCAATGCATGTACAATTTTGGGTTAATATCTGCTTTCAAATTGAGAACATCATAAATTAATTATTTCAAACCCGGAACAACCACAGAAGTGTCATTTTATCTATTCATTGCAGAAAAATAGTACCATGTGTTAATTCAGATGACCAGAGTTTAATAAATCCTCAGTGGTGTAGGAGTTTTACATTTTAATCGTTGATTCTTAATTTCTTATCGAGTTTTATTTCTACTGTTGAAGTTTTCTTTCTTAAAAACTGGTGTCCATGTCACTGAATGTCCGGCATGACATATTGCTGAATGGTAAAATGTCATAACATAAGAAACGTTTTATTCTAATTTCCAATATATACATACAAAGTATCATTTAATTTACGAAAAACAAAATCATTAAAATCCTTGGTCTGATAAATGTTTATTTTTCCATGGTAACACAAACTGATATACAGACTGAAAAACGGCAATGTATCAAGTTATATGAACAAACACCAAGGTCACAATATCAAAGAAAATGGTAAATAATTTCAATTATTTTATATAAGTGCATTATAAAATACTACTGAAATCCCACTACATTTAGGGAAACGCATGTTTCTTTTAAAGACGTCAAAGAAACACTAAGTATCCCCAGCAACGCTCCCACTAACCCCCCGCCCCCCCACAAATAAAACAAACAAAAACACACACACAAAAAAGGAAAACCGAACACCAACAACAATATTGTCTTATTCCATACAGTTGGGGCCAGGGATGTACCTTGATATTTGAAAAAAATGGGTGGAGAGCAAATTTTTATGGTGTGCATTATAAGGTCACATTGTAAATGAGCTTGTTATTTGTATTTTCATTTTGAGGGAGTTGCTTAGTGTGAAAGAGGAAAGAGTTGCCATTAATGTCATTTATCGTGATTTATGTTTTTGAAAGTCGGATCCCAGAGCTCGTTATTTGAGTAAAAAGTACTCTTAAAGTTTTACTACTTTAAATCATACTCTTCACATTCTCTATCAATATTTGTTGACCCCCACAGTAATAATTCCAGACTACCATAATTTTAGTACATATGAATTATAAGAGTCTATTTCCTACATAAATTTTTGTGTCATTTTAACTGATTGTCTTACATCTGAAGCCAAACTGTATTAATGTAGATATCTTGATGATATTTATATGTGCTTTTTTTATTTTCTGCATATCCGTAACAAAGTTTCCGTAGAGCTGAGTCAGACTATATATAGTAATACTTACAAATACTTTAAGCTTTTTGTCTATTTTCATTTTCATGATTAGTAATAAAAAACATTGCTCTTCTTTAGAATGAGCTCAAGTATCTTCTTTAATTCACAGTTCATAATAGGCTTGTGATTCATAAGGAGAAATCATGTGTAGAGATAGTAATGTGTAGAAAAAGAAAGAGACATTGGATGAGCTTTTTTTTTTCAAAGATTCGTCTTGGTCATTAGACGAATCTTGTGTGTGTGTGTGTGTGTGTGTGTGTGTGTGTGTGTGTGTGTGTGTGTGTGTGTGTGTGTGTGTTAAATGAATACAGAGCATATAGTTTATGCTTTTTTAAGTGTGATACAAAAAAAAAAAAACAAAACAAAACAAAGATATGCTGTAAATCTCATTGATATTGGTATAGCTTCAAAATATGTAAGCACGTTATCAGTGGATTCAAATATTTATATATTTTGAGAATTTCAATCATTCGGTCACTAGCATCACTGAAGAGATATAAGTTGTCGAATTGCGCATATGGTGCACAAAATTGAAAGGTATATAGATAAACGAATTGACGTGCTAGTCATTTTCACTCAGTAAAAGACATTTACCTAAACTATTGAGGATTTAAATGAAAAAGAGGACGATTATATATCTCGATTGGACACATTTATTGACATTAACACTCACGTTTTATCTAAGATATCAAATTATTTTTAATACAGTATAAAGTATATGGAACTTCAGTATTTCAGCATACGAATCAAATTTATATTTTTAATTTTATTCCAAGTTTTGCAGTATGTTAATTGTATTGCTTGTTTATCAATATGCATAATTTGACGTGGTGGCAAAAGAGAAGTATTTTAGGTAGGTGAATAAAATAACAGGAATGATTTGCATAACACAAAGGCCATTTTTACAGATGTGACATAAATTCGGTTGTATTTGTGGATTTGATACCATAAGTGAAAATTCTTTTCAGGACTCTGCAACTGCTGTTGTATGCAACCAGGAAACGCTTACTCCTCTCGGGCACCTGGTATAACCTCGATTTTATTGGGGTTCGCATTTGTCTGAATATGGCACTGTGCATGATATTGTCCATTTATTTCATGGATTATGAGATATGGTTTACCCTTCGGTACTTTTTCCTTTTTTACTTGACGTACTAATCTGTTTTTCATTATCAAAATTGTTGCTTTGCTCACACCTCCGTGGTACCTGATCCGACCTCTGGTTATTCAAGGGTCCATGGAAGCTAGCATCTCTATTTTATCTCGTATAATAGATATATTCCTGATTGACATTTTCTCGGCATCTAAGCATTTGACATCTTTAACACATCATTTGAAGCGAAAGTACAACAATGCTGTCATCAGAGGAACCTAACCTTTTCCAAGTAAATACTCGCTAGATAATCCTTTCAAGGAGAATGGATCATCCATCGTTCAATGTAAGTTAAACAGAGTATTCGAAATGTGTACACGAGATATATGACAGAAATGTTTATCCAATTACTTCTTATTTAAAAATGAATAATTTAACACTGTCTGTCGCCTTCTTTTACTAGATGCATTTGGTGTTGTTGTTGTTGTTGTTTGCAGCTATCAATTAAATATCTATTTCAGACAAAGTCAGACCGAAATAAAACGAACTGGTATCGTGCATATAGGGATAAGCAATGCAATAGTTAAATATTATATTTGTTTCTAATTTGCAGAACGAACTCTTTAATATTGCGTCAATCAATATTATTACCGGTGACCAAGCCCGAAGTGGAAACAATATTATCTACCAAAATAATTAAAGCATTTTGCACTACGATTTTTCATGTTAGAAATTCCATAGATGCAACATCATATTAGTCTGTAATCATTTGTATTTTAGGGAGATTTTTAGGCACTTCAAGACTGTCCTAACATAACATTATGTTCACGTCGCGTTAACGTGAAGTTTGCTTTCCTCGTGCGCTCAGGACTGCTGAGCACACGCGTTTGCGTTAACGCAGATTTCCACGTGAACTTAATTTCGACCGCGTGAACGCGCTTGACTGCCGAGTGAACGTGCTTGACAGCCACGTTCGCTTGCTTACAACTTATAACTTGTATTAACATGTTCATATAGAAGAATTTGAAGGAAAATATATATATATATATATATATATTGTGTATATAAATATTAAAACATATAAATAAAATATTTAGAATTAATTAAAACCCTTCCAAGTTAAGGGATATTTTTAAAAACAATGAACAGAATTTCCGAACAATGACTTTAATTAAATTCTTACTTTAGGAAAATAATAATAATAATAATAATAATAATAATAATAATAATTATTATTATTTTTATTATTATTATTATTATTATTATGAAATTAAAATCAATAAAGATAATAATAATGATGATAACTACTATATTTATAATTAAGAAAATAGCTTTATCAAAATTAATAATAATAAATACATAAATAAGAAACACGTGTAAATACATAAATTAGTTATAAATGAATCAACAAATAAGAAATAGATACATAAATAAATTAATTAAAAATAAATAAATAAATGAAATTAGAAAGTAATCATGCTAGTATAAACTGACGAAGTTTTTTTTTTTCGTAAATACCTTATTGCATGTCTACGCGATAATTTCCTTTGCTATATTACATATGAAATCCTTAATGCAGGGAGTCATTTTATAATAACATTTAATACACGTTTTTACAGCAACATTCACGGAAATTTAATTAGATCCATTTTATTATCTCCGTCCGCACTGCATAGAGAATTACAAATATAGACATGTGAACGTGCGACTGACCGAGCGCACGCGGGAATAAATCGCGTTAACGCGAATTCCCTCCCGCGTTAACGCGGGGAGCGCACGCGCGTCCGGTCGAGCAGTCCTGGCACGTGTGCTAAAGCAGTCCTCGCGACTGCTTTTCGCGTTAACGTGAATGTTATGTTAGGACTGCACCCATCTGTAAAACTCGGGAAAATTTCATTCATTTATTTTCATTACATCTTAGTTGTGTTGTTAGTAAGTTTCATCAAAAGGTAAATTTCATCATACTCATGACTTTTAACGGTCGTAGAGATGTTTCGTTTTGATTAAAGTAGCAAGATTTTCCTTAATTTTCCTAATCGTCTTTACATAATTTTGTATTTCTTATTCGTTTATGCCTTTTTTTTTATTTAGCATCTAAGATAACAAGTAATACAATTGAAGGTAATGAAACAAGCATGGTGTCTCTAAAGTAAGCCTTGAAATCGGATCTTAAAATCAGCGGCACTATTTTGTTTTATGATTTTCGAAAGGTATGATATTTCATAACAGTTTAAGTCAACCATTACCATGGCGACGGTCAGTAATTAGTGGTAGATGTTATGGAAAGGGAGAGGTGATATGTGTGAAGGACTAAAGCAATCTTTCGACTTAAACCGACTGACCAAAATCCACCTCAAACACCCCCCCCCCCCAACCCACCCTTTACACAAACATACGAGAACACGCTCACTAAAAGTACGACAGCAAAATAAATATATATTTAATGTGAAAATGAGTAATCCGCTGTTCAGCCTGACAATCGTTTTGTATGTTGAGTGTTAGGTGTTGATAATACGAACAGGGCATTAAAAGATAATATTGACCAAATTTCCAAAATAACCGTAATGATAGTTCAATTCAAATAACTGAACGTGCGTCTGAGAATAATATAGGTAAATTATGTAGTGTCCCTTACTGGAATAAGTCAATTAGAAATGTGAAAGGCATGTCTATTTCACCTCCAGTGGACAAAAATAGGCAAGTGCATTCAGTGAAGCTTTGGCTCAATCGGAACGTCTTTTCGCTTGCCATGCAATTGATGGGTAAGATACTTAATATCTATATATATATATCGGGGTCAAATGCTGGTGATCGAATTGGTTTTTATTTTTTCAAAAAGCGGGGTTTTTCTAAATTATTATTTCCGTGTTTGTTGTTGTTCTTTGTTTTTGTTTTTAGAATCTAAAATCGTCAATGAGTGTTTATTTAGCAATCGCTTATAAAAAGAGGAACGTGTGGCAAAGTGAATTCAGCGCTGTTATTGAAATATATCTACATGTATATACCAACGTTACCAGTATATTCTTTAAATTCCATTTTTGCATCTCCCATTTCATTCATGGTAATTCAGAAGAAGAAAGAACAGTTACTGATTCAGCCATGTGACAGATGTCACAACGGAGTTGGAGAGTATTTAATATAATAATATGAAGGAAGAAAGAAAAGTTACTGAGTAAAAACGAAGAAGTACCGAAAGTAAACCATATCTTATACTTCTTGCATCAGACATTCATATATATTTATAGCCCTACAAGTGTGAATCAGCTGTGTGACAGAAGTCATCACAGAAATATACAGTATATGATGTAATGATATATAAACACATAGGTACATGGCAAAAATGTTCGATTATAGTGCAGTTACGATACCGACTTAGGACGGTAATTTGGTGTGATAATAGTCAATCAATTTCTGTGGTTAACAGGTTTACAAGCCCACATTCCCAAGCACCGCAACAGCAGACTAATCAAAGCACACATATTTAAAATAATTAATTTTTTATGTTAATAATATATGTCTGATGTTAATTAATTAAGATTGCGCGTGGATGTTTTAGTACATTTCTCAAATTCTGTCACAATTTAGTATGGAAATCACGAAATGCACCGAATTTTCATCGAAGGATTTTAAAGGCCTGGATTTACCTTCAATATCTCCTTTAAAAATGTTATTCCTCTTTCTTCCCGACTGTACCAAATTGTACAAACATTCATATAATTTTATTATATTAATTAATTGATGTAAATGTATATCATAAAGCATTGATTTTCAGAAACTGTACAAAACGTTTCAAAAGAGATATGCAAAGTGATCACCGGTAAAAATCTCGTATGTAATACCGCCACACATCCCTGTGATGATCTCCGCTGAGTTGACCAATATTACTGTATAGCTGGCATTGATATTTTCATAAAAGATTAGATAATTGACCTATCGCTTTCGCGGAATATTTATAGAATTTCGTAAATTAACAAGGTTTTTTCGATGTCATCCTACCGATGACGTTAGTCTTCAATCATCAATTTAATTTACGTGAGATTATTATTATACCGGTATCTCCTCTTTTCTGTCTTCTCTGAGAGATGACTGAGGTGCATAATATTGTATTGTGACTGATATAACAATTTTTGGGGGAATAAAAGAAAGAGTCAATAGTACTTGGCTTTAGAAATTTCTACTTTCAACGTACGTGTATTGATAACTAGCGTGGATAACAAGCATACATGCTTAGATAATTATGAAACACCTGCGATATAGGGTAGATCAGCTTTACTGGTGACTGGGGAGAAAACGTGAGAGTGGCTTCCCACTAGTCTCAGCCGAGGAACTAAATACCGCATTTTAATTCCATTCGAGGAGTGGGAATTTACTGATCCACGGTAAATGTGCTGTACCTATAGGCTTTTTAAACGCACATATAATCTCTTCTTTATTCTTTATTAAAATATCAAATTGGCATAGAAGGTGTCAGATTCGTTGTTCAAAATGGTCGGAACAGGTTTAAGTTTAAAACAACATTCAAAGAGCTGAATGATAAGAACGTAGTATTGACCATATCTTGTTCAGTGTTGTTGGTAGTCTTTCACACACGACAGAATGAGACTAAAATGAATATCTCAGAAAATCTGGCCAACTAAAGGCGAAATATATTTTTTTCAACAATTTTTATATTTATTTGTGTGTAAACATACTAAACTAATAAAACTTCAAATGTTGCTATTGCTAAAGTTTATTGATAAAGTTACAGTTTACTGCGTGTCCTTTTCGCAAATGAATTTCTCTTTTCTGGAGCATGCAACATCATGAAACCGATAAGGTCTAGATCCATTTTTGTCTGTACGATGAATCAGGAAACAATTCTCTGATCTTTTCCCATTTGGTTCCCCAGGAGAGAAGTCCCAAACTGCCATCTGTTCTCCATTTGATTCCCAAACCCAACTACCTTCGTACAGAGAATCAGTTGCTCCGGTGTAATACCCATGATTCACTGAAATAACATGCTTCTCTAAATATAACACAGAAATATACATAGATTTACAATTCCTTCTTCACTAGTCTAGGGGATGCACTACGTAAATTTCTCTCTGTCCTTGACTGATTGCATTCAAAGGTCGCGGGCTTTGATGGCGCCGCATAGCGAAACACATTTATTATCCTTCTTACCAAATTGACAACTGAGATTAAGCTTCACTTGGCCAACTTAGTTACGAAGAAAAACAATTATGGCAACAACCGTCTGCTCTATGTATCATAACATTTGTGAAACGTTTTCTGTATACAGCTTAAATTGACGCTTTATTTCCGTCGATCACATGCGCTAGAAGTATTATTTTTGTTTTGTCACTCGGTTTGTTTCAGGGTTTCCAATTCGCTCATGTGCGGGTCAAGTGAAGCAATCACGAATTGGCCCATGACTTTTGAAAGCAGTCAGTCAATGGGAGATAGAAGTTTGCGGAGCACATCTCATTGACTCGTGAAGATGTACAATTAGAGCAAACAATATTATAGCGCAAAAGGTTTTTTTCGCGTTCCATAATTAATTTTATATGCGTAGTCATACGGAAACCCGCATGTAGACCGATTTTACATTTGGCATACCTTATTTTTCAGAGAAACAACAATCAATATAATGTAAAACTAACTTTATAAGTCACAGTCAATGTTACGATGAAAACAATCATTATCTTACTGTATCTCATATTTACCAAAATTATCGTGCCCAGCGGCTTGTTGTCGTAACCAGTTCTCTTCTGTCCAGCTTTCAATTCGAACCAAATACCCCCCTAAATCGTTACAAGCTCTCTGTAAATAAGATACAAAATTATGTTAATTATTTCCTTATTTCGGAGTATTTCCGTCATGAGCAGCTCTGTCCTTCGATTTGTTTGTTGACTCTGATGTTTAGGTCAACTTGGTAATGAATTTGCCTTTAAAAGTTTTGTAATTTCGATTTCTGTATTTTTGGCATTGATCACCAATGACGAGACATACATTGTCAAAATGCACATATGGTGAAGCATAATAATTCTCGTACATGTATTCTGATATTTACACCAATTATTGTATAGATCTTTTACCTTTGCTTCATACCATGTTTTCTTTCCATCATAGAACATATAGCAATGCCCATTGAATGGAATCCAACCATGGCTGTGGCATGATGAAGCTGAATTTACAAAATAGATTAAAACTGAGATAAAAATGATTGCAAGAAAAACACTAGGTTAGAATTAGTCAAATATCAAGTGTCGAAAACTTCGTGTGCTTAGTACGATTGGTTTACTTGAAGTATTATAAATCTTCATAATTCTTTAATCAATGAAAATATGAAGAATTGCATAAAGGAAATATTTCTGTCTGGCTAATGATTACACATACTTTTTGAATTTTACATGAACGTATCGAAGAATATTGAAAACACGAATATTTTAACATACTTTACATGTACAAGCAGAAATGTTTGAAAGAAAAACAACTATAATGCATATTCATACCTGCGCATAATACAAGCAATGACAGGAAGAATGAAACTGACAGTATCATCGTTCTGTTCTGTTTGTGAATGTGTTGAGGATTCGATATGATTCTGTTTATATAGACTAGTCGTAAAGTGAACAAATACGGATACTGACCACCTGTTACATGTGACACATATCAATATGTCTATAAGCTTCCATCAATGCATGTACAATTTTGGGTTAATATCTGCTTTCAAATTGAGAACATCATAAATTAATTATTTCAAACCCGGAACAAATACAGAAGTGTCATTTTATCTATTCATTGCAGAAAAATAGTACCATGTGTTCATTCAGATGACCAGAGTTTAATAAATCCTCAGTGGTGTAGGAGTTTTACATTTTAATCGTTGACTCTTAATTTCTTATCGAGTTTTATTTCTACTGTTGAAGTTTTCTTTCTTAAAAACTGGTGTCCATGTCACTGAATGTCCGGCATGACATATTGCTGAATGGTAAAATGTCATAACATAAGAAACTTTTTATTCTAATTTCCAATATATACATACAAAGTATCATTTAATTTACAAAAACCAAAATCATTAAAATCCTTGGTCTGATAAATGTTTATTTTTCCATGGTAACACAAACTAATATACAGACTGAAAAACGGCAATGTATCAAGTTATATGAACAAACACCAAGGTCACAATATCAAAGAAAATGGTAAATAATTTCAATTATTTTATATAAATGCATTATAAAATACTACTGAAATCCAACTACATTTAGGGAAACGCATGTTTCTTTTAAAGACGTCAAAGAAACACTAAGTATCCCCAGCAACGCTCCCACTAACCCCCCCCCCCCCCAAATAAAACAAACAAAAACACACACACAAAAAAAAAGGAAAACCGAACACCAACAACAATATTGTCTTATTCCATACAGTTGGGGGCAGGGATGTACCTTGATATTTGAAAAAAATGGGTGGAGAGCAAATTTTTATGGTGTGCATTATAAAGTCACATTGTAAATGAGCTTGTTATTTGTATTTTCATTTTGAGGGAGTTGCTTAGTGTGAAAGAGGAAAGAGTTGCCATGAATGTCATTTATCGTGATTTATGTTTTTGAAAGTCGGATCTCAGAGCTCGTTATTTGAGTAAAAAGTACTCTTAAAGTTTTACTACTTTAAATCATACTCTTCACATTCTCTATCAATATTTGTTGACCCCCACAGTAATAATTCCAGACTACCATAATTTTAGTACATATGAATTATAAGAGTCTATTTCCTACATAAATTTTTGTGTCATTTTAACTGATTGTCTTACATCTGAAGCCAAACTGTATTAATGTAGATATCTTGATGATATTTATATGTGCTTTTTTATTTTCTGCATATCCGTAACAAAGTTTCCGTAGAGCTGAGCCAGACTTTCTTTTGTGATATAGTAATACTTACAAATACTTTAAGCTTTTTGTCTATTTTTATTTTCATGATTAGTAATAAAAAGGACATTGCTCTTCTTTAGAATGAGCTCAAGTATCTTCTTTAATTCACAGTTCATAATAGGCTTGTGATTCATAAGGAGAAATCATGTGTAGAGATAGTAATGTGTAGAAAAAGAAAGAGACATTGGATGAGCTTTTCTTTCAAAGATTCGTCTTGGTCATTAGACGAATCTTGTGTGTGTGTGTGTGTGTGTGTGTGTGTGTGTGTGTGTGTGTGTGTGTGTGTGTGTAAACACCTGAATCCCACTACACGAATATGATTACACACCTTTGATCCCACTACATTTTTTCAACCCACTACATACATCCATGTAGTGGGATCGAAGTCTCTCGAAAACGGATTTTCTACCGTTATATATTCAGAAAATACTCAACACGCGCTATAGTTGGGATGCCGCAACTTGCACGTCAACGTTATAGGTTCCCTCCACTACGCTCCACTCTCAATCGGACGCATGCGTGGAGATTGGGGATGCCGGTGTGTATGCGACTTTTGTCACACTCGTTTTGAGGTCGACTTTAGAACGTTACACACTTTGCAGGTTTCGCGCCACTGGAGCATGCGTAAAACAATTTATGCTTGATCGAGAGAACATGACGAAGCCACCATTAAAATTGTCTCTTGTTTGAGAAGTGAGTGTTTAACCGGTATTTTTAAGGCAGTTGTATAGTTTATTATGTCGTGATCGGACTTTCAAACTGATCGATTACTGTATCTCTCTGTCCGACAATGATCATGGTCGGGAAATTCGCGCCGCTGCGCATAGCCATACTGTATAGACATACTGGGGCATGCATAGCTACAAAATGTATCTTGTTTTGTTCCACCTGTGATCATCGTTACAATGTTCAGCTCTTCTTCCTCCTCCATGATCCATCACTCACAGGGGTGACCTTACATTGAGAATTTCCCAACAAAAAATGAACAATTTCAGCAAATCAAGCTAATCCATAAATCAGCCAGATAGTAAAAGGAAGCCTTGTACATTCGAGCTGACAACCATCTCGCTATCTCCACTAATTTTGCATGCATTGACATAAAACCTGGTACCCATTGATTGGAGAAAGTCTCCTCTCTTTGAATATATACACCTTGTTGCTGTTTACCCATATAACTGGGAATGTTGTGAGCCCTTTGCAAAAAACGGGTTGTCTCAGTGCACTGACCATGAGTATGATCTCGTAGAAGCAGTGAAGTGTTAAGGTTAGGTTCAGGCTTTTAAGAAACAGTCTTTAAAAAAAAACCCAAGTAAGTCGCTTTGCTAAGTGCAGGTAACATAAAAATGTGTCTGTTAAGATTCCCTGACCTCCACTCCCAAGACATTTTATCGTTATTAGAGGAAACATGAGAGGGAAACATCATGTTCAAGTGTAAATTTGGCCAGTGTTGGCACAATAAGGAGGGTAGTTAGCACTTAATAACTTCAGTTGCAGACCATCATGATATATATGCACAATCAATGTAACTTGCTGAGATGAACCCATTCAACCACATTGTAATAATTCATACCCGTATAATTACATTGTATAATTACAATCTTTACGTCACATCGCGCGCAGATATTCGACATACTTTCTGCTTTGAATGTCCCGCAATCAGCTGCTTACATACCACGTACAAACTATCGCAGAAAAAGTAGTTCCTTGACAATGCAGTAATTTCGTGTTAAAATTTAAACATTTATATATTATTCGTTATTCTTTACATTGTTAAGATAAATTTAAATAAATTTAGTCGAATTAATTATTGAAAAATGATTATTTGTGTATATTCTAATTTAATCAATCTGGGTCGGCTGTTCCGTCTTGTAACCATAACCGAATGACCTCACTGCTTCTAAATATAGAAATAGGTGTTTTCATGACCCGAAATGGTGGTGCATATATAAAGAATAAGTGTCTAAATTTGTGTTTTGTGACGTGCATTATATGTACGATAAATGTACTTGCTATGTGTTGCATACACGTCACAAAACACAAATTTAGACACTCATTCTATATTTATTTAACCAATATTATGATAGACTTCCTGAAAAATCCTCACTTCTCACAGTTTTGTACAGGGACTTATTGTTTTCAGACTTATATTAAATAGTCTTTCTAGTCTTTTGTAGCACTGCAATTCTATAATTCATTGGTATGACATTATATAGACCTTCTGAAATTTAACTTGGGCGTTTTGCCTGAGATGGTCCAACTGGGGCCATCTGTCTTGACAGTTCATGTTGAACACTGTAGCTATTTCATTCTTGAATAACCACCTTTGTTAGAATAAATGGTAACCCTGCCGGGCCCTTTGTGATGGTTGTCATCACTGCAATATCTAGTAGACTGGTTAGATTTTACATTTTATTGTACACCTTTGCAGTATCAGACAATGGGAAAAGAAGTTTAGAATGGCATTATCCTATGGAAAAAAGATGGTAATTATTTTTATACAGTTTATAAATTAGAATTTTACTTTGGGTATCAAGATTGTGTCATTAATAATAAATAATATGATTAAGTACATGTCATATATTCTAACTTTCTGATCCAGTTTTACTCATTATAGCCACTGACACTGATAGTAATGCATGTAATATCGTCATAATAATTATAAAAGCAAATACATAGTTATCATGGTAATGGCAGTTTTTGTGGCGCCAGCGAAGGGATCACTTTGTCCGTCGTCTGTCTGTCCGTCCATCTGTCACGCTTTGCTTTTGCTGACGTCACATGCATTATGGGGAACACTAGTATAATTTCAGAGTTATAACTTGACCCTGATTAATTCATGCATATCAGATGCTTATCAGTCATATATAAAATGATTAAATATTAAAATAGATTCCGTTCCTGTTGACTTTTTACATTCCATATTTACGGTGGGTACACAAAACTTGGCTTCGCTAGCATCCCAATGAATGAATATGCCTATACAATTATGTACATATCAAATTAAAAAGATAGTTTCCTACAAATTTATTTTATGCTAAGATATAACAGCTTTATCAAAGCCTTAGGCTAATTGTTTCCGGTAACGGAAAATCTTAACAGTGACTTACTGCACTTTGCTCTCAAATACGTCAAATTGCCTAAAAAGCACCAGATTAAAAAAAGTCCTCAACTGAAGGTAATTTCCTATTCCACATAATATACAACTTATTTAAGGATTCAACATTTCGTTTTCAAGAAACCGTCAAGACCGCATGCCATATATGTTTTACGCCTCTTTCCGCATGCAAAGTACATTCCCTACTTGATGCTAAAGGTCAAAAACTGTAACGCACCCCAAAAAATAATAAACAAAGCCATGCTTTTGCAAAAACTTTTCTCATAATATGACTTTACTTAAATTCATATGTGTACTGTACCAATTTCATCACCAGACACTTCCTACATGTATTATGAAAATTGACCAGGGCCAAGTAAGGCTTGGAGAGTATGTTTTAACAGGAACGGAATCATAACTTTTGACCATTGGCAGGTCTTTCATACTTCATACACAAGATAACGTGCCAGGTCAAGCACAGATACGCGATCTCCCTTTTTAGCTCGCGGGGACAAATGTCCGGAGAGCTACTGTCATACTCCTGGTGTTGGCTTGCGTGTGCACAAAAAACTTTAATCTTGGCCATAACTCATGAACTGGTATAGTTAGGGCCTTCATATTTCACATGTGGATTCCTTGTGACAAGACCTTACACCCATTACCATAATTTTTGATGTCGTGACCTTGACCTTGAAGATTGACTTACTTTTCAAAAACTTTAACTTTGGCCATAGCATCTTAACTGCAAGAGGCAGGGCTTTCCTATTTCACATGTGCATTCCTTGTGACAAGACTTTCATGTCATACCATATTTTTTGAAGGCCATGATAAAGACTAATAGACTTCTTGTTGAATTCATAGTTGATTCTGAAAGTGATGTGGATGATGATCCATTTGATGTGGAGAAGGAGAGGAGGCAAAATGCAAACCAGGAAGAATCAGTCCAGAGTGAGTCTGAGGAAGAAGATGAGGAAGATGATAACAGCCAAAACCCGTCAAAGAGAGGTAAACCCGATTTTAGATAATGCTACACCTGTTTGTTCATCTGTTACCTGCAAGGAGCCTTTTTGCTTTGAGGTCAAAGCCATCACTATGTCAGTAAATAAACACAGGTCAGCTTTTAGGTTCAAATTTAAGCTTTGCAGGCCACACGTATTCACTTGAGCATAGTGAGGGATAGGTCTAAAGTCATATGCTAATTGAGGACAATTTGAAGTAGAGAATACACACATTTTGTGAGATGTAGGTCTAAATCATATGCTTATTGAAGCAGAGAATACACACATGTAGTGGGATGAAGCAAGTATTCAAGGTCTTTTGCCAAGTCCAGCTTGGCTTGGGCATTTTCGGCCGGATTGCAAAGCAATTCCGGCTTGTGGATTGATGGTGTCTGTCTGTTTGTCAACATTTTGGTTAACCTTTGCGTTAAAGTTTGCTCTCGCTCATGTTTATAGATACAGACACAATACTTTGCGAGTGAATAGACCTTGATGAGATCTCCATGGCTGCAACCTTTCCTTGTGACCCTGACCTTGACTTTTCTGTTTCAAGGTCCCATAGTAACTTTGGTTAACCTTTTGCGTTAAAGTTTGCTCTCGTTGTAATGCTTTGCAATCTGGCCATACCGCCTTTAGCGGCTTCTTGTTAATATTTTGTCGGCATCCGGTTTTTTTTTTTTTTTTTTTTTTTCTTAATTTTAATATTGGAAGCAAATGCATTTTGAACTCAAGGTCTTAAACCAAGTTCATAAGGGTTTTTATAACCCCCCGCCCCCCGCAAACAAAGTTTTGGAGGGGTATATAGGAATTAGGGGGTATTTGTCCCGTTGGGATAGCTCTAGTTTTTGCTGATTTATTAAGAAATATGGCTGTCATGGCTTCTGATTGGCAGGTGTTTTTTGAATTCTCAAAAATCAGTGCAAAAAAAGATGAGAACTTGTGTCTGTATATCTTCACTTGGGTCACGATTTTGCGGGTCTCTATCAAGTTGGGTTGCATAAACAGATTTTAAGTCCTATATGCGACTGATTTAGTCACAAGTTGGAGGGGGCAGGCTTGGTGTAGTGGTTAAGCGCTTGGCTTGCGGCGCCGACGATCCGGGTTCGATTCCCGGGTTGCGCCACTATGTTTAAGAGGTTGGTAACCTCCTGCTTCCATGTCGCGATATAACTGAAATATTGTTGAAAGCGACGTAAAACACCAATCAACCAACCAACCAACCACAAGTTGGAGCACTGTGTAGAAGGATTCCTGTAACACATATGTAGTAAGATTATGTCATACATATGTAGTGGGATTCCTGTCACACACATAGTGGGATTTCTATCACACATGTAGAAGAGTCCTTGAAAACAGTCAGATTTTCAGATAAAAAAATTGTTTGATCTGACAGGAGGTTACAGTATGTTTCATCGTTTTGTCTGATAAAACTTGCTGATTATCCTAATCTGAGAGGAAAATTTCAAGAAGTCTGATGAAGTGGGACTGCTATCAGACATGTAGTGGGATTTCTGTCACACATGTAGTGGGATTCCTCTCACACATACTCATAATTTGATTGAATGTGATTTTTTATGAGCCCCTCTTCCCAATGAAGAAGGAACATCTGGTATTCGGTTTGTTTGTGACAAAACTTTAATTGCCAATTTGGCCATAATGTTTCAACCATTACAGGTAGACTTCATATTAGATATGCATAACTCTACTAATGATACCCTTTCAGGTAATGCCAGTGGCGGCAAGCCCATGGTCATGTTGCAGACTGATGAAGTACTGCAAAGAGAAGGGGGCATCAACAGTCGGGTCATCTGCGACACCAATTTCGGTGAAGTGCTAGCAGGTAGGGGCTTCTACATTTATTTTCAGTTCTATAATCTGCTTGAATGTGATTTTTATGAGTCCCACTTCTGAATGAAGGAGGAACATCTGGTGTGTGGTTTGTTTGTGACAAAACTTCAATTGCCAATTTGGCCATAACGTTTCAACCATTACAGGTAGACTTCATATTAGATATGCATAACTCTACTAATGAAATCCTTTCAGGTAATGCCAGTGGCGGCTAGCAAGTAAGGGCTTCTACATGTATTTTCAGTTCTACAATCTGCTTGAATGTGATTTTTATGAGCCCCACTATAGCAACCCTGGTTTACCCCGCCACCGCATCGGAAAATACACAAATTCCATACCACATGTTGATTAAATCTTCATAACACACTTATTTTAAGACCGAATCCATAATGTTGTATACCATTGAATTCTCTTTCAGATGAAGTTTATCTGTATATTGTGTGAAATCTAGAACGATTTTTATGGCAAGTTAAAATTAGAAATTTGAGTTAAAATACACATCGTGGTAATATCAATGCTCTTGACGACTCACCGTATTATGTGTGTTACAAAACTAAAACCACTAGGTGGTTAACATTTTCAAAATTTGGTGAAATTTTACAACCAATCAGAGGACGGCGTGAGCTTTTCAGCGGTACCTGTTGCATACCTGTACGATACCTGAGAGTGGAGAAAACTATAACGAAAACATAAACGACAATACAACAAAAGTTACCAAGTGAGTAAATTTGCAACAGCTAGATTCAAATAGTAGACAATCTGAAGTTTCTTTTGATATATATTTTGTTATATTTGGATGTAGGGAATACCTAGCATTTTGATTTAAAGTTGAAACTTTGAAATTTTCAATGCTGATGTGGAGCGTGTTGGTACTCCATCGCGTTACCTGAGCGGCCACGTTGAATTATTGCTATTGAATATGCAAATTTATAAGTCTCGTATGCATATTAACAAGTTCATCTGTCAAATATTGTTATACAAACAATTCTAAAAAATACAGTGTAATTCCCGATAAAATTTTATGAGAATCATCTTTAATTTCATCAGATCATCAGAATTGCCTCTTATCGGGCAAAAATAAGAAATTGTTATTTGAGTGAGAATATGATAAAATTGAATTATTTCTTGACAATTAATCTATTGATTAGCTACATTAATGTAATTAGACTCCGATTTCCTGTATTTTGTTTTTCATAAAAAATTCATATTTTAAAATGATTTTTGTGTGTAAATTGTATTGTAAAAAGATTTGATATAAATATGGGATGCCACTAGGAAGGGGGTTGAGTAATACTGGGCTAATGCCCCTAGGTGAATCTTGGTCCTAGAAAACTTTAAACTTGGACTTAGAATTTTTAAGGGGGAATCTGCAAATGTAGCCGAATTTGACCTACAGAGTAAAGTTTATAATAGTTTATGAATAAACCATTTAAGTGAAAAATGTTTGAGTATACAGTGTTTTACCATAGATAAATATAAGATATGTAGCTTGCAGTCAATTTGTGAAACTAGATCAGTATAGCTATTTTAAATGTTTATCCTCTCCAAGTAATGTATAGATAGTACCATAATACTGCTAGACATTATTCTCCAAATTACTTAATCATATTATCTCACTGAATTTGTACAACTAACTTGAATATGATACATATAGGTGGGAACAAATAGTTTCTTGTTTTATTTCCTTTGGTCTCATTCAGTGTAACTTAACTTTTTTGTCTAACACACATGGCCTTGTATATTTAAAAATATGATGAAAGCATAATTCACTAATTGTGTATAATATGTATCAGAAAAATACAAATCTGTTCTTTCATTTTTCAGTTTCAAGTATATGTTATGCTGAATCATAATGGAGGGAAGTATTTATCATCGACCATTTTGTGAAGAGCTAAAACTGACCAGTTCTATGATAAAAAATAAAACAGCCTCCTCAACAGCACTAAAATTTCGGAAGAATGGACTTGTTCTTGAGATAAGGAAATGTTTAATGAATGATGTGCAGTCTCTGGTTACATTCTTGATTACCCTTTGCTTTGGACTTAGGGTGCAGACAGCAAAGGCTGACAACAAAGATTGCTCGACTTGTATAAAGAACGACAAAATTGTCTTTAAAGAAAAAAGTGAAGGGATATAAAAATGTGCAAGAACTCTTGAATGAAGATTTTATTCCTTATGGAGCAGCGGAATATGTGAAAGTGAAAAATTCAAGTGTCAAAAGTCCAACAGTAATTAAGATCCCTCCCATTCCATGTTTTCATGATAATTGTGAGTCTTTTTTATCTGAATCTGAAGAAGAGCCATATTCAAACCAGAAGAGTGTAGATGTGGAAAATGAAACAAAACCTATCTGTAGAAGTTGGAAAAGACCAATAACATGTTGCAACATCAAGTTGAGAAAAAAAGAGAAACAACTTGATAAATTGGCCAATGAAGTGAAAAGACTGGAAGAAAATGTATATAGAAGAAATAAGTTACTTGGTCACTACTCCATCAAAAATGTGAATAAAAGAGATGAGTCTGCAAAGAAAAACCTTTAAAATCTAAGAAACTGTCAAAGAAACTTATTAAAAGCAACTCAAAGGTTAAGCAAGCAAGATGAAGTAGTTGAAGATTACAAGATGAGAATGATAAACTTAAACATGACAATGAGAATCTTCAGAATAAATTAGAAACAGAGTTATTGAGGAAGCATCGTGCCCAGAAAACAGTATTTTACTGGAAATCCAAACATAGGAGTATGATACATCAAACAAAAATTGAAATGGAAGAAAGAGAATCAGAATATGACGAGACTTGTGATCTTGAGATGGAAAACAATCAAAATGGAACAACAAAGAATGAAAACGGGACTTTCAGCGACTGTCTTAGACTCTGTATCATTGAATTATCATCGCTAGAAGTTGCCACGGAAAAAGTCTCTCATGTGATAAATGCAGTATCAAAACACCTCTTCAACCATGTATTTTCAAAAAAGACCTTCCTTCTAGTACAACTATTCAAACAATTGTTGACGAAGGACATTTTCTGGCGAAATCATACATAGCTGAGAAACTAGGAGAAACTGAAAGTTGGGGTCTACACAGAGATGGAACGACCAGACAACGTCAAAAGGTTTTGGATACATTTATCACTTTATCATCTGGGGATGTAATGGGTCTGGGTTGTACGAGGGTTTCTAGGGAAACTGCAGCTGAAATAACAAAGACAACAAAACGACACATGGAAGAACTGGGAGAACTTAATGAGGCACATCCAGAAACTTTTGTAAAAGATTCATTAAGAAAGTTAGTTTACACCATGAGTGACAGAGCTGCTAATGAAAAAAAGGCAGATGTACTGCTTGATGAGTGGAGAAATGAAATGTTGAAATGATGCCAAGATGAAGAGAAGAAAGAGGTACTTCGGTTTCATTGCATGGCCCATTGCCTTTTTGGTTTTCATACCTATGCATGCAAAGAATTAAAGGATATAGAAACAGCATTGAAGGAAAGTCATGGACCCTTTGGTCGTGATGCAGTTTCTTGGTTTAAGACATGGCAAGGGGGAACTATAGCAGAACGAGCCATACAGACAGCGTCAAGTATATTTGGGCCAGCTGGAGATCATTTTGGTGTGCGTGATTTATGGGAAGCCCATTGTGCCTCAAATGGAATCAAATCATTGATAAGTAATTATAAGGACAACAGATTCAATGGGATTTTCCAAACCGCAGCTGAAATAATTGTACACCAAAAGGCATTTATTACCGTCCTTGAAAGAGTTGAAAATCCAAATATGAAATTAAAATCTGTAGTAGCTGATTTGCAATCTGATATTATTGCAGCTTTGTTACAAGCATTCAGACTTGTATACATCCGCTTGACGGGACCATATTGGAATCTAATCACAGATGCAGGAACTTCTCAGTTGGAGCTTTACAAGCATGTGAACGATATACAGGAATTCTTAGAAATTACTAGCACAAATCCTGAATCTATTTTGGCCATTAACAAACACTGGACAGAAAGTGATCCCCTCAATTTGAGAAAAATTCCTAATCTTGCATGATTGTCTGCTGTTCTCTTTGAAGTCAGAGAAGAATCGAGAGATCTTGCTCAAAGGTGTTGCATGCATTACACGTGGAATGCTTAAAACTGTCTCAAAACAACCTGTGGACTTTCTGCTTGGTGGCTTATTCCATCAGCAAACTGAATTTGACAAGAAAAGGACACAGTTTGCTCCGGTGAGCAATCTTAGTTGTGAGCATCATTTTGGAGACTTGGATTCCAGCTATAGAAGACGTCCCCATGCCTCCATGCACCATCATTCATCTATTCAGCTACTGAAATGAAATCGATCCAAAATGATGGAGTGGATACATCATTTGCCAACAGAAAGACGAAATGCCCTCATGAAGTCAGCAAGAAAAGGTGGTAAAATTCTCAGGAAGAATCACATTTCGCAGGAAAAGGAAGTTCTAACAGAGATCAGTAATGGCATGTCAAATCGAAAAGAGAAGGTGAAGAAGAGGAAGAACCAATCGGACCATAATGAACAAGTGTTATATTGTAGAAAGCAAGATTGTGATGACACTGATCAAGATATTGAAGAGATGCCCTTGATAGATTGTGATAACTTGCAAGTTGGAGAATATGTAGGAGTGGCATATGATGACAACTGGTATCCTGGAGTTGTCACAGAATTCAAAGAGGGAAAACCTATTGTTAAATTCTTAAGTATGACAAAATCATGTGATGTGTACCAGTGGCCTTACCGTAATGACATCCAGCTGGTTGATTTGAAGTTTGTTATCAAGAGAGGATTTTATTCCAGAATTATGAACTCTGGGCGGCTTTGGCGAGTGACAGAATATTCAAATATTCAAAATCTGTATGTGAAATACAGAGTTTTCTCTTGGTAACCATAGGCGGATCTAGAAAATTTTGAATGGGAAAGGGTGGGGGGAGTTGCAGTCTCCAATGACTAATGTTTTGCACTATTCGGTGTGGGAAGGAAGGGGGCGCTGTCCTAATAATGGTTGAAAATGACCTTTTTTGGGGTAAAATTTTCTGACCAAAAAGGAGGGGGGTTGTAATACCCCTCTAAATCCACCAGTGGTAACTATAGAAGTTGCTATGGTAAAAATTTAACCTATCTGAACGCTGAAACTGTGATGTAAATTCAAAATTTTGATTAAGTATATATTTAGAAGATTTATTTATATCCCTGTATGCTGATGTTTTAGTAAACAGTAATATGATTGTAGTTATAAAGATATTAATTAATTAATTTAGTTTATGCAGGTTAACTTAAGCAATCTTCATATTTCCAATGCTTGTTTGTAATAATAATGTTTATTTGTAATATCAAAGTTTTAAGGTTGTCTTAAGCAGTATTATGATGTTTTGTGCAATTAAATTTTGTATGCTTGAAGAAGAGAGATATTGTACATATATGCAATTTCAATATTATTCGAGTATTTTTTTCTGTTGCATGCAAATTTGCATTCAATATCCACATTTTGACCTTCTTCATTGTCTTTGCATTGGCTATTCTACACATTGTGTACAGATGTGTATTAAATGGAACAGTTATAGGTATTGTACAATTTCATTACATTTTTATATGTGTTTAAACTATAAAAATGATTATCTTGAAACTTGCAATGATATCCATGTACAAAATAAATGATTTCTCTTCTTACAAATGTCTTTTTTTACAAGTAAAGGATATGAGAAAATGATCATAAAAATGAAAAGATCATACTTTTTTCCATAAGTATGCCAATTTTCAAGAAGATATTTCCAAAATTAAGGAAAATACAGCATTTTTAGTGAAAAACAGATTTTTTTCTGGGTCCGTCAACTCTGCAACCATTCCAGTATATACCAATGGGAGAAATTTTCTACAAAAGCATGGAAATTTCTCAATTTCAAAATGTCATAACTTTTGACTGGATTGAGATATCTGCAAAAGGAAAACTGTTCTGTCTCATTGACCTCTTTCCATTTATATTCAAAATTTCACCTAGGGTTGCTACCCACTACTGAATGAAGAAGGAACATGTGGTGATCGGTGTGTTTGTGACATTAATGTTAATTGCCAATTTGGCGATAATGTTTCAAACCATTACAGGTAAACTTCATATTTGATATGCATAACTCTACTAATGAAACCCTTTCAGGTAATGCCAGTGGCGGCAAACCCATGGTCACGTTGCAGACTGATGAGGTACTGCAGATAGAAGGGGGCATCAACAGTCAGGTCATCTGCGACACCAATTTCGGTGGAGTATTTGCAGGTAGGGGCTTCTACATAAACATCGAATAAGTACCAATCCATTATTGTACATATATTTACATATACATACACTTTCAGTTGCAGATATTTGATATGCATAACTCTACTAATGAAACCCTTTCAGGTAATGCCAGTGGCGGCAAACCCATGGTCACGTTGCAGACTGATGAGGTACTGCAGATAGAAGGGGGCATCAACAGTCAGGTCATCTGCGACACCAATTTCGGTGGAGTATTTGCAGGTAGGGGCTTCTACATAAACATCGAATAAGTACCAATCCATTATTGTACATATATTTACATATACATACACTTTCAGTTGCAGATATCTGATATGAGAGGAAAATTTCAAGAAGTCTGATTAATTGGGACTCCTATCTGGTATGTAATGTGACTCCTATCACACATGTAGTGGGATTCCTGACACACATGTAGTGGGATTCCTTTCACAATGCATTGGACTCCTATCACACATGTAGTGAGATTCCTGACACACATGTAGTGGGATTCCTGTCAAACATGTAGTGGGATTCCTGACACACATATAGTGGGATTCCTTTCACAATGCATTGGACTCCTATAACACATGTAGTGAGATTCCTGACACACATGTAGTGGGATTCCTGACACACATTTAGTGGGATTCCTATCACACATTTTTGTTACTTCTTTGTAAGCGCTGAATGGATTTTGACAAAATTTGGCAGAAAATGTATTGCTATACAAGCAATTATCAGAAATAATAACAACCCTTTCAGTACTGTCAGAACACACCGATGCCTCTGTGCGTGATTTAGGCCCACCTGGGCCTCTTGTTAGCTCTACTGTTTGAATACCAGTCAAGCTTATGCGATACCCTTCCTTCTGTCAACTGGCCGTCTGTCTGCACGTCCGTTAACAATATCTTTATACCTCATCTCATACTTTCACTAAAACTGCCATATATCTCGCTATGATTGTGTGTGGATAAGAGAAGAAAAAATGTTTTGCCTATCAGGGCTTACAATATAAAAAATCCTTATTATACTCCTGGATCCGTATTTTGTATTATCTGTCAGTCTTTATTATCAGTACATTCAGAATGTGTTAACTTTTTTATTTTCTAGACTATCAAAACAGCGGTCCTGAAAGTAAGGAGGATAACAGCGGACATTGTCAAAACAGTGGTCCTGAAAGTGAAAGTAAGGAAGATAACAGCGGAGATGAAACTGTCAGTGTGGTATTCCCAATGCTGAGCAAGAGGATTTATTTCCAAGGAGTAGAAAAAAACTCGAAAGGAAACATCCAAAATAAAATGCATGCATGCTTTTACTGTGAAAAAATATTATTAAATATTGCAAGACAAGGGAAACAGGATGCTTATCCCCAAGAAGAGATGTGGAGACCAGTTAGTGCACAATTTAGTACTGTGTCTGTACTGTAAGGCTTTCTACAGAAAAGCCGAAATATGGAAACATAGCAAGTACTGTGTTGCCAAAGGAGAATCAATTAAAAGCCCCGTGATGTTGTTACCTGTGAAAAACTTTTCTGCTGAATTTGCAAAAAATGTCCTGAAAACTATGAGGACGACGAAGTCAGATTAATTATTCAATCTGATAACAGGATATTAGACTTTGGACACCGCCTGTATGCAAAACATGGCCATGAAGTACATAAAACGCACTACATATCACAAACATAGAGAATTGGGCCGTCTATTAGTCGAAACCAAAAGCTTGACTGAAGGTATTAGTGGCATTGATGATCTTCTGAAAACCAAGAGTTGGGACCTCTTGACGGACAGACAGACAGACAGACGCCGGACAAAGTGATACCTATATCTCACTCTGCCAAGTGCAGGCGACATAATAAAACAATCTGTTACATGGATCACATGATTCCTTTAAAAAATGGTTATGATCTGTCATGCACTTCAAAAATCAATCATAAAAAATATTGTTTACCCAAACTTATTCTTATTTGGTATGGTATAAGTACAGTTTATTACTTCTATATTACAGGAATGGAGATTCTTTGTCAAAAAGTTCAGAAATTGCAATGTGATTGTTGTGTTCTTTTTGAAATGATTCTGACTTTATTTCCATCCCTGCTGTTTTCTACACTTTTTAGCTCACCTGAGCCGAAGGCTTAAGTGAGGTATTGTCATAGCGTGTCGTCCGTCCGTTGTAAACTTTTCACATTTTTGACTTCTTCAGAACGGCTGAACAGAATTTGATGAAACTTGGTATGCATAAAGTACTTATGGTCTTCTACAAGTGTTGTTGTTTTTTTCGTCCGGATCCGTTGACGGATGGAGCCACCACAGGCAAAAGTAGGTCACAGAAGGTACCCTCCTTTGACAAACTTCTTCAGACCGGATGCCTACAGTGACAAACCAAATGAACAGGAATGATCTAGAGGCATATGTGAAGAAGTGTTGTTGTTTTGGTTCCATTCCGAAATCAAATTTTTGACGTTTTTTCGACCTTTTTTTGGACTTTGTTATTGTAATGCAGAAGAGTTATTGTTTTTCCTTTAGTAAACATTGAAGCATGAGTTTGGTTTCATTTAATCATTTTTATGTTAAGGAATGCTAATGCAAAGAAATTTTTTCAACATCTCAATTTTTGGATTTTTTATGAATTTTTTAAGACTTCCAAGAAAAAGGGGAGTGGGACAATTTTTCACATTTTCAACTTATTCTACAGAATCACTTGAAGGATTGTGATGAAACTGGATAGGATGCAAGTACTCTTGGTCCCTTACAAAGGTTTTGTTTTTTATAAGTTAGCAGATGGTGTCACCACAAGCAAAAGTAGGTCACCTTCCTTTGACAAACTTCTTTTTCAGACTGGAGGCATACACAGATAAACTGAATGCATAGGAATGATCTAGAGGCATGTGTGAAAAAGTGTTGTTGTTTTTGGTTCCATTTCGAAATCAAATTTTTGACGGTTTTTTTTTTGGCTGTCTTTTTGGACTAGGTATTTTCAATGCAAAAACAAGTGTCTTTACTCATTATTGCTCCTTATATTATAATTTGATGCTGTAATTTGGTTTCATTTAATCATATTAAGGCCAAAAATGCCACAGTGAAAATATTTTGTCCATATCTTAATTTTTAGATCTTTTATGAAGATTTCAAGATTGTTATATTATTGGTAATGAAAGGTTTAAGGGAATCTTAAGGTTGTGGGTTCAATCCCAGCCGGGGGCAATTTTTTTTTCATTAAATTTTTTTATAAGAACTGTAACAGTGAAATAATTTTTTCAATATCTCAATTCTTAGATATTTTATTCTTTTTTTATTTTTAATTTAAAAATGTGGAAGGGGGGGGGATCCACATTTTCTTCTTTGTGAAGGATTTAGATGAAGCTTAGTTAGAATGAAATATTTATGACCCTCTAGTAAATTTATTGTTTTTGTCCAGATTTCTCAACAGGTGGCGCCACCTAACTCACGAAACGGTTTATAAACTTACACAGGTCTGAAGCTTACTGAGACAAACTAATTTATCAAAATCATCTAACGGATAGAAATAAGTGTAAAGAATTGATTCTGTTTTTGGTCTGCTTGGCTGATGATCTAGTTGACATTTGTGAGGACTAAATAATTGCAGTCAGTGGCATAGCTAGGGTATTTTTGATGTGGGCACCTAAATTGGTATGGAGTTTGGAGGTCATCTTGAGGCAAAAGTGAAGCATTGTATTGGGTATAGGGGGCAAATCGCCCTCCGCAGATAGTGGATTTTGGACAATTTTTGGTGTTTTTGACCCTTCTAAAAATGTTTTTCATTATTTTCATGCAATCATTAATATTTCTGTTTCTCTTTTGCAAAAATGATGTGGACGTTTTTGCATACAAACGTACATCTGGCTACGTCCCCGGCAGTGTAGATTGTTCCCTTCTATTGATACTTCTCAAAGGTCAGGGTAGTCAGGTGAGCGATAAAGACCCACTTGGGCCTCTTGTTTCCCATATGGTTTAAGATACTTAAAATGAAATATTTTCTGAAAGATCTGATGTATCGTTCCTTTGTATGCTTGTCCATTTGTAATTACATCTTGCATACAATAAGTGCAATATCTTAAGTTCCAATGTTGGTACATTAAACAAACTTGGGCTTTAAAGTGCTATTAGAATGCTGGAGAATTTTGTGTTTTCATGTAATACTAATTGAATTATTCCTTCATTGATAGAAATAACAACTTCTCCTGCTTCAGTATTTTTCTGGGAGATGTTTTTAAAATTCCGATTTGCCTAGTATCACGAACAAAATAAAAGACCTCCGGTTTAACTTGTTACATAACCTTTGTACAACTTTTAACGTCATTTAGTATGATGTCACAATTCAAAGTTTAATGTAATAATGAAAAATCAGGGAAAAGTAGCACCTGTACAACTTCTGACGTCACATATCATGGCGATTAACTACTGAAAAAAGCTATCTAACTTTTTATTGCTTATTGTATGTATCTTGAGATCGGCGTCACGCATGAGCATACTATTTTGTGAGCGACTCTTTTATGTAGATAGGCACATAATATAGAAAAATTGTGATCATTCTAATAGCACTTTAAGTTTTCTAAAGGTTACTTGCATGACATTTAAGCCCGAGGTGGGATATGGTCAAAATGTCAGATGCAGCCGGGTGACATGGGGAATGCAGAGCCCTTGATTATTTTACATCTATTATAATGAATGAAAATGTAGCATGTTGTTTGTGAACTTGTAATAATATCAATCAAATCCAAATACTTATTTGCACATGAAATTGTGATTATTATACCTCACAAAGAAGTTAGGATGGGTATACTGGAATCACCATGTCCGTCCATCTGTCTGCATTACGCTTCTCTGGGCCATAACTTCCAACAGTCCTGTGGGATTAAGATAATATTCTGCAGTCCATGACCCAAGGTTGTGTCATGACCTTGACCCATGGTCATATCTCTAAGGTCAAGGTCACACTGCACCCAAAGCCATAATAGTTGTCCTGGTCATAGCTTCCTATTGTTGCAATGGATTTGGATATTTCACACAATTGTTGTCCATGACATACGGGTGTGTCATGACCTCGACTAATGGTCATATCTTCAAGGTCACAATACACATAAGCAAATTCCTTGTCCTTGTAGATCACAGTTTTTCCGTGTTGATCTGTTTGCTGATGTTTCTCTGCTTCTCAGGTAATGATATAGGCGCACTTGGGCCTCTTGTTAGTGCACCAGAGCTGGAGGCTCGAGTGCACTATTATGAAAGCAATGTCCGTCATCGGTTGTCGTTAACTTTTCACATTTTCGACTTCCCAGACACCGCTGAATGGATTTTTACAAAACTTGTCAGGAAACAAGTACGCAATGTCCTCTACCAAGTTTTGTTTTTTGGGCGGATAGGTTAACAAAGATGGCCACCCTGGCGTCTGATTGGCTGAGACATTTTTGACTTCTCCTCTGCAACCGCTGAATGCAATTTGGAAAATAAAAATGACAGGAATCAAGTCCTCAGCGTTTTCTACCAAATTTGTGTTTTTCTGGCCAATCTGTCAACAAAGATGGCCGTCCTTGCCTCTGATTGGCTGTGATATATTATTCCTCTGCAGCCGCTAAATGGAAATTGATGAAACTTGACAGGAGCAAGTACTTAAAATCCTCTACCAAGGTTTTATTTTTTAGGCAGATGTGTTTTTATCAAGCTTATCGTCACTAACGATGACCACCTTTTTTTACTTCTCTGCAAATGCAAAATGGAATGTGACGAAAATTTACAAAAAGCAAGTCCTCAATGTCCTCTACCACAGTTGTGTTTTTGGGCTGATATGTCAACAACGGTTGTTAATGGTACTCATTGTGCACGTTGTTAGGCCCCAAAAGGCCTCTTCTGTAATCACTGACTTCTGGAAACGATCAGCTCTGTTTGTACAGTCAGGGATATAACATATACATGTTCCTGTATTGGACCTTAATATTTTGCAAAGTTTACATAATGAATAATGAGTCTGAGTTATAAAATCCACTACATCCCCATGTTTCTGGCTTTGCATCTGCTGAAATAACTTGTAAGTTATCACACATTTTGATTAGTTTTTGTATGCATAGACCCAAATAACTCTTACCAGATATTTTCTGAGATATCTTGTATAAGTTATACCCCTGACTGTTATATATCACTTAGAGAGTCAGATTGAATTGATCAATGTATCTTAACTGAGTTCAATTATGGTAATTGCAACTTTCTCATAATGCAATGTACAGTTAATGTATTGAAAATTTAATAAAAAATGATTACACATGTTCTCTGCATTTCATATTTATTGTTTCACTTTGATGTAGTTGAGGTATGACAGATCTTTGGTATCCAGCTCAAAACTATGAGTTTAGGTATAGTCGACAAAGAATAAATACTCCATGAAATAACCTAGTGTTTCATTTCACTTCACTGAGTTTAGAACAGCTGTAGACCAAATACATGAATGTAATAAGACTTGCACAATAAATGCATCATGTGATAGAGGATTGGAGACATGCCATTCTTCCAAATTACTAAGTTCCTAGGTGAAGCAAGATAGTTGACGCAGTACTGTGTTTTTGTAGCACCAGCGAAGCAATATTAAAGTGCCTCATAGGGATCACTTTTTGCTTTTGCTGTTGCCACACATTCTGTGAATACCTAGTTTGAAATATTTGTATATACATGTATCATACCGGTGTGATCTACATTCTAAGAATGAAGGATTTTGGTTTAGCTAATTGGACACATTTATGCTGAATGTAGCAGTTGAAATTGCACTTTAATATCTGCAGTACTTTATTACAGGATTAGAATTTCTTTTAAATTTAAATTATTTGAAAGGTCTGCTAGGAACATTACTGTTTGTATTGTTCATCCGTCCATAATTTCTTAAATGAAAAATGCAGTATATATCAAGTTTAGATGGTGTTCCAATTATCAGAAAGAAAAAACCAAGATGTTTGCCTTATATGGACTTAGTTGCCGCCAGGGGCATCAGTGTTTCAGACATCTTGTTTGAATGTAACAAACTCCTGGCAACAACACTGTCAGGTATATCTGCTCGTCAACATATTTAGTTAGGGCCCCGTCATCCAAGATGCGGAGCCTTATAGTAATTACTTTGTTCGTCTGTCTGTCCACACTTCATTGTAACGCAATAACTTGGAAAAGTTATCAACCCAGAGACTTCAAAACCAGAGGAAAAATGAAGATACCTATAGATTTTGGGGTCAATAGGTAAAATTCAGTGACATGTATCCCCTGCGGGGCTCTCTCTAGCTGTCAGTTTTCTAGTTGAATTTAAAATTCAATGGGCACAGGCTTGATATTTGGTTTGTAGGTAAGAAAGAATACACTGGGGATCATTGCGACACATTTTGTTGACAGAGATTTAGGAATGGTGCTCTGACCTTACCCACCAACAATGGGGGCACACATTGATATACAAAACTCCTATCTTACTACCCGGTATCTATATGAAATAGAGCTTCCATAATGGATAAACCACATAATTGTGATATTACATGACTGTTGGGTACAGGGTAAATCATTGGGCATTTTCCAATTGACAAAACTTGACAATATCTATCAGGTTTTTACATGGACTTCAAATTTTTAAAACATTTTAAATTCATACTAGATGAATTAAGTAATATGTATACAATGATTCAAATTTTGTGAAAGCATCTGCTTTTGGGAGAATGCAGCTGCCTGCTATATTGTCAGGGGAATGTAGTGAGATGCAGGTGTGTGCGTGTATAATGTAGTGATATACAGGTGTGTGTATGATGTAGTGAGATGCAGGTGTGTGTTTGTGTGTTTGATGTAGTGAGATGCAGGTGTGTGTGTGTGATGTAGTGAGATACAGGTGTGTGTATAATGTAGTGAGATGCAGGTGTGTGTCTATGATGTAGTGAGATGCAGGTGTGTGTCTATGATGTAGTGAGATGCAGGTGTGTGTGTATGATGTAGTGAGATACAGGTTTGTGTGTATGATGTAGTGAGATGCAGGTGTGTGTATAATGTAGTGAGATGCAGGTGTGTGTCTATGATGTAGTGAGATGCAGGTGTGTGTCTATGATGTAGTGAGATGCAGGTGTGTGTATAATGTAGTGAGATGCAGGTGTGTGTGAGATGAAGTGAGATGCTGGTGTGTGTATGATGTAGTGGCATATCATGTACAATGTCTAGTTATTATTTATGAAGTTTCGGGATTTCCAGTACGAAGGTACATTTAGACTTGGAAGTTCCAGATAATTTATTGTATTAATTTCATTCTAAACCACCCTTTTCATTGTGTAGTGGGTTTGAGGTGTTAATTCACATGTAGTGGGATTCAGGTCAATACAAGTATGTGTGTGTGTGTGTGTGTGTGTGTTAAATGAATACAGAGCATATAGTTTATGCTTTTTTAAGTGTGATACAAAAAAAAAAAAAAACAAAGATATGCTGTAAATCTCATTGATATTGGTATAGCTTCAAAATATGTAAGCACGTTATCAGTCGATTCAAATATTTATATATTTTGAGAATTTCAATCATTCGGTCACTAGCATCACTGAAGAGATATAAGTTGTCGAATTGCGCATATGGTGCACAAAATTGAATGGTATATAGATAAACGAATTGACGTGCTAGTCATTTTCCCTCAGTAAAAGACATTTACCTAAACTATTGAGGAATTAAATGAAAAAGAGGACGATTACTGTATATATCTCGATTGGACACATTTATTGACATTAACACTCACGTTTTATCTAAGATATCAAATTATTTTTAATACAGTATAAGTATATGGAACTTCAGTATTTCAGCATACGAATCAAATTTATATTTTTCATTTTATTCCAAGTTTTGCAGTATGTTAATTGTATTGCTTGTTTATCAATATGCATAATTTGACGTGGTGGCAAAAGAGAAGTATTTTAGGTAGGTGAATAACAGGAATGATTTGTATAACACAAATGCCATTTTTACAGATGTGACATAAATTCGGTTGTATTTGTGGATTTGATACCATAAGTGAAAATTCTTTTCAGGACTCTGCAACTGCTGTTGTATGCAACCAGGAAACGCTTACTCCTCTCGGGCACCTGGTATAACCTCGATTTTATTGGGGTTCGCATTTGTCTGAATATGGCACTGCGCATGATATTGTCCATTTATTCCATGGATTATGAGATATGGTTTACCCTTCGGTACTTCTTCCTTTTTTACTTGACGTACTAATCTGTTTTTCATTATCAAAATTGTTGCTTTGCTCACACCTCCGTGGTACCTGATCCAACCTCTGGTTATTCAAGGGTCCATGGAAGCTAGCATGTCTATTTTATCTCGTATAATAGATATATTCCTGATTGACATTTTCTCGGCATCTAAGCATTTGACATCTTTAACACATCATTTGAAGCGAAAGTACAACAATGCTGTCATCAGAGGAACCTAAACCTTTTCCAAGTAAATACTCGCTAGATAATCCTTTCAAGGAGAATGGATCATCCATCGTTCAATGTAAGTTAAACAGAGTATTCGAAATGTGTACACGAGATATATGACAGAAATGTTTTCCCAATTACTTCTTATTTGAAAATGAATAATTTAACACTGTCTGTCGCCTTCTTTTACTAGATGCATTTGGTGTTGTTGTTGTTGTTGTTTGCAGCTATCAATTAAATATCTATTTCAGACAAAGTCAGACCGAAATAAAACGAACTGGTATCGTGCGTATAGGGTTAAGCGATGCAATAGTTAAATATTATATTTGTTTCTAATTTGCAGAACGAACTCTTTAATATTTCGTCAATCAATATCATTACCGGTGACCAAGCCCGAAGTGGAAACAATATTATCTACCAAAATAATTAAAGCATTTTGCACTACGATTTTTCATGTTAGAAATTCCATAGATGCAACATCGTATTAGTCTGTAATCATTTGTATTTTAGGGAGATTTGTAGGCACTTCAAGACTGTAATATAAAACTCGGGAAAATTTAATTCATTTATTTTCATTACATCTTAGTTGTGTTGTTAGTACGTTTCATCAAAAGGTAAATTTCATCATACTCATGACAGCTTTTTACGGTGGTAGAGATGTTTCGTTTTGATTAAAGTAGCAAGATTTTCCTTAATTTTCCTAATCGTCTTTACATAATTTTGTATTTCTTATTCGTTTATGCCTTTTTTTTTATTTAGCATCTAAGATAACAAGTAATACAATTGAAGGAAATGAAACAAGCATGGTGTCTCTAAAGTAGGCCTTGAAATCGGATCTTAAAATCGGCGGCACTATTTTGTTTTATTATTTTTCGAAAGGTATGATATTTCATAACAGTTTAAGTCAACCATTACCATGGCGACGGCCAGTAATTAGTGGTAGATGTTATGGACAGGGAGAGGTGATATGTGTGAAGGACTAAAGCAATCTTTCGACTTAAATCGACTGACCAAAATCCACCTCAAACACCCCCCCCCCCCACCCCACCCTTTACACAAACATACGAGAACACGCTCACTAAAAGTACGACAGCAAAATACATATATATTTAATGTGAAAATGAGTAATCCGCTGTTCAGTCTGACAATCGTTTTGTATGTTGAGTGTTAGGTGTTGATAATACGAACAGGGTATTAAAAGATAATATTGACCAAATTTCCAAAATAACCGTAATGATAATTCAATTCAAATAACTGAACGTGCGTCTGAGAATAATATAGGTAAATTATGTAGTGTCCCTTACTGGAATAAGTCAATTAGAAATGTGAAAGGCATGTCTATTTCACCTCCAGTGGACAAAAATAGGCAAGTGCATTCAGTGAAGCTTTGGCTCAATCGGAATGTCTTTTCGCTTGCCATGCAATTGATGGGTAAGATACTTAATATCTATATATATATCGGGGTCAAATGCTGGTGATCGAATTGGTTTTTATTTTTTCAAAAAGCGGGGTTTTTCTAAATTATTATTTCCTTGTTTGTTGTTGTTCTTTGTTTTTGTTTTTAGAATCTAAAATCGTCAATGAGTGTTTATTTAGCAATCGCTTATAAAAAGAGGAACGTGTGGCAAAGTGAATTCAGCGCTGTTATTGAAATATATCTACATGTATATACCAACGTTACCAGTATATTCTTTAAATTCAATTTTTGCATCTCCCATTTCATTCATGGTAATTCAGAAGAAGAAAGAACAGTTACTGATTCAGCCATGTGACAGATGTCACAACGGATTTGGAGAGTATTTAATATAATAATATGAAGGAAGAAAGAAAAGTTACTGAGTAAAAACGAAGAAGTACCGAAAGTAAACCATATCTTATACTTCTTGCATCAGACATTCATATATATTTATAGCCCTACAAGTGTGAATCAGCTGTGTGACAGAAGTCATCACAGAAATATACAGTATATGATGTAATGATATATAAACACATAAGTACATGGCAAAAATGTTCGATTATAGTGCAGTTACGATACCGACTTAGGACGGTAATTTGGTGTGATAATAGTCAATCAATTTCTGTGGTTAACAGGTTTACAAGCCCACATTCACAAGCACCGCAACAGCAGACTAATCAAAGCACACATATTTAAAATAATTAATGTTTTATGTTTATAATATATGTCTGATAGTAATTAATTAAGATTGCGCGTGGATGTTTTAGTACATTTCTCAAATTCTGTCACAATTTAGTATGGAAAATCACGAAATGCACCAAATTTTCATCGAAAGATTTTAAAGGCCTGGATTTACCTTCAATATCTCCTTTAAAAATGTTATTCCTCTTTCTTCCCGACTGTACCAAATTGTACAAACATTCATATAATTTTATTATATTAATTAATTGATGTAAATGTATATCATAAAGCATTGATTTTCAGAAACTGTACAAAACGTTTCAAAAGAGATATGCAAAGTGATCACCGGTAAAAATCTCGTATGTAATACCGCCACACATCCCTGTGATGATCTCCGCTGAGTTGACCAATATTACTGTATAGCTGGCATTGATATTTTCATAAAAGATTAGATAATTGACCTATCGCTTTCGCGGAATATTTATAGAATTTCGTAAATTAACAAGGTTTTTTCGATGTCATCCTACCGATGACGTTAGTCTTCAATCATCAACTTAATTTACGTGAGATTATTATTATACCGGTATCTCCTCTTTTCTATCTTCTCTGAGAGATGACTGAGGTGCATAATATTGTATTGTGACTGATATAACAATTTTTGGGGGAATAAAAGAAAGAGTCAATAGTACTTGGCTACTGTCAACGTACGTGTATTGATAACTAGCGTGGATAACAAGCATACATGCTTAGATAATTATAAAACACCTGCGATGTAGGGTAGATCAGCTTTACTGGTGACTGGGGAGAAAACGTGAGAGTGGCTTCCCACTAGTCTCAGCCGAGGAACTAAATACCGCATTTTAATTCCATTCGAGGAGTGGGAATTTACTGATCCACGGTAAATGTGCTGTACCTATAGGCTTTTTAAACGCACAAATAATCTCTTCTTTATTCTTTATTAAAATATCAAATTGGCATAGAAGGTGTCAGATTCGTTGTTCAAAATGGTCGGAACAGGTTTAAGTTTAAAACAACATTCAAAGAGCTGAATGATAAGAACGTAGTATTGACCATATTTTGTTCAGTGCTGTTGGTAGTCTTTCACACACGACAGAATGAGACTACAATCTGGCCAACTAAAGGCGAAATATATTTTTTTTCAACAATTTTTATATTTATTTGTGTGTAAACATACTAAACTAATAAAACTTCAAATGTTGCTATTGCTAAAGTTTATTGATAAAGTTACAGTTTACTGCGTGTCCTTTTCGCAAATGAATTTCTCTTTTCTGGAGCATGCAACATCATGAAACCGATAAGGTCTAGATCCATTTTTGTCTGTACGATGAATCAGGAAACAATTCTCTGATCTTTTCCCATTTGGTTCCCCAGGAGAGAAGTCCCAAACTGCCATCTGTTCTCCATTTGATTCCAAACCCAACTACCTTCGTACAGAGAATCAGTTGCTCCGGTGTAATACCCATGATTCACTGAAATAACATGCTTCTCTAAATATAACACAGAAATATACATAGATTTACAATTCCTTCTTCACTAGGCTAGGGGATGCACTACGTAAATTTCTCTCTGTCCTTGACTGATTGCATTCAAAGGTCGCGGGCTTTGATGGCGCCGCATAGCGAAACACATTTATTATCCTTCTTACCAAATTGACAACTGAGATTAAGCTTCACTTGGCCAACTTAGTTACGAAGAAAAACAATTATGGCAACAACCGTCTGCTCTATGTATCATAACATTTGTGAAACGTTTTCTGTATACAGCTTAAATTGACGCTTTATTTCCGTCGATCACATGCGCTAGAAGTATTATTTTTGTTTTGTCACTTCGGTTTGTTTCAGGGTTTCCAATTCGCTCATGTGCGGGTCAAGTGAAGCAATCACGAATTGGCCCATGACTTTTGAAAGCAGTCAGTCAAGGGGAGATAGAAGTTTGCGGAGCACATCTCATTGACTCGTGAAGATGTACAATTAGAGCAAACAATATTATAGCGCAAAAGGTTTTTTTCGCGTTCCATAATTAATTTTATATGCGTAGTCATACGGAAACCCGCATGTAGACCGATTTTACATTTGGCATACCTTATTTTTCAGAGAAACAACAATTAATATAATGTAAAACTAACTTTATAAGTCACAGTCAATGTTACGATGAAAAACAATCATTATCTTACTGTATCTCATATTTACCAAAATTATCGTGCCCAGCGGCTTGTTGTCGTAACCAGTTCTCTTCTGTCCAGCTTTCAATTCGAACCAAATACCCCCCTAAATTGTTACAAGCTCTCTGTAAATAAGATACAAAATCATGTTAATTATTTCCTTATTTCGGAGTATTTCCGTCATGAGCAGCTCTGTCCTTCGATTTGTTTGTTGACTCTGATGTTTAGGTCAACTTGGTAATGAATTTGCCTTTAAAATTTTTGTAATTTCGATTTCTGTATTTTTGGCATTGATCACCAATGACGAGACATACATTGTCAAAATGCACATATGGTGAAGCATAATAATTCACGTACATGTATTCTGATATTTACACCAATTATTGTATAGATCTTTTACCTTTGCTTCATACCATGTTTTCTTTCCATCATAGAACATATAGCAATGCCCATTGAATGGAATCCAACCACGGCTGTGGCATGATGAAGCTGAATTTACAAAATAGATTAAAACTGAGATAAAAATGATTGCAAGAAAAACACTAGGTTAGAATTAGTCAAATATCAAGTGTCGAAAACTTCGTGTGCTTAGTACGATTGGTTTACTTGAAGTATTATAAATCTTCATAATTCTTTAATCAATGAAAATATGAAGAATTGCATAAAGGAAATATTTCTGTCTGGCTAATGAGTACACTAAACTTTTTGAATTTTACATGAAGGTATCGAAGAATATTGAAAACACGAATATTTTAACATACTTTACATGTACAAGCAGAAATGTTTGAAAGAAAAACAACTATAATGCATATTCATACCTGCGCATAATACAAGCAATGACAGGAAGAATGACACTGCCAGTATCATTGTTCTGTTCTGTTTGTGAATGTGTTGAGGATTCGATATGATTCTGTTTATATAGACTGGTCGTGAAGTGAACAAATACGGATATTAACCACCTGTTACATGTGACGCATATCAATATGTCTATAAGCTTCCATCAATGCATGTACAATTTTGGGTTAATTACTGCTTTCAAATTGAGAACATCATAAATTAATTATTTCAAACCCGGAATAACCACAGAAGTGTCATTTTATCTATTCATTGCAGAAAAATAGTACCATGTGTTCATTCAGATGACCAGAGTTTAATAAATCCTCAGCGGTGTAGGAGTTTTACATTTTAATCGTTGACTCTTAATTTCTTATCGAGTTTTATTTCTACTGTTGAAGTTTTCTTTCTTCAAAACTGGTGTCCATGTCACTGAATGTCCGGCATGACATATTGCTGAATGGTAAAATGTCATAACATAAGAAACTTTTTATTCTAATTTCCAATATATACATACAAAGTATCATTTAATTTACAAAAACCAAAATCATTAAAATCCTTGGTCTGATAAATGTTTATTTTTCCATGGTAACACAAACTGATATACAGACTGAAAAACGGCAATGTATCAAGTTATATGAACAAACACCAAGGTCACAATATCAAAGAAAATGGTAAATAATTTCAATTATTTTATATAAGTGCATTATAAAATACTACTGAAATCCCACTACATTTAGGGAAACGCATGTTTCTTTTAAAGACGTCAAAGAAACACTAAGTATCCCCAGCAACGCTCCCACTAACCCCCCCCCCCCAAATAAAACAAACAAAAACACCCACACACACAAAAAAAAAGGAAAACCGAACACCAACAACAATATTGTCTTATTCCATACAGTTGGGGGCAGGGATGTACCTTGATATTTGAAAAAAATGGGTGGAGAGCAAATTTTTATGGTGTGCATTATAAAGTCACATTGTAAATGAGCTTGTTATTTGTATTTTCATTTTGAGGGAGTTGCTTAGTGTGAAAGAGGAAAGAGTTGCCATTAATGTCATTTATCGTGATTTATGTTTTTGAAAGTCGGATCTCAGAGCTCGTTATTTGAGTAAAAAGTACTCTTAAAGTTTTACTACTTTAAATCATACTCTTCACATTCTCTATCAATATTTGTTGACCCCCACAGTAATAATTCCAGACTACCATAATTTTAGTACATATGAATTATAAGAGTCTATTTCCTACATACATTTTTGTGTCATTTTAACTGATTGTCTTACATCTGAAGCCAAACTGTATTAATGTAGATATCTTGATGATATTTATATGTGCTTTTTTATTTTCTGCATATCCGTAACAAAGTTTCCGTAGAGCTGAGTCAGACTTTCTTTTGTGATATAGTAATACTTACAAATACTTTAAGCTTTTTGTCTATTTTTATTTTCATGATTAGTAATAAAAAGACATTGCTCTTCTTTAGAATGAGCTCAAGTATCTTCTTTAATTCACAGTTCATAATAGGCTTGTGATTCATAAGGAGAAATCATGTGTAGAGATAGTAATGTGTAGAAAAAGAAAGAGACATTGGATGAGCTTTTCTTTCAAAGATTCGTCTTGGTCATTGTGTGTGTGTGTGTGTGTGTGTGTGTGTGTGTGTGTGTGTGTGTGTGTGTGTGTGTGTGTGTGTGTTAAATGAATACAGAGCATATAGTTTATGCTTTTTTAAGTGTGATACAAAAAAAAAAAAAACAAAGATATGCTGTAAATCTCATTGATATTGGTATAGCTTCAAAATATGTAAGCACGTTATCAGTCGATTCAAATATTTATATATTTTGAGAATTTCAATCATTCGGTCACTAGCATCACTGAAGAGATATAAGTTGTCGAATTGCGCATATGGTGCACAAAATTGAAAGGTATATAGATAAACGGATTGACGTGCTAGTCATTTTCACTCAGTAAAAGACATTTACCTAAACTATTGAGGAATTAAATGAAAAAGAGGACGATTACTGTATATATCTCGATTGGACACATTTATTGACATTAACACTCACGTTTTATCTAAGATATCAAATTATTTTTAATACAGTATAAAGTATATGGAACTTCAGTATTTCAGCATACGAATCAAATTTATATTTTTCATTTTATTCCACGTTTTACAGTATGTTAATTGTATTGCTTGTTTATCAATATGCATAATTTGACGTGGTGGCAAAAGAGAAGTATTTTAGGTAGGTGAATAAAATAACAGGAATGATTTGCATAACACAAATGCCATTTTTACAGATGTGACATAAATTCGGTTGTATTTGTGGATTTGATACCATAAGTGAAAATTCTTTTCAGGACTCTGCAACTGCTGTTGTATGCAACCAGGAGACGCTTACTCCTCTCGGGCACCTGGTATAACCTCGATTTTATTGGGGTTCGCATTTGTCTGAATATGACACTGCGCATGATATTGTCCATTTATTCCATGGATTATGAGATATGGTTTACCCTTCGGTACTTCTTCCTTTTTTACTTGACGTACTAATCTGTTTTTTCATTATCAAAATTGTTGCTTTGCTCACACCTCCGTGGTACCTGATCCGACCTCTGGTTATTCAAGGGTCCATGGAAGCTAGCATCTCTATTTTATCTCGTATAATAGATATATTCCTGATTGACATTTTCTCGGCATCTAAGTATTTAACATCTTTAACACATCATTTGAAGCGAAAGTACAACAATGCTGTCATCAGAGGAACCTAAACCTTTTCCAAGTAAATACTCGCTAGATAATCCTTTCAAGGAGAATGGATCACCCATCGTTCAATGTAAGTTAAACAGAGTATTCGAAATATGTACACGAGATATATGACAGAAATGTTTACCCAATTACTTCTTATTTGAAAATGAATAATTTAACACTGTCTGTAGCCTTCTTTTACTAGATGCATTTGGTGTTGTTGTTGTTGTTGTTTGCCAGCTATCAATTAAATATCTATTCCAGACAAAGTCAGACCGAAATAAAACGAACTGGTATCGTGCATATAGGGATAAGCAATGCAATAGTTAAATATTATATTTGTTTCTAATTTGCAGAACGAACTCTTTAATATTGCGTCAATCAATATTATTACCGGTGACCAAGCCCGAAGTGGAAACAATATTATCTACCAAAATAATTAAAGCATTTTGCACTACGATTTTTCATGTTAGAAATTCCATAGATGCAACATCATATTAGTCTGTAATCATTTGTATTTTAGGGAGATTTTTAGGCACTTCAAGGCTGTAATATAAAACTCGGGAAAATTTCATTCATTTATTTTCATTACATCTTAGTTGTGTTGTTAGTAAGTTTCATCAAAAGGTAAATTTCATCATACTCATGACAGCTTTTTACGGTCGTAGAGATGTTTCGTTTTGATTAAAGTAGCAAGATTTTCCTTAATTTTCCTAATCGTCTTTACATAATTTTGTATTTCTTATTCGTTTATGCCTTTTTTTATTTAGCATCTAAGATAACAAGTAATACAATTGAAGGTAATGAAACAAGCATGGTGTCTCTAAAGTAGGCCTTGAAATCGGATCTTAAAATCGGCGGCACTATTTTGTTTTATGATTTACGAAAGGTATGATATTTTCATAACAGTTTAAAGTCAACCATTACCATGGCGACGGCCAGTAATTAGTGGTAGATGTTATGGAAAGGGAGAGGTGATATGTGTGAAGGACTAAAGCAATCTTTCGACTTAAATCGACTGACCAAAATCCACCTCAAACACCCCCCCCCCCCACCCCACCCACCCTTTACACAAACATACGAGAACACGCTCACTAAAAGTACGACAGCAAAATACATATATATTTAATGTGAAAATGAGTAATCCGCTGTTCAGTCTGACAATCGTTTTGTATGTTGAGTGTTAGGTGTTGATAAATACGAACAGGGCATTAAAAGATAATATTGACCAAATTTTCCAAAATAACCGTAATGATAGTTCAATTCAAATAACTGAACGTGCGTCTGAGAATAATATAGGTAAATTATGTAGTGTCCCTTACTGGAATATGTCAATTAGAAATGTGAAAGGCATGTCTATTTCACCTCCAGTGGACAAAATTATGCAAGTGCATTCAGTGAAGCTTTGGCTCAATCGGAACGTCTTTTCGCTTGCCATGTACTTGGTTGGTAAGATACTTAATATCTATATATATATATATATATATATATATATATCGGGGTCAAATGCTGGTGATCGAATTGGGTTTTTTTTTTCAAAAAGCGGGGTTTTTCTAAATTATTATTTCCTTGTTTGTTGTTGTTCTTTGTTTTTGTTTCTAGAATCTAAAATCGTCAATGAGTGTTTATTTAGCAATCGCTTATAAAAAGAGGAACGTGTGGCAAAGTGAATTCAGCGCTGTTATTGAAATATATCTACATGTATATACCAACGTTACCAGTATATTCTTTAAATTCCATTTTTGCATCTCCCATTTCATTCATGGTAATTCAGAAGAAGAAAGAACAGTTACTGATTCAGCCATGTGACAGATGTCACAACGGAGTTGGAGAGTATTTAATATAATAATATGAAGGAAGAAAGAAAAGTTACTGAGTAAAAACGAAGGAAGTACCGAAAGTAAACCATATCTTATACTTCTTGCATCAGACATTCATATATATTTATAGCCCTACAAGTGTGAAATCAGCTGTGTGACAGAAGTCATCACAGAAATATACAGTATATGATGTAATGATATATAAACACATAAGTACATGGCAAAAATGTTCGATTATAGTGCAGTTACGATACCGACTTAGGACGGTAATTTGGTGTGATAATAGTCAATCAATTTCTGTGGTTAACAGGTTTACAAGCCCACATTCACAAGCATCGCAACAGCAGACTAATCAAAGCACACATATTTAAAATAATTAATGTTTTATGTTTATAATATATGTCTGTTAATTAATTAAGATTGCGCGTGGATGTTTTAGTACATTTCTCAAATTCTGTCACAATTTAGTATGGAAAATCACGAAATGCACCAAATTTTCATCGAAGGATTTTAAAGGCCTGGATTTACCTTCAATATCTCCTTTAAAAATGTTATTCCTCTTTCTTCCCGACTGTACCAAATTGTACAAACATTCATATAATTTTATTATATTAATTAATTGATGTAAATGTATATCATAAAGCATTGATTTTCAGAAACTGTACAAAACGTTTCAAAAGAGATATGCAAAGTGATCACCGGTAAAAATCTCGTATGTAATACCGCCACACATCCCTGTGATGATCTCCGCTGAGTTGACCAATATTACTGTATAGCTGGCATTGATATTTTCATAAAAGATTAGATAATTGACCTATCGCTTTCGCGGAATATTTATAGAATTTCGTAAATTAACAAGGTTTTTTTCGATGTCATCCTACCGATGACGTTAGTCTTCAATCATCAACTTAATTTACGTGAGATTATTATTATACCGGTATCTCCTCTTTTCTGTCTTCTCTGAGAGATGACTGAGGTGCATAATATTGTATTGTGACTGATATAACAATTTTGGGGGGAATAAAAGAAAGAGTCAATAGTACTTGGCTTTAGAAATTTCTACTTTCAACGTACGTGTATTGATAACTAGCGTGGATAACAAGCATACATGCTTAGATAATTATGAAACACCTGCGATATAGGGTAGATCAGCTTTACTGGTGACTGGGGAGAAAACGTGAGAGTGGCTTCCCACTAGTCTCAGCCGAGGAACTAAATACCGCATTTTAATTCCATTCGAGGAGTGGGAATTTACTGATCCACGGTAAATGTGCTGTACCTATAGGCTTTTTAAACGCACATATAATCTCTTCTTTATTCTTTATTAAAATATCAAATTGGCATAGAAGGTGTCAGATTCGTTGTTCAAAATGGTCGGAACAGGTTTAAGTTTAAAACAACATTCAAAGAGCTGAATGATAAGAACGTAGTATTGACCATATTTTGTTCAGTGCTGTTGGTAGTCTTTCACACACGACAGAATGAGACTAAAATCTGGCCAACTAAAGGCGAAATATATTTTTTTTTCAACAATTTTTATATTTATTTGTGTGTAAACATACTAAACTAATAAAACTTCAAATGTTGCTATTGCTAAACTTTATTGATAAAGTTACACTTTACTGCGTGTCCTTTTCGCAAATGAATTTCTCTTTTCTGGAGCATGCAACATCATGAAACCGATAAGGTCTAGATCCATTTTTGTCTGTACGATGAATCAGGAAACAATTCTCTGATCTTTTCCCATTTGGTTCCCCAGGAGAGAAGTCCCAAACTGCCATTTGTTCTCCATTTGATTCCCAAACCCAACCACCTTCGTACAGAGAATCAGTTGCTCCGGTGTAATACCCATGATTCACTGAAATAACATGCTTCTCTAAATATAACACAGAAATATACATAGATTTACAATTCCTTCTTCACTAGTCTAGGGGATGCACTACGTAAATTTCTCTCTGTCCTTGACTGATTGCATTCAAAGGTCGCGGGCTTTGATGGCGCCGCATAGCGAAACACATTTATTATCCTTCTTACCAAATTGACAACTGAGATTAAGCTTCACTTGGCCAACTTAGTTACGAAGAAAAACAATTATGGCAACAACCGTCTGCTCTATGTATCATAACATTTGTGAAACGTTTTTCTGTATACAGCTTAAATTGACGCTTTATTTCCGTCGATCACATGCGCTAGAAGTATTATTTTTGTTTTGTCACTCGGTTTGTTTCAGGGTTTCCAATTCGCTCATGTGCGGGTCAAGTGAAGCAATCACGAATTGGCCCATGACTTTTGAAAGCAGTCAGTCAAGGGGAGATAGAAGTTTGCGGAGCACATCTCATTGACTCGTGAAGATGTACAATTAGAGCAAACAATATTATAGCGCAAAAGGTTTTTTTCGCGTTCCATAATTAATTTTATATGCGTAGTCATACGGAAACCCGCATGTAGACCGATTTTACATTTGGCATACCTTATTTTTCAGAGAAACAACAATAAATATAATGTAAAACTAACTTTATAAGTCACAGTCAATATTACGATGAAAACAATCATTATCTTACTGTATCTCATATTTACCAAAATTATCGTGCCCAGCGGCTTGTTGTCGTAACCAGTTCTCTTCTGTCCAGCTTTCAATTCGAACCAAATACCCCCCTAAATTGTTACAAGCTCTCTGTAAATAAGATACAAAATTATGTTAATTATTTCCTTATTTCGGAGTATTTCCGTCATGAGCAGCTCTGTCCTTCGATTTGTTTGTTGACTCTGATGTTTAGGTCAACTTGGTAATGAATTTGCCTTTAAAATTTTTGTAATTTCGATTTCTGTATTTTTGGCATTGATCACCAATGACGAGACATACATTGTCAAAATGCACATATGGTGAAGCATAATAATTTTCGTACATGTATTCTGATATTTACACCAATTATTGTATAGATCTTTTACCTTTGCTTCATACTATGTTTTCTTTCCATCATAGAACATATAGCAATGCCCATTGAATGGAATCCAACCATGGCTGTGGCATGATGAAGCTGAATTTACAAAATAGATTAAAACTGAGATAAAAATGATTGCAAGAAAAACACTAGGTTAGAATTAGTCAAATATCAAGTGTCGAAAACTTCGTGTGCTTAGTACGATTGGTTTACTTGAAGTATTATAAATCTTCATAATTCTTTAATCAATGAAAATATGAAGAATTGCATAAAGGAAATATTTCTGTCTGGCTAATGATTACACATACTTTTTGAATTTTACATGAAGGTATCGAAGAATATTGAAAACACGAATATTTTAACATACTTTACATGTACAAGCAGAAATGTTTGAAAGAAAAACAACTATAACGCATATTCATACCTGCGCATAATACAAGCAATGACAGGAAGAATGAAACTGACAGTATCATCGTTCTGTTCTGTTTGTGAATGTGTTGAGGATTCGATATGATTCTGTTTATATAGACTAGTCGTAAAGTGAACAAATACGGATACTGACCACCTGTTACATGTGACGCATATCAATATGTCTATAAGCTTCCATCAATGCATGTACAATTTTGGGTTAATATCTGCTTTCAAATTGAGAACATCATAAATTAATTATTTCAAACCCGGAACAACCACAGAAGTGTCATTTTATCTATTCATTGCAGAAAAATAGTACCATGTGTTCATTCAGATGACCAGAGTTTAATAAATCCTCAGTGGTGTAGGAGTTTTACATTTTAATCGTTGACTCTTAATTTCTTATCGAGTTTTATTTCTACTGTTGAAGTTTTCTTTCTTCAAAACTGGTGTCCATGTCACTGAATGTCCGGCATGACATATTGCTGAATGGTAAAATGTCATAACATAAGAAACTTTTTATTCTAATTTCCAATATATACATACAAAGTATCATTTAATTTACAAAAACCAAAATCATTAAAATCCTTGGTCTGATAAATGTTTATTTTTCCATGGTAACACAAACTGATATACAGACTGAAAAACGGCAATGTATCAAGTTATATGAACAAACACCAAGGTCACAATATCAAAGAAAATGGTAAATAATTTCAATTATTTTATATAAGTGCATTATAAAATACTACTGAAATCCCACTACATTTAGGGAAACGCATGTTTCTTTTAAAGACGTAAAAGAAACACTAAGTATCCCCAGCAACGCTCCCACCACCCCCCCCCCCCCCCCCCCCCCCCAAATAAAACAAACAAAAACACACACACAAAAAAAGGAAAACCGAACACCAACAACAATATTGTCTTATTCCATACAGTTGGGGGCAGGTGTACCTTGATATTTGAAAAAAATGGGTGGAGAGCAAATTTTTATGGTGTGCATTATAAAGTCACATTGTAAATGAGCTTGTTATTTGTATTTTCATTTTGAGGGAGTTGCTTAGTGTGAAAGAGGAAAGAGTTGCCATGAATGTCATTTATCGTGATTTATGTTTTTGGAAAGTCGGATCTCAGAGCTCGTTATTTGAGTAAAAAGTACTCTTAAAGTTTTACTACTTTAAATCATACTCTTCACATTCTCTATCAATATTTGTTGACCCCCACAGTAATAATTCCAGACTACCATAATTTTAGTACATATGAATTATAAGAGTCTATTTCCTACATAAATTTTTGTGTCCATTTTAACTGATTGTCTTACAATCTGAAGCCAAACTGTATTAATGTAGATATCTTGATGATATTTATATGTGCTTTTTTATTTTCTGCATATCCGTAACAAAGTTTCCGTAGAGCTGAGTCAGACTTTCTTTTGTGATATAGTAATACTTACAAATACTTTAAGCTTTTTGTCTATTTTTATTTTCATGATTAGTAATAAAAAGGACATTGCTCTTCTTTAGAATGAGCTCAAGTATCTTCTTTAATTCACAGTTCATAATAGGCTTGTGATTCATAAGGAGAAATCATGTGTAGAGATAGTAATGTGTAGAAAAAGAAAGAGACATTGGATGAGCTTTTCTTTCAAAGATTCGTCTTGGTCATTAGACGAATCTTGTGTGTGTGTGTGTGTGTGTGTGTGTGTGTGTGTGTGTGTGTGTGTGTGTGTGTGTGTGTGTGTGTGTGTATGTGTGTGTTAAATGAATACAGAGCATATAGTTTATGCTTTTTGAAGTGTGATACAAAAAAAAAACGATATGCTGTAAATCTCATTGATATTGGTATAGCTTCAAAATATGTAAGCACGTTATCAGTCGATTCAAATATTTATATATTTTGAGAATTTCAATCATTCGGTCACTAGCATCACTGAAGAGATATAAGTTGTCGAATTGCGCATATGGTGCACAAAATTGAAAGGTATATAGATAAACGGATTGACGTGCTAGTCATTTTCACTCAGTAAAAGACATTTACCTAAACTATTGAGGATTTAAATGAAAAAGAGGACGATTATATATCTCGATTGGACACATTTATTGACATTAACACTCACGTTTTATCTAAGATATCAAATTATTTTTAATACAGTATAAAGTATATGGAACTTCAGTATTTCAGCATACGAATCAAATTTATATTTTTAATTTTATTCCAAGTTTTGCAGTATGTTAATTGTATTGCTTGTTTATCAATATGCATAATTTGACGTGGTGGCAAAAGAGAAGTATTTTAGGTAGGTGAATAAAATAACAGGAATGATTTGCATAACACAAATGCCATTTTTACAGATGTGACATAAATTCGGTTGTATTTGTGGATTTGATACCATAAGTGAAAATTCTTTTCAGGACTCTGCAACTGCTGTTGTATGCAACCAGGAAACGCTTACTCCTCTTGGGCACCTGGTATAACCTCGATTTTATTGGGGTTCGCATTTGTCTGAATATGGCACTGTGCATGATATTGTCCATTTATTTCATGGATTATGAGATATGGTTTACCCTTCGGTACTTCTTCCTTTTTTACTTGACGTACTAATCTGTTTTTCATTATCAAAATTGTTGCTTTGCTCACACCTCCGTGGTACCTGATCCGACCTCTGGTTATTCAAGGGTCCATGGAAGCTAGCATCTCTATTTTATCTCGTATAATAGATATATTCCTGATTGACATTTTCTCGGCATCTAAGCATTTAACATCTTTAACACATCATTTGAAGCGAAAGTACAACAATGCTGTCATCAGAGGAACCTAACCTTTTCCAAGTAAATACTCGCTAGATAATCCTTTCAAGGAGAATGGATCATCCATCGTTCAATGTAAGTTAAACAGAGTATTCGAAATGTGTACACGAGATATATGACAGAAATGTTTACCCAATTACTTCTTATTTGAAAATGAATAATTTAACACTGTCTGTCGCCTTCTTTTACTAGATGCATTTGGTGTTGTTGTTGTTGTTGTTTGCAGCTATCAATTAAATATCTATTTCAGACAAAGTCAGACCGAAATAAAACGAACTGGTATCGTGCATATAGGGATAAGCAATGCAATAGTTAAATATTATATTTGTTTCTAATTTGCAGAACGAACTCTTTAATATTGCGTCAATCAATATTATTACCGGTGACCAAGCCCGAAGTGGAAACAATATTATCTACCAAAATAATTAAAGCATTTTGCACTACGATTTTTTCATGTTAGAAATTCCATAGATGCAACATCATATTAGTCTGTAATCATTTGTATTTTAGGGAGATTTTTAGGCACTTCAAGACTGTCCTAACATAACATTATGTTCACGTCGCGTTAACGTGAAGTTTGCTTTCCTCGTGCGCTCAGGACTGCTGAGCACACGCGTTTGCGTTAACGCAGATTTCCACGTGAACTTAATTTCGAGACCGCGTGAACGCGCTTGACTGCCGCGTGAACGTGCTTGACAGCCACGTTCGCTTGCTTACAACTTATAACTTGTATTAACATGTTCATATAGAAGAATTTGAAGGATTGATTGATTGATTGATTGATTGATTTTTGTTTTACGTCACACCACGAATATTTCACGTATATGGTGACGGCATCTGCCTGATGCGAGGCATACAAATTTTGACCTTTGCAACGGACCCACCCGAAGCAGTGAGGGATCTTTAACGTGCCATGCATACCACGACACGGGGCCTCGGTTTTTACTGTCTCATCCGAAAGACATGACACCGGCATGACCAGAGCGGGACTCGAACCCCGGCCTCCCGATCAGGAGTCCGACGCGATACCACTAGGCCACGCCTATGTTCATATAGAAGAATTTGAAGGAAAATATATATATATTGTGTATATAAATATTAAAACATATAAATAAAATATTTAGAATTAATTAAAACCCTTCCAAGTTAAGGGATATTTTTAAAAACATTGAACAGAATTTCCGAACAATGACTTTAATTAAATTCTTACTTTAGGAAAATAATAATAAGAATAATAATAACAATAATAATAATAATAATAATAATAATAATAATAATAATAATTATTATTATGAAATTAAAATCAATAAAGATAATAATAATGATGATAACTACTATATTTATAAATAAGAAAATAGCTTTATCAAAATTAATAATAATAAATACATAAATAAGAAACACGTGTAAATACATAAATTAGTTATAAATGAATCAACAAATAAGAAATAGATACATAAATAAATTAATTAAAAATAAATAAATAAATGAAATTAGAAAGTAATCATGCTAGTATAAACTGACGAAGTTTTTTTTTTTTTTCGTAAATACCTTATTGCATGTCTACGCGATAATTTCCTTTGCTATATTACATATGAAATCCTTAATGCAGGGAGTCATTTTATAATAACATTTAATACACGTTTTTACAGCAACATTCACGGAAATTTAATTAGATCCATTTTATTATCTCCGTCCGCACTGCATAGAGAATTACAAATATAGACATGTGAACGTGCGACTGACCGAGCGCACGCGGGAATAAATCGCGTTAACGCGAATTCCCTCCCGCGTTAACGCGGGGAGCGCACGGTCGAGCAGTCCTGGCACGTGTGCTAAAGCAGTCCTCGCGACTGCTTTTCGCGTTAACGTGAATGTTATGTTAGGACTGCACCCATCTGTAAAACTCGGGAAAATTTCATTCATTTATTTTCATTACATCTTAGTTGTGTTGTTAGTAAGTTTCATCAAAAGGTAAATTTCATCATACTCATGACTTTTTACGGTCGTAGAGATGTTTCGTTTTGATTAAAGTAGCAAGATTTTCCTTAATTTTCCTAATCGTCTTTACATAATTTTGTATTTCTTATTCGTTTATGCCTTTTTTTTTATTTAGCATCTAAGATAACAAGTAATACAATTGAAGGTAATGAAACAAGCATGGTGTCTCTAAAGTAAGCCTTGAAATCGGATCTTAAAATCGGCGGCACTATTTTGTTTTATGATTTTCGAAAGGTATGATATTTCATAACAGTTTAAGTCAACCATTACCATGGCGACGGTCAGTAATTAGTGGTAGATGTTATGGAAAGGGAGAGGTGATATGTGTGAAGGACTAAAGCAATCTTTCGACTTAAACCGACTGACCAAAATCCACCTCAAACACCCCCCCCCCCCACCCCACCCACCCTTTACACAAACATACGAGAACACGCTCACTAAAAGTACGACAGCAAAATAAATATATATTTAATGTGAAAATGAGTAATCCGCTGTTCAGCCTGACAATCGTTTTGTATGTTGAGTGTTAGGTGTTGATAATACGAAGAGGGCATTAAAAGATAATATTGACCAAATTTCCAAAATAACCGTAATGATAGTTCAATTCAAATAACTGAACGTGCGTCTGAGAATAATATAAGTAAATTATGTAGTGTCCCTTACTGGAATAAGTCAATTAGAAATGTGAAAGGCATGTCTATTTCACCTCCAGTGGACAAAAATAGGCAAGTGCATTCAGTGAAGCTTTGGCTCAATCGGAACGTCTTTTCGCGTGCCATGTTCTTGGTTGGTAAGATACTTAATATCTATATATATATATATATATATATATATCGGGGTCAAATGCTGGTGATCGAATTGGTTTTTATTTTTTCAAAAAGCGGGGTTTTTCTAAATTATTATTTCCGTGTTTGTTGTTGTTCTTTGTTTTTGTTTTTAGAATCTAAAATCGTCAATGAGTGTTTATTTAGCAATCGCTTATAAAAAGAGGAACGTGTGGCAAAGTGAATTCAGCGCTGTTATTGAAATATATCTACATGTATATACCAACGTTACCAGTATATTCTTTAAATTCCATTTTTGCATCTCCCATTTCATTCATGGTAATTCAGAAGAAGAAAGAACAGTTACTGATTCAGCCATGTGACAGATGTCACAACGGAGTTGGAGAGTATTTAATATAATAATATGAAGGAAGAAAGAAAAGTTACTGAGTAAAAACGAAGAAGTACCGAAAGTAAACCATATCTTATACTTCTTGCATCAGACATTCATATATATTTATAGCCCTACAAGTGTGAATCAGCTGTGTGACAGAAGTCATCACAGAAATATACAGTATATGATGTAATGATATATAAACACATAGGTACATGGCAAAAATGTTCGATTATAGTGCAGTTACGATACCGACTTAGGACGGTAATTTGGTGTGATAATAGTCAATCAATTTCTGTGGTTAACAGGTTTACAAGCCCACATTCACAAGCACCGCAACAGCAGACTAATCAAAGCACACATATTTAAAATAATTAATTTTTTATGTTAATAATATATGTCTGATGTTAATTAATTAAGATTGCGCGTGGATGTTTTAGTACATTTCTCAAATTCTGTCACAATTTAGTATGGAAATCACGAAATGCACCGAATTTTCATCGAAGGATTTTAAAGGCCTGGATTTACCTTCAATATCTCCTTTAAAAATGTTATTCCTCTTTCTTCCCGACTGTACCAAATTGTACAAACATTCATATAATTTTATTATATTAATTAATTGATGTAAATGTATATCATAAAGCATTGATTTTCAGAAACTGTACAAAACGTTTCAAAAGAGATATACAAAGTGATCACCGGTAAAAATCTCGTATGTAATACCGCCACACATCCCTGTGATGATCTCCGCTGAGTTGACCAATATTACTGTATAGCTGGCATTGATATTTTCATAAAAGATTAGATAATTGACCTATCGCTTTCGCGGAATATTTATAGAATTTCGTAAATTAACAAGGTTTTTTCGATGTCATCCTACCGATGACGTTAGTCTTCAATCATCAACTTAATTTACGTGAGATTATTATTATACCGGTATCTCCTCTTTTCTATCTTCTCTGAGAGATGACTGAGGTGCATAATATTGTATTGTGACTGATATAACAATTTTTGGGGGAATAAAAGAAAGAGTCAATAGTACTTGGCTTTAGAAATTTCTACTTTCAACGTACGTGTATTGATAACTAGCGTGGATAACAAGCATACATGCTTAGATAATTATGAAACACCTGCGATATAGGGTAGATCAGCTTTACTGGTGACTGGGGAGAAAACGTGAGAGTGGCTTCCCACTAGTCTCAGCCGAGGAACTAAATACCGCATTTTAATTCCATTCGAGGAGTGGGAATTTACTGATCCACGGTAAATGTGCTGTACCTATAGGCTTTTTAAACGCACATATAATCTCTTCTTTATTTTTTATTAAAATATTAAATTGGCATAGAAGGTGTCAGATTCGTTGTTCAAAATGGTCGGAACAGGTTTAAGTTTAAAACAACATTCAAAGAGCTGAATGATAAGAACGTAGTATTGACCATATTTTGTTCAGTGTTGTTGGTAGTCTTTCACACACGACAGAATGAGACTAAAATGAATATCTCAGAAAATCTGGCCAACTAAAGGCGAAATATATTTTTTTTCAACAATTTTTATATTTATTTGTGTGTAAACATACTAAACTAATAAAACTTCAAATGTTGCTATTGCTAAAGTTTATTGATAAAGTTACAGTTTACTGCGTGTCCTTTTCGCAAATGAATTTCTCTTTTCTGGAGCATGCAACATCATGAAACCGATAAGGTCTAGATCCATTTTTGTCTGTACGATGAATCAGGAAACAATTCTCTGATCTTTTCCCATTTGGTTCCCCAGGAGAGAAGTCCCAAACTGCCATCTGTTCTCCGTTTGATTCCCAAACCCAACCACCTTCGTACAGAGAATCAGTTGCTCCGGTGTAATACCCATGATTCACTGAAATAACATGCTTCTCTAAATATAACACAGAAATATACATAGATTTACAATTCCTTCTTCACTAGGCTAGGGGATGCACTACGTAAATTTCTCTCTGTCCTTGACTGATTGCATTCAAAGGTCGCGGGTTTTGATGGCGCCGCATAGCGAAAAACATTTAATATCCTTCTTACCAAATTGACAACTGAGATTAAGCTTCACTTGGCCAACTTAGTTACGAAGAAAAACAATTATGGCAACAACCGTCTGCTCTATGTATCATAACATTTGTGAAACGTTTTCTGTATACAGCTTCAATTGACGCTTTATTTCCGTCGATCACATGCGCTAGAAGTATTATTTTTGTTTTGTCACTCGGTTTGTTTCAGGGTTTCCAATTCGCTCATGTGCGGGTCAAGTGAAGCAATCACGAATTGGCCCATGACTTTTGAAAGCAGTCAGTCAAGGGGAGATAGAAGTTTGCGGAGCACATCTCATTGACTCGTGAAGATGTACAATTAGAGCAAACAATATTATAGCGCAAAAGGTTTTTTTCGCGTTCCATAATTAATTTTATATGCGTAGTCATACGGAAACCCGCATGTAGACCGATTTTACATTTGGCATACCTTATTTTTCAGAGAAACAACAATTAATATAATGTAAAACTAACTTTATAAGTCACAGTCAATGTTACGATGAAAACAATCATTATCTTACTGTATCTCATATTTACCAAAATTATCGTGCCCAGCGGCTTGTTGTCGTAACCAGTTCTCTTCTGTCCAGCTTTCAATTCGAACCAAATACCCCCCTAAATCGTTACAAGCTCTCTGTAAATAAGATACAAAATTATGTTAATTATTTCCTTATTTCGGAGTATTTCCGTCATGAGCAGCTCTGTCCTTCGATTTGTTTGTTGACTCTGATGTTTAGGTCAACTTGGTAATGAATTTGCCTTTAAAAGTTTTGTAATTTCGATTTCTGTATTTTTGGCATTGATCACCAATGACGAGACATACATTGTCAAAATGCACATATGGTGAAGCATAATAATTCTCGTACATGTATTCTGATATTTACACCAATTATTGTATAGATCTTTTACCTTTGCTTCATACCATGTTTTCTTTCCATCATAGAACATATAGCAATGCCCATTGAATGGAATCCAACCATGGCTGTGGCATGATGAAGCTGAATTTACAAAATAGATTAAAACTGAGATAAAAATGATTGCAAGAAAAACACTAGGTTAGAATTAGTCAAATATCAAGTGTCGAAAACTTCGTGTGCTTAGTACGATTGGTTTACTTGAAGTATTATAAATCTTCATAATTCTTTAATCAATGAAAATATGAAGAATTGCATAAAGGAAATATTTCTGTCTGGCTAATGATTACACATACTTTTTGAATTTTACATGAACGTATCGAAGAATATTGAAAACACGAATATTTTAACATACTTTACATGTACAAGCAGAAATGTTTGAAAGAAAAACAACTATAATGCATATTCATACCTGCGCATAATACAAGCAATGACAGGAAGAATGAAACTGACAGTATCATCGTTCTGTTCTGTTTGTGAATGTGTTGAGGATTCGATATGATTCTGTTTATATAGACTAGTCGTAAAGTGAACAAATACGGATACTGACCACCTGTTACATGTGACACATATCAATATGTCTATAAGCTTCCATCAATGCATGTACAATTTTGGGTTAATATCTGCTTTCAAATTGAGAACATCATAAATTAATTATTTCAAACCCGGAACAAATACAGAAGTGTCATTTTATCTATTCATTGCAGAAAAATAGTACCATGTGTTCATTCAGATGACCAGAGTTTAATAAATCCTCAGTGGTGTAGGAGTTTTACATTTTAATCGTTGACTCTTAATTTCTTATCGAGTTTTATTTCTACTGTTGAAGTTTTCTTTCTTAAAAACTGGTGTCCATGTCACTGAATGTCCGGCATGACATATTGCTGAATGGTAAAATGTCATAACATAAGAAACTTTTTATTCTAATTTCCAATATATACATACAAAGTATCATTTAATTTACAAAAACCAAAATCATTAAAATCCTTGGTCTGATAAATGTTTATTTTTCCATGGTAACACAAACTAATATACAGACTGAAAAACGGCAATGTATCAAGTTATATGAACAAACACCAAGGTCACAATATCAAAGAAAATGGTAAATAATTTCAATTATTTTATATAAATGCATTATAAAATACTACTGAAATCCAACTACATTTAGGGAAACGCATGTTTCTTTTAAAGACGTCAAAGAAACACTAAGTATCCCCAGCAACGCTCCCACTAACCCCCCCCCCCCCCCCCAAATAAAACAAACAAAAACACACACACACAAAAAAGGAAAACCGAACACCAACAACAATATTGTCTTATTCCATACAGTTGGGGGCAGGGATGTACCTTGATATTTGAAAAAAATGGGTGGAGAGCAAATTTTTATGGTGTGCATTATAAAGTCACATTGTAAATGAGCTTGTTATTTGTATTTTCATTTTGAGGGAGTTGCTTAGTGTGAAAGAGGAAAGAGTTGCCATGAATGTCATTTATCGTGATTTATGTTTTTGAAAGTCGGATCTCAGAGCTCGTTATTTGAGTAAAAAGTACTCTTAAAGTTTTACTACTTTAAATCATACTCTTCACATTCTCTATCAATATTTGTTGACCCCCACAGTAATAATTCCAGACTACCATAATTTTAGTACATATGAATTATAAGAGTCTATTTCCTACATAAATTTTTGTGTCATTTTAACTGATTGTCTTACATCTGAAGCCAAACTGTATTAATGTAGATATCTTGATGATATTTATATGTGCTTTTTTATTTTCTGCATATCCGTAACAAAGTTTCCGTAGAGCTGAGCCAGACTTTCTTTTGTGATATAGTAATACTTACAAATACTTTAAGCTTTTTGTCTATTTTTATTTTCATGATTAGTAATAAAAAGGACATTGCTCTTCTTTAGAATGAGCTCAAGTATCTTCTTTAATTCACAGTTCATAATAGGCTTGTGATTCATAAGGAGAAATCATGTGTAGAGATAGTAATGTGTAGAAAAAGAAAGAGACATTGGATGAGCTTTTCTTTCAAAGATTCGTCTTGGTCATTAGACGAATCTTGTGTGTGTGTGTGTGTGTGTGTGTGTGTGTGTGTGTGTGTGTGTGTGTGTGTGTGTCTGTAAACACCTGAATCCCACTACACGAATATGATTACACACCTTTGATCCCACTACATTTTTTCAACCCACTACATACATCCATGTAGTGGGATCGAAGTCTCTCGAAAACGGATTTTCTACCGTTATATATTCAGAAAATACTCAACACGCGCTATAGTTGGGATGCCGCAACTTGCACATCAACGTTATAGGTTCCCTCCACTACGCTCCACTCTCAATATAGTATTTCGTAGTGGAGAGCAGCGGAACTGAAATCGGACGCATGCGTGGAGATTGGGGATGCCGGTGTGTATGCGACTTTTGTCACACTCGTTTTGAGGTCGACTTTAGAACGTTACACACTTTGCAGGTTTCGCGCCACTGGAGCATGCGTAAAACAATTTATGCTTGATCGAGAGAACATGACGAAGCCACCATTAAAATTGTCTCTTGTTTGAGAAGTGAGTGTTTAACCGGTATTTTTAAGGCAGTTGTATAGTTTATTATGTCGTGATCGGACTTTCAAACTGATCGATTACTGTATCTCTCTGTCCGACAATGATCATGGTCGGGAAATTCGCGCCGCTGCGCATAGCCATACTGTATAGACATACTGGGGCATGCATAGCTACAAAATGTATCTTGTTTTGTTCCACCTGTGATCATCGTTACAATGTTCAGCTCTTCTTCCTCCTCCATGATCCATCACTCACAGGGGTGACCTTACATTGAGAATTTCCCAACAAAAAATGAACAATTTCAGCAAATCAAGCTAATCCATAAATCAGCCAGATAGTAAAAGGGAAGCCTTGTACATTCGAGCTGACAACCATCTCGCTATCTCCACTAATTTTGCATGCATTGACATAAAACCTGGTACCCATTGATTGGAGAAAGTCTCCTCTCTTTGAATATATACACCTTGTTGCTGTTTACCCATATAACTGGGAATGTTGTGAGCCCTTTGCAAAAAACGGGTTGTCTCAGTGCACTGACCATGAGTATGATCTCGTAGAAGCAGTGAAGTGTTAAGGTTAGGTTCAGGCTTTTAAGAAACAGTCTTTAAAAAAAAACCCAAGTAAGTCGCTTTGCTAAGTGCAGGCAACATAAAAATGTGTCTGTTAAGATTCCCTGACCTCCACTCCCAAGACATTTTATCGTTATTAGAGGAAACATGAGAGGGAAACATCATGTTCAAGTGTAAATTTGGCCAGTGTTGGCACAATAAGGAGGGTAGTTAGCACTTAATAACTTCAGTTGCAGACCATCATGATATATATGCACAATCAATGTAACTTGCTGAGATGAACCCATTCAACCACATTGTAATAATTCATACCCGTATAATTACATTGTATAATTACAATCTTTACGTCACATCGCGCGCAGATATTCGACATACTTTCTGCTTTGAATGTCCCGCAATCAGCTGCTTACATACCACGTACAAACTATCGCAGAAAAAGTAGTTCCTTGACAATGCAGTAATTTCGTGTTAAAATTTAAACATTTATATATTATTCGTTATTCTTTACATTGTTAAGATAAATTTAAATAAATTTAGTCGAATTAATTATTGAAAAATGATTATTTGTGTATATTCTAATTTAATCAATCTGGGTCGGCTGTTCCGTCTTGTAACCATAACCGAATGACCTCACTGCTTCTAAATATAGAAATAGGTGTTTTCATGACCCGAAATGGTGGTGCATATATAAAGAATAAGTGTCTAAATTTGTGTTTTGTGACGTGCATTATATGTACGATAAATGTACTTGCTATGTGTTGCATACACGTCACAAAACACAAATTTAGACACTCATTCTATATTTATTTAACCAATATTATGATAGACTTCCTGAAAAATCCTCACTTCTCACAGTTTTGTACAGGGACTTATTGTTTTCAGACTTATATTAAATAGTCTTTCTAGTCTTTTGTAGCACTGCAATTCTATAATTCATTGGTATGACATTATATAGACCTTCTGAAATTTAACTTGGGCGTTTTGCCTGAGATGGTCCAACTGGGGCCATCTGTCTTGACAGTTCATGTTGAACACTGTAGCTATTTCATTCTTGAATAACCACCTTTGTTAGAATAAATGGTAACCCTGCCGGGCCCTTTGTGATGGTTGTCATCACTGCAATATCTAGTAGACTGGTTAGATTTTACATTTTATTGTACACCTTTGCAGTATCAGACAATGGGAAAAGAAGTTTAGAATGGCATTATCCTATGGAAAAAAGATGGTAATTATTTTTATACAGTTTATAAATTAGAATTTTACTTTGGGTATCAAGATTGTGTCATTAATAATAAATAATATGATTAAGTACATGTCATATATTCTAACTTTCTGATCCAGTTTTACTCATTATAGCCACTGACACTGATAGTAATGCATGTAATATCATCATAATAATTATAAAAGCAAATATATAGTTATCATGGTAATGGCAGTTTTTGTGGCGCCAGCGAAGGGATCACTTTGTCCGTCGTCTGTCTGTCCGTCCATCTGTCACGCTTTGCTTTTGCTGACGTCACATGCATTATGGGGAACACTAGTATAATTTCAGAGTTATAACTTGACCCTGATTAATTCATGCATATCAGATGCTTATCAGTCATATATAAAATGATTAAATATTAAAATAGATTCCGTTCCTGTTGACTTTTTACATTCCATATTTACGGTGGGCACACAAAACTTGGCTTCGCTAGCATCCCAATGAATGAATATGCCTATACAATTATGTACATATCAAATTAAAAAGATAGTTTCCTACAAATTTATTTTATGCTAAGATATAACAGCTTTATCAAAGCCTTAGGCTAATTGTTTCCGGTAACGGAAAATCTTAACAGTGACTTACTGCACTTTGCTCTCAAAATACGTCAAATTGCCTAAAAAGCACCAGATTAAAAAAAGTCCTCAACTGAAGGTAATTTCCTATTCCACATAATATACAACTTATTTAAGGATTCAACATTTCGTTTTCAAGAAACCGTCAAGACCGCATGCCATATATGTTTTACGCCTCTTTCCGCATGCAAAGTACATTCCCTACTTGATGCTAAAGGTCAAAAACTGTAACGCACCCCAAAAAATAATAAACAAAGCCATGCTTTTGCAAAAACTTTTCTCATAATATGACTTTACTTAAATTCATATGTGTACTGTACCAATTTCATCACCAGACACTTCCTACATGTATTATGAAAATTGACCAGGGCCAAGTAAGGCTTGGAGAGTATGTTTTAACAGGAACGGAATCATAACTTTTGACCATTGGCAGGTCTTTCATACTTCATACACAAGATAACGTGCCAGGTCAAGCACAGATACGCGATCTCCCTTTTTAGCTCGCGGGGACAAATGTCCGGAGAGCTACTGTCATACTCCTGGTGTTGGTTTGCGTGTGCACAAAAAACTTTAATCTTGGCCATAACTCATGAACTGGTATAGTTAGGGCCTTCATATTTCACATGTGGATTCCTTGTGACAAGACCTTACACCCATTACCATAATTTTTGATGTCGTGACCTTGACCTTGAAGATTGACTTACTTTTCAAAAACTTTAACTTTGGCCATAGCATCTTAACTGCAAGAGGCAGGGCTTTCCTATTTCACATGTGCATTCCTTGTGACAAGACTTTCATGTCATACCATATTTTTTGAAGGCCATGATAAAGACTAATAGACTTCTTGTTGAATTCATAGTTGATTCTGAAAGTGATGTGGATGATGATCCATTTGATGTGGAGAAGGAGAGGAGGCAAAATGCAAACCAGGAAGAATCAGTCCAGAGTGAGTCTGAGGAAGAAGATGAGGAAGATGATAACAGCCAAAACCCGTCAAAGAGAGGTAAACCCGATTTTAGATAATGCTACACCTGTTTGTTCATCTGTTACCTGCAAGGAGCCTTTTTGCTTTGAGGTCAAAGCCATCACTATGTCAGTAAATAAACACAGGTCAACTTTTAGGTTCAAATTTAAGCTTTGCAGGCCACACGTATTCACTTGAGCATAGTGAGGGATAGGTCTAAAGTCATATGTTAATTGAGGACAATTTGAAGTAGAGAATACACACATTTTGTGAGATGTAGGTCTAAATCATATGCTTATTGAAGCAGAGAATACACACATGTAGTGGGATGAAGCAAGTATTCAAGGTCTTTTGCCAAGTCCAGCTTGGCTTGGGCATTTTCGGCCGGATTGCAAAGCAATTCCGGCTTGTGGATTGATGGTGTCTGTCTGTTTGTCAACATTTTGGTTAACCTTTGCGTTAAAGTTTGCTCTCGCTCATGTTTATAGATACAGACACAATACTTTGCGAGTGAATAGACCTTGATGAGATCTCCATGGCTGCAACCTTTCCTTGTGACCCTGACCTTGACTTTTCTGTTTCAAGGTCCCATAGTAACTTTGGTTAACCTTTGCGTTAAAGTTTGCTCTCGTTGGTAATGCTTTGCAATCTGGCCATACCGCCTTTAGCGGCTTCTTGTTAATATTTTGTCGGCATCCGGTTTTTTTTTTTTTTTTTTTTTTTTTCTTAATTTTAATATTGGAAGCAAATGCATTTTGAACTCAAGGTCTTAAACCAAGTTCATAAGGGTTTTTATAACCCCCCGCCCCCCGCAAACAAAGTTTTGGAGGGGTATATAGGAATTAGGGGGTATTTGTCCCGTTGGGATAGCTCTAGTTTTTGCTGATTTATTAAGAAATATGGCTGTCATGGCTTCTGATTGGCAGGTGTTTTTTGAATTCTCAAAAATCAGTGCAAAAAAAGATGAGAACTTGTGTCTGTATATCTTCACTTGGGTCACGATTTTGCGGGTCTCTATCAAGTTGGGTTGCATAAACAGATTTTAAGTCCTATATGCGACTGATTTAGTCACAAGTTGGAGCACTGTGTAGAAGGATTCCTGTAACACATATGTAGTAAGATTATGTCATACATATGTAGTGGGATTCCTGTCACACACATAGTGGGATTTCTATCACACATGTAGAAGAGTCCTTGAAAACAGTCAGATTTTCAGATAAAAAAATTGTTTGATCTGACAGGAGGTTACAGTATGTTTCATCGTTTTGTCTGATAAAACTTGCTGATTATCCTAATCTGAGAGGAAAATTTCAAGAAGTCTGATGAAGTGGGACTGCTATCAGACATGTAGTGGGATTTCTGTCACACATGTAGTGGGATTCCTCTCACACATACTCATAATTTGATTGAATGTGATTTTTATGAGCCCCTCTTCCCAATGAAGAAGGAACATCTGGTATTCGGTTTGTTTGTGACAAAACTTTAATTGCCAATTTGGCCATAATGTTTCAACCATTACAGGTAGACTTCATATTAGATATGCATAACTCTACTAATGATACCCTTTCAGGTAATGCCAGTGGCGGCAAGCCCATGGTCATGTTGCAGACTGATGAAGTACTGCAAAGAGAAGGGGGCATCAACAGTCGGGTCATCTGCGACACCAATTTCGGTGAAGTGCTAGCAGGTAGGGGCTTCTACATTTATTTTCAGTTCTATAATCTGCTTGAATGTGATTTTTATGAGTCCCACTTCTGAATGAAGGAGGAACATCTGGTGTGTGGTTTGTTTGTGACAAAACTTCAATTGCCAATTTGGCCATAACGTTTCAACCATTACAGGTAGACTTCATATTAGATATGCATAACTCTACTAATGAAATCCTTTCAGGTAATGCCAGTGGCGGCTAGCAAGTAAGGGCTTCTACATGTATTTTCAGTTCTATAATCTGCTTGAATGTGATTTTTATGAGCCCCACTATAGCAACCCTGGTTTACCCCGCCACCGCATCGGAAAATACGCAAATTCCATACCACATGTTGATTAAATCTTCATAACACACTTATTTTAAGACCGAATCCATAATGTTGTATACCATTGAATTCTCTTTCAGATGAAGTTTATCTGTATATTGTGTGAAATCTAGAACGATTTTTATGGCAAGTTAAAATTAGAAATTTGAGTTAAAATACACATCGTGGTAATATCAATGCTCTTGACGACTCACCGTATTATGTGTGTTACAAAACTAAAACCACTAGGTGGTTAACATTTTCAAAATTTGGTGAAATTTTACAACCAATCAGAGGACGGCGTGAGCTTTTCAGCGGTACCTGTTGCATACCTGTACGATACCTGAGAGTGGAGAAACTATAACGAAAACATAAACGACAATACAACAAAAGTTACCAAGTGAGTAAATTTGCAACAGCTAGATTCAAATAGTAGACAATCTGAAGTTTCTTTTGATATATATTTTGTTATATTTGGATGTAGGGAATACCTAGCATTTTGATTTAAAGTTGAAACTTTGAAATTTTCAATGCTGATGTGGAGCGTGTTGGTACTCCATCGCGTTACCTGAGCGGCCACGTTGAATTATTGCTATTGAATATGCAAATTTATAAGTCTCGTATGCATATTAACAAGTTCATCTGTCAAATATTGTTATACAAACAATTCTAAAAAATACAGTGTAATTCCCGATAAAATTTTATGAGAATCATCTTTAATTTCATCAGATCATCAGAATTGCCTCTTATCGGGCAAAAATAAGAAATTGTTATTTGAGTGAGAATATGATAAAATTGAATTATTTCTTGACAATTAATCTATTGATTAGCTACATTAATGTAATTAGACTCCGATTTCCTGTATTTTGTTTTTCATAAAAAATTCATATTTTAAAATGATTTTTGTGTGTAAATTGTATTGTAAAAAGATTTGATATAAATATGGGATGCCACTAGGAAGGGGGTTGAGTAATACTGGGCTAATGCCCCTAGGTGAATCTTGGTCCTAGAAAACTTTAAACTTGGACTTAGAATTTTTAAGGGGGAATCTGCAAATGTAGCCGAATTTGACCTACAGAGTAAAGTTTATAATAGTTTATGAATAAACCATTTAAGTGAAAAATGTTTGAGTATACAGTGTTTTACCATAGATAAATATAAGATATGTAGCTTGCAGTCAATTTGTGAAACTAGATCAGTATAGCTATTTTAAATGTTTATCCTCTCCAAGTAATGTATAGATAGTACCATAATACTGCTAGACATTATTCTCCAAATTACTTAATCATATTATCTCACTGAATTTGTACAACTAACTTGAATATGATACATATAGGTGGGAACAAATAGTTTCTTGTTTTATTTCCTTTGGTCTCATTCAGTGTAACTTAACTTTTTTGTCTAACACACATGGCCTTGTATATTTAAAAATATGATGAAAGCATAATTCACTAATTGTGTATAATATGTATCAGAAAAATACAAATCTGTTCTTTCATTTTTCAGTTTCAAGTATATGTTATGCTGAATCATAATGGAGGGAAGTATCTATCCTGGACCATTTTGTGAAGAGCTAAAACTGACCAGTTCTATGATAAAAAATAAAACAGCCTCCTCAACAGCACTAAAATTTCGGAAGAATGGACTTGTTCTTGAGATAAGGAAATGTTTAATGAATGATGTGCAGTCTCTGGTTACATTCTTGATTACCCTTTGCTTTGGACTTAGGGTGCAGACAGCAAAGGCTGACAACAAAGATTGCTCGACTTGTATAAAGAACGACAAAATTGTCTTTAAAGAAAAAAGTGAAGGGATATAAAAATGTGCAAGAACTCTTGAATGAAGATTTTATTCCTTATGGAGCAGCGGAATATGTGAAAGTGAAAAATTCAAGTGTCAAAAGTCCAACAGTAATTAAGATCCCTCCCATTCCATGTTTTCATGATAATTGTGAGTCTTTTTTATCTGAATCTGAAGAAGAGCCATATTCAAACCAGAAGAGTGTAGATGTGGAAAATGAAACAAAACCTATCTGTAGAAGTTGGAAAAGACCAATAACATGTTGCAACATCAAGTTGAGAAAAAAAGAGAAACAACTTGATAAATTGGCCAATGAAGTGAAAAGACTGGAAGAAAATGTATATAGAAGAAATAAGTTACTTGGTCACTACTCCATCAAAAATGTGAATAAAAGAGATGAGTCTGCAAAGAAAAACCTTTAAAATCTAAGAAACTGTCAAAGAAACTTATTAAAAGCAACTCAAAGGTTAAGCAAGCAAGATGAAGTAGTTGAAGATTACAAGATGAGAATGATAAACTTAAACATGACAATGAGAATCTTCAGAATAAATTAGAAACAGAGTTATTGAGGAAGCATCGTGCCCAGAAAACAGTATTTTACTGGAAATCCAAACATAGGAGTATGATACATCAAACAAAAATTGAAATGGAAGAAAGAGAATCAGAATATGACGAGACTTGTGATCTTGAGATGGAAAACAATCAAAATGGAACAACAAAGAATGAAAACGGGACTTTCAGCGACTGTCTTAGACTCTGTATCATTGAATTATCATCGCTAGAAGTTGCCATGGAAAAAGTCTCTCATGTGATAAATGCAGTATCAAAACACCTCTTCAACCATGTATTTTCAAAAAAGACCTTCCTTCTAGTACAACTATTCAAACAATTGTTGACGAAGGACATTTTCTGGCGAAATCATACATAGCTGAGACACTAGGAGAAACTGAAAGTTGGGGTCTACACAGAGATGGAACGACCAGACAACGTCAAAAGGTTTTGGATACATTTATCACTTTATCATCTGGGGATGTAATGGGTCTGGGTTGTACAAGGGTTTCTAGGGAAACTGCAGCTGAAATAACAAAGACAACAAAACGACACATGGAAGAACTGGGAGAACTTAATGAGGCACATCCAGAAACTTTTGTAAAAGATTCATTAAGAAAGTTAGTTTACACCATGAGTGACAGAGCTGCTAATGAAAAAAAGGCAGATGTACTGCTTGATGAGTGGAGAAATGAAATGTTGAAATGATGCCAAGATGAAGAGAAGAAAGAGGTACTTCGGTTTCATTGCATGGCCCATTGCCTTTTTGGTTTTCATACCTATGCATGCAAAGAATTAAAGGATATAGAAACAGCATTGAAGGAAAGTCATGGACCCTTTGGTCGTGATGCAGTTTCTTGGTTTAAGACATGGCAAGGGGGAACTATAGCAGAACGAGCCATACAGACAGCGTCAAGTATATTTGGGCCAGCTGGAGATCATTTTGGTGTGCGTGATTTATGGGAAGCCCATTGTGCCTCAAATGGAATCAAATCATTGATAAGTAATTATAAGGACAACAGATTCAATGGGATTTTCCAAACCGCAGCTGAAATAATTGTACACCAAATGGCATTTATTACCGTCCTTGAAAGAGTTGAAAATCCAAATATGAAATTAAAATCTGTAGTAGCTGATTTGCAATCTGATATTATTGCAGCTTTGTTACAAGCATTCAGACTTGTATACATCCGCTTGACGGGACCATATTGGAATCTAATCACAGATGCAGGAACTTCTTATTTGGAGCTTTACAAGCATGTGAACGATATACAGGAATTCTTAGAAATTACTAGCACAAATCCTGAATCTATTTTGGCCATTAACAAACACTGGACAGAAAGTGATCCCCTCAATTTGAGAAAAATTCCTAATCTTGCATGATTGTCTGCTGTTCTCTTTGAAGTCAGAGAGGAATCGAGAGATCTTGCTCAAAGGTGTTGCATGCATTACACGTGGAATGCTTAAAACTGTCTCAAAACAACCTGTGGACTTTCTGCTTGGTGGCTTATTCCATCAGCAAACTGAATTTGACAAGAAAAGGACACAGTTTGCTCCGGTGAGCAATCTTAGTTGTGAGCATCATTTTGGAGACTTGGATTCCAGCTATAGAAGACGTCCCCATGCCTCCATGCACCATCATTCATCTATTCAGCTACTGAAATGAAATCGATCCAAAATGATGGAGTGGATACATCATTTGCCAACAGAAAGACGAAATGCCCTCATGAAGTCAGCAAGAAAAGGTGGTAAAATTCTCAGGAAGAATCACATTTCGCAGGAAAAGGAAGTTCTAACAGAGATCAGTAATGGCATGTCAAATCGAAAAGAGAAGGTGAAGAAGAGGAAGAACCAATCGGACCATAATGAACAAGTGTTATATTGTAGAAAGCAAGATTGTGATGACACTGATCAAGATATTGAAGAGATGCCCTTGATAGATTGTGATAACTTGCAAGTTGGAGAATATGTAGGAGTGGCATATGATGACAACTGGTATCCTGGAGTTGTCACAGAATTCAAAGAGGGAAAACCTATTGTTAAATTCTTAAGTATGACAAAATCATGTGATGTGTACCAGTGGCCTTACCGTAATGACATCCAGCTGGTTGATTTGAAGTTTGTTATCAAGAGAGGATTTATTCCAGAATTATGAACTCTGGGCGGCTTTGGCGAGTGACAGAATATTCAAATATTCAAAATCTGTATGTGAAATACAGAGTTTTCTCTTGGTAACCATAGGCGGATCTAGAAAATTTTGAATGGGAAAGGGTGGGGGGAGTTGCAGTCTCCAATGACTAATGTTTTGCACTATTCGGTGTGGGAAGGAAGGGGGCGCTGTCCTAATAATGGTTGAAAATGACCTTTTTTGGGGTAAAATTTTCTGACCAAAAAGGAGGGGGGTTGTAATACCCCTCTAAATCCACCAGTGGTAACTATAGAAGTTGCTATGGTAAAATTTAACCTATCTGAACGCTGAAACTGTGATGTAAATTCAAAATTTTGATTAAGTATATATTTAGAAGATTTATTTATATCCCTGTATGCTGATGTTTTAGTAAACAGTAATATGATTGTAGTTATAAAGATATTAATTAATTAATTTAGTTTATGCAGGTTAACTTAAGCAATCTTCATATTTCCAATGCTTGTTTGTAATAATAATGTTTATTTGTAATATCAAAGTTTTAAGGTTGTCTTAAGCAGTATTATGATGTTTTGTGCAATTAAATTTTGTATGCTTGAAGAAGAGAGATATTGTACATATATGCAATTTCAATATTATTCGAGTATTTTTTTCTGTTGCATGCAAATTTGCATTCAATATCCACATTTTGACCTTCTTCATTGTCTTTGCATTGGCTATTCTACACATTGTGTACAGATGTGTATTAAATGGAACAGTTATAGGTATTGTACAATTTCATTACATTTTTATATGTGTTTAAACTATAAAAATGATTATCTTGAAACTTGCAATGATATCCATGTACAAAATAAATGATTTCTCTTCTTACAAATGTCTTTTTTACAAGTAAAGGATATGAGAAAATGATCATAAAAATGAAAAGAGCATACTTTTTTCCATAAGTATGCCAATTTTCAAGAAGATATTTCCAAAATTAAGGAAAATACAGCATTTTTAGTGAAAAACAGATTTTTTCTGGGTCCGTCAACTCTGCAACCATTCCAGTATATACCAATGGGAGAAATTTTCTACAAAAGCATGGAAATTTCTCAATTTCAAAATGTCATAACTTTTGACTGGATTGAGATATCTGCAAAAGGAAAACTGTTCTGTCTCATTGACCTCTTTCCATTTATATTCAAAATTTCACCTAGGGTTGCTACCCACTACTGAATGAAGAAGGAACATGTGGTGATCGGTGTGTTTGTGACATTAATGTTAATTGCCAATTTGGCGATAATGTTTCAACCATTACAGGTAAACTTCATATTTGATATGCATAACTCTACTAATGAAACCCTTTCAGGTAATGCCAGTGGCGGCAAACCCATGGTCACGTTGCAGACTGATGAGGTACTGCAGATAGAAGGGGGCATCAACAGTCAGGTCATCTGCGACACCAATTTCGGTGGAGTATTTGCAGGTAGGGGCTTCTACATAAACATCGAATAAGTACCAATCCATTATTGTACATATATTTACATATACATACACTTTCAGTTGCAGATATTTGATATGCATAACTCTACTAATGAAACCCTTTCAGGTAATGCCAGTGGCGGCAAACCCATGGTCACGTTGCAGACTGATGAGGTACTGCAGATAGAAGGGGACATCAACAGTCAGGTCATCTGCGACACCAATTTCGGTGGAGTATTTGCAGGTAGGGGCTTCTACATAAACATCGAATAAGTACCAATCCATTATTGTACATATATTTACATATACATACACTTTCAGTTGCAGATATCTGATATGAGAGGAAAATTTCAAGAAGTCTGATTAATTGGGACTCCTATCTGGTATGTAATGTGACTCCTATCACACATGTAGTGGGATTCCTGACACACATGTAGTGGGATTCCTTTCACAATGCATTGGACTCCTATCACACATGTAGTGAGATTCCTGACACACATGTAGTGGGATTCCTGTCAAACATGTAGTGGGATTCCTGACACACATATAGTGGGATTCCTTTCACAATGCATTGGACTCCTATAACACATGTAGTGAGATTCCTGACACACATGTAGTGGGATTCCTGACACACATTTAGTGGGATTCCTATCACACATTTTTGTTACTTCTTTGTAAGCGCTGAATGGATTTTGACAAAATTTGGCAGAAAATGTATTGCTATACAAGCAATTATCAGAAATAATAACAACCCTTTCAGTACTGTCAGAACACACCGATGCCTCTGTGCGTGATTTAGGCCCACCTGGGCCTCTTGTTAGCTCTACTGTTTGAATACCAGTCAAGCTTATGCGATACCCTTCCTTCTGTCAACTGGCCGTCTGTCTGCACGTCCGTTAACAATATCTTTATACCTCATCTCATACTTTCACTAAAACTGCCATATATCTCGCTATGATTGTGTGTGGATAAGAGAAGAAAAAATGTTTTGCCTATCAGGGCTTACAATATAAAAAATCCTTATTATACTCCTGGATCCGTATTTTGTATTATCTGTCAGTCTTTATTATCAGTACATTCAGAATGTGTTAACTTTTTTATTTCTAGACTATCAAAACAGCGGTCCTGAAAGTAAGGAGGATAACAGCGGACATTGTCAAAACAGTGGTCCTGAAAGTGAAAGTAAGGAAGATAACAGCGGAGATGAAACTGTCAGTGTGGTATTCCCAATGCTGAGCAAGAGGATTTATTTCCAAGGAGTAGAAAAAAACTCGAAAGGAAACATCCAAAATAAAATGCATGCATGCTTTTACTGTGAAAAAATATTATTAAATATTGCAAAACAAGGGAAACTGGATGCTTATCCCCAAGAAGAGATGTGGAGACCAGTTAGTGCACAATTTAGTACTGTGTCTGTACTGTAAGGCTTTCTACAGAAAAGCCGAAATATGGAAACATAGCAAGTACTGTGTTGCCAAAGGAGAATCAATTAAAAGCCCCGTGATGTTGTTACCTGTGAAAAACTTTTCTGCTGAATTTGCAAAAAATGTCCTGAAAACTATGAGGGACGACGAAGTCAGATTAATTATTCAATCTGATAACAGGATATTAGACTTTGGACACCGCCTGTATGCAAAACATGGCCATGAAGTACATAAAACGCACTACATATCACAAACATAGAGAATTGGGCCGTCTATTAGTCGAAACCAAAAGCTTGACTGAAGGTATTAGTGGCATTGATGATCTTCTGAAAACCAAGAGTTGGGACCTCTTGACGGACAGACAGACAGACAGACGCCGGACAAAGTGATACCTATATCTCACTCTGCCAAGTGCAGGCGACATAATAAAACAATCTGTTACATGGATCACATGATTCCTTTAAAAAATGGTTATGATCTGTCATGCACTTCAAAAATCAATCATAAAAAATATTGTTTACCCAAACTTATTCTTATTTGGTATGGTATAAGTACAGTTTATTACTTCTATATTACAGGAATGGAGATTCTTTGTCAAAAAGTTCAGAAATTGCAATGTGATTGTTGTGTTCTTTTTGAAATGATTCTGACTTTATTTCCATCCCTGCTGTTTTCTACACTTTTTAGCTCACCTGAGCCGAAGGCTTAAGTGAGGTATTGTCATAGCGTGTCGTCCGTCCGTTGTAAACTTTTCACATTTTTGACTTCTTCAGAACGGCTGAACAGAATTTGATGAAACTTGGTATGCATAAAGTACTTATGGTCTTCTACAAGTGTTGTTGTTTTTTCGTCCGGATCCGTTGACGGATGGAGCCACCACAGGCAAAAGTAGGTCACAGAAGGTACCCTCCTTTGACAAACTTCTTCAGACCGGATGCCTACAGCGACAAACCAAATGAACAGGAATGATCTAGAGGCATATGTGAAGAAGTGTTGTTGTTTTGGTTCCATTCCGAAATCAAATTTTTGACGTTTTTTCGACCTTTTTTTGGACTTTGTTATTGTAATGCAGAAGAGTTATTGTTTTCCTTTAGTAAACATTGAAGCATGAGTTTGGTTTCATTTAATCATTTTTATGTTAAGGAATGCTAATGCAAAGAAATTTTTTCAACATCTCAATTTTTGGATTTTTTATGAATTTTTTAAGACTTCCAAGAAAAAGGGGAGTGGGACAATTTTTCACATTTTCAACTTATTCTACAGAATCACTTGAAGGATTGTGATGAAACTGGATAGGATGCAAGTACTCTTGGTCCCTTACAAAGGTTTTGTTTTTTGTCCGGATAAATTAGCAGATGGTGCCACCACAAGCAAAAGTAGGTCACCTTCCTTTGACAAACTTCTTTTTCAGACTGGAGGCATACACAGATAAACTGAATGCATAGGAATGATCTAGAGGCATGTGTGAAAAAGTGTTGTTGTTTTTGGTTCCATTTCGAAATCAAATTTTTGACGGTTTTTTTTTTGGCGGTCTTTTTGGACTAGGTATTTTCAATGCAAAAACAAGTGTCTTTACTCATTATTGCTCCTTATATTATAATTTGATGCTGTAATTTGGTTTCATTTAATCATATTAAGGCCAAAAATGCCACAGTGAAAATATTTTGTCCATATCTTAATTTTTAGATCTTTTATGAAGATTTCAAGATTGTTATATTATTGGTAATGAAAGGTTTAAGGGAATCTTAAGGTTGTGGGTTCAAACCCAGCCGGGGGCAATTTTTTTTTTTTATTAAATTTTTTATAAGAACTGTTACAGTGAAATAATTTTTTCAATATCTCAATTCTTAGATATTTTATTCTTTTTTATTTTTGATTTAAAAATGCAGAAAGGGGGGGGGGGATCCACATTTTCTTCTTTGTGAAGGATTTAGATGAAGCTTAGTAAGAATTAAATATTTATGACCCTCTAGTAAATTTATTGTTTTTGTCCAGATTTCTCAACAGGTGGCGCCACCTAAATCACGAAACGGTTTATAAACTTACACAGGTCTGAAGCTTACTGAGACAAACTAATTTATCAAAATCATCTAACGGATAGAAATAAGTGTAAAGAATTGATTCTGTTTTTGGTCTGCTTGGCTGATGATCTAGTTGACATTTGTGAGGACTAAATAATTGCAGTCAGTGGCATAGCTAGGGTATTTTTGATGTGGGCACCTAAATTGGTATGGAGTTTGGAGGTCGTCTTGAGGCAAAAGTGAAGCATTGTATTGGGTATAGGGGGCAAATCGCCCTCCGCAGATAGTGGATTTTGGACAATTTTTGGTGTTTTTGACCCTTCTAAAAATGTTTTTCATTATTTTCATGCAATCATTAATATTTCTGTTTCTCTTTTGCAAAAATGATGTGGACGTTTTTGCATACAAACGTACATCTGGCTACGTCCCCGGCAGTGTAGATTGTTCCCTTCTATTGATACTTCTCAAAGGTCAGGGTAGTCAGGTGAGCGATAAAGACCCACTTGGGCCTCTTGTTTCCCATATGGTTTAAGATACTTAAAATGAAATATTTTCTGAAAGATCTGATGTATCGTTCCTTTGTATGCTTGTCCATTTGTAATTACATCTTGCATACAATAAGTGCAATATCTTAAGTTCCAATGTTGGTACATTAAACAAACTTGGGCTTTAAAGTGCTATTAGAATGCTGGAGAATTTTGTGTTTTCATGTAATACTAATTGAATTATTCCTTCATTGATAGAAATAACAACTTCTCCTGCTTCAGTATTTTTCTGGGAGATGTTTTAAAATTCCGATTTGCCTAGTATCACGAACAAAATAAAAGACCTCCGGTTTAACTTGTTACATAACCTTTGTACAACTTTTAACGTCATTTAGTATGATGTCACAATTCAAAGTTTAATGTAATAATGAAAAATCAGGGAAAAGTAGCACCTGTACAACTTCTGACGTCACATATCATGGCGATTAACTACTGAAAAAAGCTATCTAACTTTTTATTGCTTATTGTATGTATCTTGAGATCGGCGTCACGCATGAGCATACTATTTTGTGAGCGACTCTTTTATGTAGATAGGCACATAATATAGAAAAATTGTGATCATTCTAATAGCACTTTAAGTTTTCTAAAGGTTACTTGCATGACATTTAAGCCCCGAGGTGGGATATGGTCAAAATGTCAGATGCAGCCGGGTGACATGGGGAATGCAGAGCCCTTGATTATTTTACATCTATTATAATGAATGAAATGTAGCATGTTGTTTGTGAACTTGTAATAATATCAATCAAATCCAAATACTTATTTGCACATGAAATTGTGATTATTATACCCTCACAAAGAAGTTAGGATGGGTATACTGGAATCACCATGTCCGTCCATCTGTCTGCATTACGCTTCTCTGGGCCATAACTTCCAACAGTCCTGTGGGATTAAGATAATATTCTGCAGTCCATGACCCAAGGTTGTGTCATGACCTTGACCCATGGTCATATCTCTAAGGTCAAGGTCACACTGCACCCAAAGCCATAATAGTTGTCCTGGTCATAGCTTCCTATTGTTGCAATGGATTTGGATATTTCACACAATTGTTGTCCATGACATACGGGTGTGTCATGACCTCGACTAATGGTCATATCTTCAAGGTCACAATACACATAAGCAAATTCCTTGTCCTTGTAGATCACAGTTTTTCCGTGTTGATCTGTTTGCTGATGTTTCTCTGCTTCTCAGGTAATGATATAGGCGCACTTGGGCCTCTTGTTAGTGCACCAGAGCTGGAGGCTCGAGTGCACTATTATGAAAGCAATGTCCGTCATCGGTTGTCGTTAACTTTTCACATTTTCGACTTCCCAGACACCGCTGAATGGATTTTTACAAAACTTGTCAGGAAACAAGTACGCAATGTCCTCTACCAAGTTTTGTTTTTTGGGCGGATAGGTTAACAAAGATGGCCACCCTGGCGTCTGATTGGCTGAGACATTTTTGACTTCTCCTCTGCAACCGCTGAATGCAATTTGGAAAAAAAAAATGACAGGAATCAAGTCCTCAGCGTTTTCTACCAAATTTGTGTTTTTCTGGCCAATCTGTCAACAAAGATGGCCGTCCTTGCCTCTGATTGGCTGTGATATATTATTCCTCTGCAGCCGCTAAATGGAAATTGATGAAACTTGACAGGAGCAAGTACTTAAAATCCTCTACCAAGGTTTTATTTTTTAGGCAGATGTGTTTTTATCAAGCTTATCGTCACTAACGATGACCACCTTTTTTACTTCTCTGCAAATGCAAAATGGAATGTGACGAAAATTTACAAAAAGCAAGTCCTCAATGTCCTCTACCACAGTTGTGTTTTTGGGCTGATATGTCAACAACGGTTGTTAATGGTACTCATGTGCACGTTGTTAGGCCCCAAAAGGCCTCTTCTGTAATCACTGACTTCTGGAAACGATCAGCTCTGTTTGTACAGTCAGGGATATAACATATACATGTTCCTGTATTGGACCTTAATATTTTGCAAAGTTTACATAATGAATAATGAGTCTGAGTTATAAAATCCACTACATCCCCATGTTTCTGGCTTTGCATCTGCTGAAATAACTTGTAAGTTATCACACATTTTGATTAGTTTTTGTATGCATAGACCCAAATAACTCTTACCAGATATTTTCTGAGATATCTTGTACAAGTTATACCCCTGACTGTTATATATCACTAAGAGAGTCAGATTGAATTGATCAATGTATCTTAACTGAGTTCAATTATGGTAATTGCAACTTTCTCATAATGCAATGTACAGTTAATGTATTGAAAATTTAATAAAAAATGATTACACATGTTCTCTGCATTTCATATTTATTGTTTCACTTTGATGTAGTTGAGGTATGACAGATCTTTGGTATCCAGCTCAAAACTATGAGTTTAGGTATAGTCGACAAAGAATAAATACTCCATGAAATAACCTAGTGTTTCATTTCACTTCACTGAGTTTAGAACAGCTGTAGACCAAATACATGAATGTAATAAGACTTGCACAATAAATGCATCATGTGATAGAGGATTGGAGACATGCCATTCTTCCAAATTACTAAGTTCCTAGGTGAAGCAAGATAGTTGACGCAGTACTGTGTTTTTGTAGCACCAGCGAAGCAATATTAAAGTGCCTCATAGGGATCACTTTTGCTTTTGCTGTTGCCACACATTCTGTGAATACCTAGTTTGAAATATTTGTATATACATGTATCATACCGGTGTGATCTACATTCTAAGAATGAAGGATTTTGGTTTAGCTAATTGGACACATTTATGCTGAATGTAGCAGTTGAAATTGCACTTTAATATCTGCAGTACTTTATTACAGGATTAGAATTTCTGTTAAATTTAAATTATTTGAAAGGTCTGCTAGGAACATTACTGTTTGTATTGTTCATCCGTCCATAATTTCTTAAATGAAAAATGCAGTATATATCAAGTTTAGATGGTGTTCCAATTATCAGAAAGAAAAAACCAAGATGTTTGCCTATGGACTTAGTTGCCGCCAGGGGCATCAGTGTTTCAGATATCTTGTTTGAATGTAACAAACTCCTGGCAACAACACTGTCAGGTATATCTGCTCGTCAACATATTTAGTTAGGGCCCCGTCATCCAAGATGCGGAGCCTTATAGTAATTACTTTGTTCGTCTGTCTGTCCACACTTCATTGTAACGCAATAACTTGGAAAAGTTATCAACCCAGAGACTTCAAAACCAGAGGAAAAATGAAGATACCTATAGATTTTGGGGTCAATAGGTAAAATTCAGTGACATGTATCCCCTGCGGGGCTCTCTCTAGCTGTCAGTTTTCTAGTTGAATTTAAAATTCAATGGGCACAGGCTTGATATTTGGTTTGTAGGTAAGAAAGAATACACTGGGGATCATTGCGACACATTTTGTTGACAGAGATTTAGGAATGGTGCTCTGACCTTACCCACCAACAATGGGGGCACACATTGATATACAAAACTCCTATCTTACTACCCGGTATCTATATGAAATAGAGCTTCCATAATGGATAAACCACATAATTGTGATATTACATGACTGTTGGGTACAGGGTAAATCATTGGGCATTTTCCAATTGACAAAACTTGACAATATCTATCAGGTTTTTACATGGACTTCAAATTTTTAAAACATTTTAAATTCATACTAGATGAATTAAGTAATATGTATACAATGATTCAAATTTTGTGAAAGCATCTGCTTTTGGGAGAATGCAGCTGCCTGCTATATTGTCAGGGGAATGTAGTGAGATGCAGGTGTGTGCGTGTATAATGTAGTGATATACAGGTGTGTGTATGATGTAGTGAGATGCAGGTGTGTGTTTGTGTGTTTGATGTAGTGAGATGCAGGTGTGTGTGTGATGTAGTGAGATACAGGTGTGTGTATAATGTAGTGAGATGCAGGTGTGTGTCTATGATGTAGTGAGATGCAGGTGTGTGTCTATGATGTAGTGAGATGCAGGTGTGTGTGTATGATGTAGTGAGATACAGGTTTGTGTGTATGATGTAGTGAGATGCAGGTGTGTGTATAATGTAGTGAGATGCAGGTGTGTGTCTATGATGTAGTGAGATGCAGGTGTGTGTCTATGATGTAGTGAGATGCAGGTGTGTGTATAATGTAGTGAGATGCAGGTGTGTGTGAGATGAAGTGAGATGCTGGTGTGTGTATGATGTAGTGGCATATCATGTACAATGTCTAGTTATTATTCATGAAGTTTCGGGATTTCCAGTACGAAGGTACATTTAGACTTGGAAGTTCCAGATAATTTATTGTATTAATTTCATTCTAAACCACCCTTTTCATTGTGTAGTGGGTTTGAGGTGTTAATTCACATGTAGTGGGATTCAGGTCAATACAAGTGTGTGTGTGTGTGTGTGTGTGTGTGTGTGTGTGTGTGTGTGTGTGTGTGTTAAATGAATACAGAGCATATAGTTTATGCTTTTTTAAGTGTGATACAAAAAAAAAAAAAACAAAGATATGCTGTAAATCTCATTGATATTGGTATAGCTTCAAAATATGTAAGCACGTTATCAGTCGATTCAAATATTTATATATTTTGAGAATTTCAATCATTCGGTCACTAGCATCACTGAAGAGATATAAGTTGTCGAATTGCGCATATGGTGCACAAAATTGAAAGGTATATAGATAAACGAATTGACGTGCTAGTCATTTTCACTCAGTAAAAGACATTTACCTAAACTATTGAGGAATTAAATGAAAAAGAGGACGATTATATATCTCGATTGGACACATTTATTGACATTAACACTCACGTTTTGTCTAAGATATCAAATTATTTTTAATACAGTATAAAGTATATGGAACTTCAGTATTTCAGCATACGGATCAAATTTATATTTTTCATTTTATTCCAAGTTTTGCAGTATGTTAACTGTATTGCTTGTTTATCAATATGCATAATTTGATGTGGTGGCAAAAGAGAAGCATTTTAGATTGGTGAATAAAATAACAGGAATGATTTGCATAACACAAAGGACATTTTTATAGATGTGACATACATTCGGTTGTATTTGTGGATTTGATATCATAAGTAAAATTCTTTTCAGGACTTTGCAACTGCTGTTGTATGCAACCAGGAGACGCTTACTCCTCTCGGGCCCCTGGTCTCACCTCGATTTCATTGGGGTTCGCATTTGTCTGAATATGACACTATACACGATATTGTCCATTTATTCCATGCACTATGAGATATGGTTAACCCTTCGGTACTTCTGCATTTTTTACTAGACACACTAGTCTGTCTTTCCTTATCAAAATCGTTGCTCTGTATAATATTGTTGCGCATGTCATACAACATAATATTCAAGATGCCAATGATATGTACAGATACGATGTAAATACCACACTGCACTTCGGTTTATTATACGCCATATATGAGCGTATATTGGTTAACCATTGCAACCATATCTTCGGACTTCTGTTCACTTGTTACCGATACCAGATACTTAGTGAAAAGTTAACACACACGGATACCAATAACCACGTCTGAAGTCTATACTCTGCACATTGTACACTCTTTGGGGCAATCAGAAATCAATGTCTCGCTTGTTGACTTATTATATGGACGTAGTCCTAACGAAACCGTTTTATGGTGATGATACAATATATATTTTACTTAACATGAGTTTTTACCGAGTGTGACAACGGTTATTCAGTTACCACTTAACATGACGAGGTATATTGGGGCAAATAGTACTATGAGAACGGGGATGTAGCTGGTCAGCAAAGGTGATTCCTCCGCAGTGGTACCTGATCCCTCCTCAGGTTATTCAAGGGTCCATGGAAGCTAGCATCTCTATTTTATCTCGTATAAAAGATGTTCCATACTGACATTTTCTCGGCATTTAAGCATATAACATCTTTAACATCATTTGAAGCGAAAGTACAACGATGCTGTTATCAGATCAACGTAAACCTTTTTCAGGTAAGTACTCGCAATATTATTCTTACAAGGAGAATGGATCATCCATCGTTCAATTAAGGAATAACTTATTATTAGTCATTCCTTATTTTTAAAATGTATTTTAAAAGGTTTCGTTTTTGAAAACAAAATATCAAATTCCCCGTTATCAAACTGGCAAGGACCGAATTTTTCCTGAAGTGGAAAAGTATTCCCGCCACGCAATATAGTGAGTATCTAAAATGCTAAAACTACTCTATCTGTCCAGGCACGATGTCGTAAACAGAGGAATCACAATCATTCATTCAAGTAAAAAACAATAATAAAATATCGGCCTTGAACTCGAGTAAGCCCGCCTCTTTTTATATTACTACGCATGTGATTTGCCATAGGCTGGGTTATACTTCCATGACCCAAGTTCATGGGCTGATAAACCGAGTCTGTTTAGCATGGTTCATCGAAGGGGTTAGACTAGCATTTAGAAATTATCACTGCGACCTTCTTTTACAAGATGTATTTGTTGTTGTTTGCAGCTATCAGTTAAATATCTATTTCAGACAAAGTAAGACCGAAATAAAACGAGCTGGTATCGCACGTATAGGGATAAGTACGATATCTTCTGTGCAATAGTAAAATATTATTTTTATTTCTAAATCCCAACACTAGTATTTTTCATGTTAGAAATTTCATAGACGAAACATTATATTAGTCTGTAGTCATTTGTATTTAGGGAGATTTTTAGGCACTTCAAAACTGTTATATAAAACTCCGGGAATTTTTATTCATTTATTTTCATTATATCTTGTAAGTAAGTTAGTAAGTTTCATCAAAAGGTAAAATTTATCATGCTATAAACAGACTTTATGTTCTTAGAGTTGTTCGGCACACAGTTGTTACGAAACAGGACATTATATTTTCGACGTAATTTATCTATAACGAGGCAAAATGGTGATATTAAGAATGTTATTGCAATTTTGTTATAAACTAGCAAGATTTGTTATTCGTTGATGTTTTTTATTTAGCATCTAAGATAATTAGTAATACAGTTAAAGGTAGTGTCTCTGAAGTAGTATTGAAATCTGATCTTAAAATCGGCGGCACTATTTTGTGTATATTATAGGTTTTCGAAAGGTATGCTATTTTATAACTGTTTAAGCTAACCATGATAATATTTCTTCACCTGGCGTCGACCAGGAATTAGTGGTAGATGTTATGAACAGGGAGAGATGTTTATTTCTCTTTCAGTGATGTATTCTCTCAGGGGATTCGCCTGCGTTTACGTCGGGTAAATCCCTTCACTTTCCGCGGCCGTGTTGTCATGAACACGATTAGCAAATGATTGGCTATTAAAGCTCCATTTTTTGTGGAGCGCGTGTAGCCCAGTCGGTTAGTGTGTGGGATGAATGACAGCTAGGTGATTCGATACCATAGTTTGTGGGTTCGAGTCCCAGACGGGGAATGAATATAAGTAAAATAAGCTGTCTTGTTAGCCGTAGGGTCTTTGTGCTTTACATGTTTGTCTAATTTGTCTTTATTCCCTACAGGTATTTCTTCGATCTAAGGTCCATAGTACTCCCGGGTGTTTCACTGATTCTATTTGTGCTTTATATATATTTCACCATTAGCAGTTTTAATAACCTTCTTACATAATTACGGGAATTAAAATTAAAATAAATCATCTCTAGATAATAACGGTGATACCCTGAATGTTTAATTACTAATGTGGATGAAACGTGTAATATTCGATTTCATACACAGTTCCGTTTATTCGTCAAGCTTGGACGCACAAAACCGCTGTGTAAACAAGCCAAATGCTTTCTATCCTGGTATTTGCTTCGAATTTCTGATGATAAAATGCTTCGAGTTTTCGAAGGTGAAATTAAGTACAAATTTGTCATTGGGACTTATATTACTTCGAGATTTCGTGGGTATTCGAGTTTCAGAAGTTAAAGTTTGAGAAAGTACTTTAGAAGAAAATGTATTATTCATGAGTATCCAGACTCTTTATCTCTTTGTCGACATCACAAGTTGCCCTAAAATTCCATGCACTGTATATATGTAGCTTACCTGTATTTTATTAATGTCTTATAGATGTCATACAATTAGAACTAATACTGCCTATAACTTTCGTGGGGAAAAGTAAAATAAAGTCCCCATTTGTAAGTATTAAGGCAGCGAGCATTTTCACCGCGATTGTGGAATGTTTGTGGCGCAGATCAAGACACAAAACCTTAAAGTGCTATTAGAATGCTGGAGAATTTTGCGTTTTCATGTAATACTAATTGAATTATTCCTTCATTGATAGAAATTACAACTTTTCTTGCTTCAGTATTTCTCTGGGAGATGTTTTAAAATACCGATTTACCTAGTATCACGAACAAAATAAAAGGCTTCCGGTTTAACTTGTTACATAACCTTTGTACAACTTTTAACGTCATTTAGTATGACGTCACAATTCAAAGTTTAACGTTATAATGAAAAATCAGGGAAAAGTAGCACCAATGCAACTTCTGACGTCAAATACTATGGCGATTAACTACTGAAAAAAGCTATCGAACTTTTTCCTGCTTATTGTATATATCTTGAGATCGGCGTCACGCATGAGCATAATATTTTGTGAGCGACTCTTTTGTGTACATAGGCACATAATATAGAAACATTGTGATCATTCTAATAGCACTTTAACGTTGTGAGGATGGGCAGCGAGTCACATTGACAAGTTGTTTTAACTTACCTTATGGGTGAGGGAGAGGCAGGAAAACTTTGCAAAATAAATCCAACTCAAGAAAGTCTTCTTATCCCCCCATAAAATTTAATTAGTTGTTCCCTATATTAGATATAAACTGCCAAAACGCGAACGTAAATCATATTGTGGACACAAAAGATAACGTACCGCGGTTCGCTTAACTGAAGTGACTCCGTAAACAGTGAGGCAGAGGCAAGATTTTTTGCAGCATAAAAAGCTGCTAGTTACAGTATTATGATATTGTTTGAAGAAACACTATTTAATATACATGTACATGTATCATTTATTACATATCCATGGATGACTGAAGAAGTTTCGTGTCAACCAGGAGGGCATCGAAGTTATAGGTGGTATTGCTTTAAAATCATTCACCATAATACTAACTGCTGTAATGAAGGAAAATAACACCTTTCCGAATGATTGATTGATTGATTGATTGATTTTTGTTTTACGTCACACCACGTATATGGTGACGGCATCTGCCTGATGCGGGGCATACAAATTTTGACCTTTGCAACGGACCCACCCGAAGCAGTGAGGTATCTTTTACGTGTCATGCATACCACGACACGGGGCCTCGGTTTTTACTGTCTCATCCGAAAGACAGGACACCGGCATGCCTATCCAAATGAATGTCTTGAAATTATATATGACGTCACACCAGTATCGTTCACTATGAATCTTCAATTATACCAATTATGTACTTTTTGACATTTGCAAAGTTTTCGAGAAGTGTTGTTCTAATATCAATGCATTTATGTAGACTGTTTCCAAGGAAAATAATATTTTAATTTGACACGCGTAACATCAATGTTAAATACGAAAGTACATTTAACATTTACATTAACATTTGTGTAAATGTGTCAAATATTGGCAGAAATCCTGTGTTTTTACTCCTCAATTACACTTCAATCGGTGTCGGAGTCTGTCTGGTCTACTACTGCTGCATCGTCTAGATACAGACCCCAGTATTTCACGCCGAAAGTATTTTGTTCTGAGTGTCTTTTATAGCCCAGATACAATAGTATAGCTGCAATGTGTGAACATACGCCCAGCACTATTGCCCCAGCACGACATTTACAGTACCAAACTTCTATAGTACAATCTGAATAGCGTATCCAGAGCATGTAGCTCTTAAAAGCTACATGTCGACCTTGTATGGCCCTCGAAATAAGGTCGGATTGTCTTTGTGGAAATAAATGTCACTGTCATTAGCAACATGCTCTTGCATATAATTGCTAGCCATTTTTAACTAGTACACCCCCATATATTACATTGTTTGGACCATCCTCGTCTAAGAGGATGTGTTTAAGTAAAATACGAAAATAACCGGTGTCAAATGACTATGGCACTAACAACAATGTACCACAGTGGACATTCACGGGCCCCTGAAATTCAGAGGTGAGACAAGGTGTCCGGGAGGACTGAGCATCTCCTGTTTCGCTAGCCACATCTGCCTTGAATGCCCTGACATACAGACGAAACAATATAATTCAGCACTGTGTATATACATGAATGTGAACAAACACTGTGTAGAAAGTGTGAGAGCCACATAACATCAGGAAAAAGGGTATAATAACGCTTAAGTCAAACCCTCCACTACTGGCCACCATTTTCGTGCGCCGGAAAAATCGCAATATTTTTTTTTCTATTTGTGAGATCATGAGATAACAGATGTTCGAATGTAAAGATTGGCCTTAGTCGTAACTACATCTAACTAAAACAAACTACATGCACTGTTGTTCTTCGTAATATAGCCGATTTTCATTTACTATAAGAGATTTTCTATAGTAAAATTCTCCATGTTTATGCTTACATCTTTTCTCGCGCGACGTGACGTCACCTATTGGAACGTTCCACTAATGAAGGATGTAAACTAGGATTTCTTTTTACCATGGCTCCATTGTGTAAGACCGATTATAGCAATTGCCGGTGGTATTTTAACACATGTACTTTGTTGTGTCTAAGACCAAAAAAAAAAAAAAAAAAATAAATAATAATAAAATACCCCCCGCCCCCCCAAAAAAAAAATACCCATAAAAAAAATAACCCCCCCCCCCCCAAATAAAAAGAAAAAAAAAAAAAAAGAAAAGAAAAATACATACAAACAAAACAACAGAAAAAAAATCACCACCCAACTTTGCCCTCTTTTTCGACGCTCTTAAAATAACCGCACATTGTGTGTGTTTGCAGTGACGGATCTACTATATATATATAATACATGGGGAATAAAATACATGTATGACAAGATTTCTTCCGAAGGATTTGTACGTGATGTCGATCTGAAAGGGCTTGCCATGCCGGGCTTATTTAAATATTATATATAAATAATATAATGTATATAGGCCTATTCACTGTATAGACATGCAACGAGGGCAAGTGAAAATAATTAATATCAGTAATGATTAAAAAATCCAGGAAGATGGAAACAGGAAACCCCACCCCCCCCCACCCCTTGTTTTTTTTTATTTTGTTAATTTCTTAAAATTTATGTATCGTTTTCGTGTCTTCATCAACCGTATAATCAACTTCGGTAATGGGCTTATAAATATTCATTAAGCTGGGCTGAGCTCTCGGTTTGAAAATGTAGATGCCCGTCTTTCGTGACAACTGATTTCAGCTTATGATATAGTGTATTTTGTGTTATATTAAATTTGTCAAAGTCTTTGATAAAACTGAGTAAGATATATTCATCCCTTTTTACATCTGGTGAAATAATTTAATTCACGTATACATATTTTGATAATTATAATTACTCATTGATCTATATCGCTGCTGGTGGACTGTTATTTCCCACGGGTGTTCTCGGCCCAGTTTTCAGTATCTTTGTACTGACCAGAAACATACGCCTCAAATTTACTATTTAAAAATGTTTGTAACTATTCTTTAAATAAGGAGAGTTTCCCTAGTGCGCAGCACTGTCCTTTGATAGGTTCTTTGGCGATTCCGATTAAGTCTATTTGATGATGATTTTCTCTTTATTCTTTAGATTTCCACAGCTTAGCCATTAAGCATCACTGGAGAGGCATGAGATGTCGAAATGCGCATATGGTGCAGTAGGTTATTTCAGGTAGACGTATATTAATTATGTATAAATGTTTATATTTGCACCCTCTGTTACACGATGAATCTAAGTTAACAAAATAACAAAAGGATCGGGTTGTGCGACTTAATTGTAATTTTAATTATACAGGAAGATAGAGGAGAAGGATAAAAACATGAAATTTTAATATACTTTACATGTATAAAACAGTAGATATTGACAAAATAACAACTACATGTATAATGCACATCTATACCTGTGGATAATACAAACAATGACAAGGAAATGGACACTGCCAATATGATCGGGGCTTGTGAATATGATGGTGATTGGAGATGACACCTGTTAGACTTCTCGTAAAGTTAACACATTCGGATATTGACCACATGTAACATGTGAGGCGTATCAACCTACAAACATATCACGCATTTCATATTTTATATTTTTATTAATATGGCTATTAGCTTATATCTATGTATGTTTATTTTAAGTTTGAATTAATTATGTACTTTTAAATTGAGAAATAAATAACTAGATTATTTCAAAGTCGTAACAAGCACAGAAGTGTCATCTTTTCTATTCATTGCAGAGCTTTAGCCTCAAGTGTGTATTCAGACAACCATAGATTATCAAATCCTCAATGTCCATTTAAATAAATGTTCAGTGTGGTATGTTGCTGTGGCATTATGATATTACATTCAATATATTTTGTTTTCTGAATTCCAATAAATACGTACATAGTATTTAATAAAGAAATATGGTGAAATCCTTGGTCTATGAATGCTTGTTTTTTCCATGCTGACACAAGCTCATACAAGACTAAAGGAAGACTATCATTGACACAAACTACATTTATAAGTTACATTGTAAAATGCCTGTTATTTGTATTTTAAATTTGATTTTGAAGGAAAGGCTTACCATGAAAGAGGAAAAGATCTCATGAATTTTGATTATCGTGAATTTATTTCTGAGAGGTGTATCTCAGAGCTCGCGATTTGAATAAACGGCAGTCTATACCTTCCCCCAACACTATTTCTAACTCCTTATAATCTCTATCAATATTTGTTGACCTCCACTGTTATAATTCCAGACTACCATAATGTTAGTACATACGAATTATAAAAGCAATTTTTACGTGAATTAATGGTTCACCCCAACTGACTCTCTTACATCTGAACATAAATTGTATTACTTTCAATATATTTGTGATATCTTTATGTGCTTACTTTTCTATTCTCTACAAGTCCGTAGCAATTTATCAGTACAGCTGAGTCAGATGTTTTGAATCCCTTCTTTTGTGATATAATAGCACGTTTATAAATACCTTAAGCTTTTTCCTTTACCATTCTATTTTTGTTTTCATAATTAGTCATACAAAGACGTTGTTCTTCTTCAGAATAATCTCAAGTATACTGTAGTCAAATTTAAAACCCATAATAGACTTGTGGTTCATAAGGAGAAATAATGTGTAGAACAAGATTAAGGGTTGTTAGGTGAATCTTGATTGTCAATGTTTCCTATGGATCACTCAAAGGACCTTGTTTATATTATACAGATACATGAAGAGGCATACTTTCCTATTTCACTAAGTAAAAGACATTTATTTAAACTACCTAGGAATCAAATGAAAAAAAGACGGTTACTGTATACATGTCGACTGGAGACATTTATTAACATACATTACGTATAAGGTTCTGAATTAAAATAAAAATGGTTATTTTCGATACAATACAAGGTATATCGTCATCTCAGTATTAAAGAATAAGTATCAGATTTATATCATTTATTTCATTCCAAGTTTTGTACTATGTTATATATATATATATATATATATATATATATATATATATATATATATATATATATATATATATATATATATATATATATATATATATATATATATATATATGATTTGCATAACACAAAGGACATTTGTATAGATCTGATAAATGTGACATAAATTCATTTGTATTTGCGGATTTGATAAAAGGTTCAACTGACGTACTAATCTGCCATTCATTATCAAAACTTTTGCTCTGTATTATATTGCCGCGCATATAACACACTATTCAAGATTTGAATATGGATAGACACGATATGAATACCATATTGAACTGGAACTTACTTTGTTTTATTATTCTCTATATACGAGCGTGTTTTGATTAAACATTGTTCCCATATGTTCGGACTTCGGTTTATTTTTTATCGAGAGTAGCTACTGAGTGAAAAGTTAATAAAACACGGATACGAAAAACCTGATGTCTGAAGTCTATACTCCGAAAAAAAATTCGCATTCTTTGCACTTACCGGAAATCGTTGTCTCACATTTTGACTTTCTCATATGGTGGTAGTCCTAATGAAACAGTTTTATGATTATAATACAATATAACACTATTTTACTTATTTTGACTTTTTACAGTTTCTAACAACGGTATTTCCGTTACCACTTTATTTAATATAACGAGTTATACTGGCGCAAATAGTACTATGGCATCTGGGGTGTAGCCGGTCAGCGAAGATGTTTATTCCTCCATGACAACTGAGCCCACTTCTGGTTATTTAAACATCCATGGGAGCCAATATCTCTGTTTTGCTTAGTATAATAGATGTTCCATATTGATAATTTCTTGCATCTAAACATTCAACATTGAAAGCGAGAGTACAGTAGTGTTGTTATCAGATGAACAAAACCTTTCTCTGAGTAACACTTGGTAAGTAATGCCTAAAAGAGGAATGGATGAATCATCGTTAACTGTTTGTTAAACAGAATATTCCAAATGTGTACACGAAATATATGACAGATATGCGTACCCAGCTAATTTGCATTTGAAAATAAAAAGTAATACTGTCGCCATCTATTACTAGATGATGTTGATGTATTATGGCTTGCAGCTATCAATTTACTATCTATTTCACAAAAATTTAAACAGTCATAAAACAAGCTATTATGGTATATTATTTTTGTTTCGATATTGCAGATAGGGGCACGCTTTGTGTAGTGGTTAAGTGCGTTGCTTTTGGTGCCGACGATCCGGATTCGATTCCCGGGATGCGCCGTTATGTTTAAGAGGTTGACAACTTCTGCCTTCATGTCGTTATATAACTGACAAGTTGTTGAAAGCGACGTAAAACAGCGATCAACAAACCAAAATCTATATTGCAGATAAATGCAATCTGCATCTCTTAAAATATTTAGAATATATAAAGGGGTTACTGCAAATTTTTGTGTCATTATATAATTGCAATACTTTCTAAAAACACATTCACTCATAGCCAGTGTGAGCCTTTCGTCCATCTAGTGTCCCATTTCAAATCAAGAATATGTGGTGTTTTCAAATCCCTAAAAAAGGATTGTCATCAATGACATGTGATAATCAGAAATGAGACAAAGTACCCAGGGGGTCCGTTTTCTCAATTGGCTATCCATACCTGCAACAAACATACAGGCACTAGTCGATTGTCAAGTCGAGACTCCTATAATAGCATCCTAACTTTAAGTGGAGTCGTTTGTCTTTAAGCAAGTGATCTGAACGAACCTCTTAAATATTACCCGAACTGAAAACTATTTCCAAGCAATCCAGATTGTAATATAAACTCGGAAAATGTCTTTTCATGTGTATTGATGGTTCATATTCGTCCGATGCCACTACAAAAGTGCAGTAGGTAAAATATAAAGAAATATAAATATATCATGCATAAGAACTTAAATAATACAGAGATACACTTATGTAGACCGTATATAAAACACCAAACAGCTAACGTAGTATAATTACATGCGAAATAAGTACTTTTCTTATTTGGACATTATTTACTCATTTTGTCCTTATTTTGCGTGTCCTTTTCGCAGATGAGTTTGTAAGGAAGTGGTGTACCACGCTACTGAAGGAGCTACCTAAGGAACACCACTCATGGATCTGCCGATGAATAACTACTCACAATTAACTGTGGTCATCTGCTGTGGCCATTTAAGTAAATGTGAACATTTCGAAACAGGATACTGCGTTTCATTAACAATTAAATCAACATTATAGCTTTATGCTACATGTATTTACAAGTGATATATATTATTGTTGTAAGCAGGTGACGTTTTGGTGATTCACAATGCCACAATTCCCTCCAATATATTGCCTTCAAGTTTCTTACCGACTCTTATATTTGTCGCAAAACACAACGCATTTCAAAGTACAACGCTACAAATTTCTCTTTCTGGAGCATGCAACATAATGGAACCCATACCATCTAGAACTGATTTTGTCCGCACGAAAAAGTAAGAAACAATTCTCTGATTTTTTTCATTTGGTTCCCCAATGTGGGAGGTCCCAAACTGCCCTTTGTTCTAAATTTGATTCCCATACCCACACATTTTCTTTCAGAGAATCAGACGCTCCTGTGTAATATAAAAATTACACAAATAGAAAACATATGCATATCTGTAATTGCATTTTTATTCCGAGTTCCATATCTAATTTAAGATATTTAGTCATATGATAACTGTAATGTAGACCTATTCTACATCTGGCAAACCATACGTTTCAGAGAATAAATGAATAAATAATTAAATAAATTTAATATAATGTAGGCATAATTTGATATGTCACAGTCAATCCTACACAAAAACAATTATCTCACTTTCCCTCGTGTTTACCAATTATCATGCCCAGCTTCTTGATTTCGTAGTCAGCATTTTTACCATCCACCTTTCACTTTGATACAGATATCCCCAAATGCGCTACAGGTTTTCTGCGTGTAGTAACAGTTTGAGTTGATATATATTTAATAGTTATATAAGTACCTTTACGAAATGTATCTGCTCGTGTGTCACTATTGCTCTCACATCAATTTGCAGGGACGGAAATACATTAGTGAATAATCGGAATACGTGTTCAATAATTGGCTTATGTATCTTAAACAAGTAGTAACAATACAAATGTGTTCAAATATTCTGTTTAGAAATCACGGTGAAAAGGAAAATATGTATAAGCACAGTGTATTACAAAACAAAGGTATCTGATCGTCGATGTTATGATGTCTTAATTACTCCACAGTGCTCATAAAGGAGAATGAGATATCTTCGTACCTTTCTTGTACACCTGGCGTCTTATTCACAAAGAAACTTAAGTCATTTGAGACCTATAATAACATGTGCCATATGTTTAAGAACTACTAGAAAGTTTTCTTGTGACTAGTATGCCTGGTAATCTCTTTACAGAGAAACTATTGACTAATATTATTATTAAAGATCTTAATTTTACATTAAACTTAGATCTCTTTGTGAACAAGAGACCTGGTGCAGCAAATTAATTCAAGTATTATGTTCTGATATCTATAATATTACTACTGGATCTATATATTTGCTGTTACATTCCAAGTGTGTCGTCAGCCCAGTTTTCAGTATCTTTGTACTGACTAGAAATTAATAATCCTTCATTCGCGGATTACTTTAGCATCATCTATCCAAGTGAACTGGAGGTCAAAGAAACCACAGAAACTAGTAATTCTACTTCGTATTTAGATATTATGCTGTCTTTCGACATTAATGGTCAATTGAACACCTCACTCTATGACAAACGTGACGATTTCAATTTCGCTATCACAAATTTTCCTTTCATAAGTAGCAACATTCCATCATCGCCCGCATACGGCGTATTCATATCTCAGTTAATACGTTATTCCAGAGCATGTTCAAATTACAATGACTTTGTTCTGAGGGCTAGGCCACTTTCAGTTAAGCTGCTCAACTAGGGTTATATATGTGCTAGACTAGCATCGTCACTGAGGAAGTTCTACGGTCGTTACGAGACTCTTATTACTCCATATGATATCTCGTTATCCAGACTTTTAAATGATATTCTGGACTGAGACCGATTCCGATCACTTTACACAGATTTGACACCTTCTATAGCTAGAAGGTTACCTACTTCGACTTCTCCATATATAAATACATATGGAATTCAAACGATTTGACTCTTTCTACGGGGTATATGTGACGGGTGTTGCTAGCAAGCAGGAGATGCTCACTCTCCCCGGGCACCTGATCTCACTCCATCACAGGGGTCCACATATGCTCTTCAAGTAGACATATTTTGTTATTTTCCATTTGTTTTTCATTTTCACTGATTTTGTATGTCCTATGGTTTCATGATTTTTGGACTTGTGGTTTGGATTTATCCATCATCTTTACATGCATACTTCTTATTTACATTGGAAAAATTTGTAACTCATTCTGTAATTAAGAAATGTTTCCCTCAGGCACATTTCTGTTCGAAGATGGGTTCTTTGGCTTCTACTTTTGAGTCAATTTGCGAGTATTACGGTACTTTTTTATGTTTGTGAATATGATGAAGCATATCAAACATCAAACATATTACGCATTTGAACTTCTTGAATATATTAATATATCTATTAATTTATACTAATGCATATCTATTTCTAATTTTAGCTTATTTTAATGCATATCTATTCTAACTCCATGCATTCTATTCAAACGTCTAAACGTTTCCACCTTATTGATAAGTTCAATGACACCTCTAGGTATCTCAATGATATTTTAGTTTTCGATAACCCCGAATTTGAAAACAGTTACATTACTGACATTTATCCATCTGAACTTCAATTAAACAAAGCCATTACTTCCGACCAGGTAACGCCCTTTTGGACTTAACAATATTCATACCAACATATGATAAACGTTACGACTTTGGATTTCCTATTGTAAATTTCCCTTATCTAGATAGTGATATCCACAAACTTCGATCATATGGTATCTACATTAGTCAATTGGTTAGGTTCGCTAGAGCCTGCACTAACGTTTTGGTTTTCACGCAAAACAAATTCTCGGATTACTTTTAAACGTCAGGGTTATAGATATCATAACTTCGAAAAATGTAAATTTTACAGATCTTATTCAGACATTTTATCTAAATTTGGATATTTGACTTTTCCACAATTCGTATCCAGCGGAATGTCCCAGCCCATTTTCTACAATGATCTAGTGTACAAACTAAGGAGGGTGAAAGGTTCCGATAATTTCATATCTGCGGGTTCTAACATTATTAAACACCTTCGACATCGACAGTATGGCCCCGAGATCATCGCTAAGACCATAGTTCTTATGTTAATGTCGCCTTACATATTTTTGATAACAACATATTCTATAAACGTTTCGTGTATAATAAAATTTTTTGGACCTCTCTTCTTGAGAAACCTGTTGATCCGTGTTCTTTATATTGAGGATTATTTATAATTTTTAAGGTGTGTCCTTTGATTGTGCTTTTGCGGTGTGTGTTAAAGTGGGCGCCCGTAAACCGGTTAACCACACAAATTGAATGACGTTTGAGACTTAAAATGACCGTCCTAAGTCGGTATAGTAACTGCATCATAACTCTAGTTTTCAGTGCTTTTGTACTGAAGATCTAGTTGTCAGAGCTTTTGTGTTGACACGAAATATATACTTAAAATTTTCAGTCATCAAATTATGTAAATCACTCTAATACTAAGGAATATCTCCCTCATGCATAGCTCTGTCCTTAGATTGATTCTTTGGTTCACTTTTCGGTCATTTATGTTTCAACACTGCTCTTCAGATATTTATATCTTATGTGAATTCCCATCATTCGGCCACGAGCATCACTGAAGAGACAGAAGTTGTCGAAATGCGCATCTGGTGCACACAGTTGAAAGGTATTTATGTTCTATATTTCTTGTAATGTTTTTCCATGTATATTCTACTATTATCATTTGTTGTTGTTGTTCTTGGTGATTTTTGTCATACGGCTTTGTCAGATGTCTTTTGTTTTCCCTTAAATAATGAGAGCGGATAAAGTAGCTGCAAAATCATTATCATCTGATTTAATGATTCAGGATCAATTCCAAACGGTATCTGGTTGACATTACTCAGTACTTTCAAAACGTTTTCATTTGGTAGTGGATAATCTCTTTAAAAATATAAGAATAACAATTTGAGGTTATAATACCCCGGAAACCACATGTTAACACAATGCTAATAATGAATATTAGAATACATATATGTGTTTTCATATGCGAGTTTCGGTGACTAACGGATCTGTATTTCTGACTAATGCCAAAAACATATATATTTAAAGGAATATAAGCTGTAACTTTTACTTAAAACATACAAATACCATTTTTAGTCTGCTAAAAATAATGAAGTCTGGCGAACTTTTCTCTCTGACTTATTTCCGTCCCGAAAGGAAATGCTCTCGTGTAGCAGGCATTCAGAATCATGGCATGACACGGACATCAGCTGTTTTGGATAATACTTGAGAAAAAGAAATTGCTTAAAAGTTACAGCTTATATTGCTTCAAAGAGCAAACTAGCAACCTAACTGACTTGAAACTAATAGCTAAAGATCTAAAGAAAATAGATCATATACTTGTATTAGTTTAGTGTGAATACCATATGCATACATCGGCATATATGTGTGTGTTATACATTTAGACACTTTAGTTGGAATTAACGATATTTATTCTATAAAGGTATTTATAATTGTAATACACTTCTCAGTGGATGCCACAGCAGAAAAATTTGACATCATTCAAGGCAGAATCATCACCATGCACCTGCCAGCTTTCAAACTTGATCTGCAGACCGCAGATGTCCGTATGTGGTGAACACTGGCTACTCCAATCTCCCCAAGATCCCCATTTTCCTTCCAGATTACTGTCTACATTCAGGTCATCGGCATAACCTGTGCCTTCATTCCTACACTTGAATTTAACGGCGTTGGCAGCACTATCGTCTTTCTTACCCTGTAACATTACAATTATTTTTGTTTATGTATAACAATATTGAATTTACTGATAAAAGATAAGCTTCAAATTTTGTTATGGTTTTACTATCACTCCATTTACAACCATGGAAAATATTTATGTATGAAACATACCTGACTCCCTTCAACTCTTAACTTAAATGATGCTAAATAACTTTGGTCTTCACACCGTCTAGATTCCAGCCAGTTTCCCCACATTCGACTATTTGCTCGTCCTTCAATAAATGTGTTATCAGAGCAAATTAGGGCAATATTGTTCAAAGCCGTATCGTCATCCTTTCCTTGATTTGGCTCAAACTGTAGAGAAAATAAAAGAGAATTTAGAAATCATTCTGTTCTTTAAAGAAATTAAAATAGGTTCGCATATGCTGCAGAAAATCATGATTTATAGCAGGTTTAAACATGTGATCGTTGAATGACTGCTCTAGATCTGTATCATTAAAGCAAAATCAAAACTTCATATTCTGAGAACAAAAAGGTAAAATGTAGATAACAACTGTATTTTGGATCAACGTGATCTAGTTTATTCTGAAGGTTTACCTTCATTTTGTAGCCAATAGCATACGTTCCATTACAACAGAAAACAGGGGTGCCCCATGTACCCCACTCGCCGCCATTTTGAACAACCAGCGTTTTTTCATAGTGCCTTGAGTAAACTGAAATATGCATTGCAATTTTAAGAATGAATGCTATATACATAAACATATACTATATACATAAAATGTCGTAATATCATCTATAATATGAATTTTCCTATGATATGCACTGAAGAGACATAACTTGTCTAAATGCGCATATGGTGCACTAAATTAAAAGGTATATATGTTCTATATTTATTATAACCACTAGGCCAGTGTCACTACTGGTGGACTGATAGTTCCCGAGGGCTTCATGAGTTTAGTTTTCAGTGCTTTTGTACTGACATGAAATATATACTTCAAATTTTCAGCCATCAAATTAAGTAAATCACTCTAAAACTAAGGAGTATCTCCCTCATGCATAGCTCTGTCCTTAGATAGATTCTTTGGTTCACTTTTCGGTCAGTTTGGCTTCAACACTGCTCTTCATATTTTAATGTATTTTGAGAATTCCAATCATTTGGCCACGAACATCACTGAAGAGACATAACTTGTCTAAATGCGCATATGGTGCACTAAATTAAAAGGTATATATGTTCTATATTTATTTAAACAGTCCTTAGTAAACTATTTAGTAAAATTGTATTCATACATATTTTCATGTTACATCCTGAGTGTCATTACTGATCAAATTCGGTACTTTAATTTACAATGGTAGAGAGATGAAGGTTTCAATGAAGAATAAAATAAGATTTGAAGAGAGAAAGCATACCTGAAGACAAAATTAGAAGACAGTAGACAGTTACACTGATAACATGCATGGCTGATGACTTCTTACTTAGATATCAATGTTCCAAATTTCTTTCTATAAGCTACAAGCTCCAATATGGAAATGATACATGCTGTTGGAATAAGTCTACTTATACACAAATGATCTCAGTACCTTACGTCAGCCATACTAACACCCGCCCATATAATTCTATATCGAGTATTACTCCAAGCGAATTTTTCTTGTTTAATATTTCATTTACTGAATAGCTACATTGTGTAGTTCGCGGTAGATAGATTCTATCGACCTAGTGAAGGTGTGGCCAATTCTTCCTATCTGTGACAGTGATAAATAGTATAATATATTATAATATATCAGCAATAAACTGTCAGATGTTCTATTTTTACATCCATTTCTATCACGATATTCATCTCTCATTCTTTTCATTTTTCGACATATGTTATTTCCAGGGATTGGACTTCAAAACCTTTAGTATGCTTACATTCACCAGTTATATTATGAACTAATTCAGAGTGAATCTTTTGATAATTTGTGACGATGTCATGGATGCCGCAGTAGCGTGCTAATTAGGAACTATAAATCTTTTTCATGCAATTATTTCTGCAAAAGTAACATTTCGAAACTTTCATCTCGAGAAAATACAGGACCATTAGTATTTGAACATCTGAATGATCAAAGATGAGTTGTAAATAGTTCCGTTATAAAAGTCACCACCCCCTTTTGAGTACTTCCCGCGCTTACGTACTGCATTATTTGACTATGTCTGAGAAAAGAGAGATCGTGTTTGCTCTGACTGAAGAGAAATTTTCTATTATATGCGAATTAATCAACTTCAATAACAGGGATCTTAGTGAATCTTTGATTTGCAGTATAAGTACCTGAAGAATATATACAGTTGATTACACACTAACAGACCCTAAAAGTAATAATGAGCAGAATGATATTCACAATGGTAACGATAATCGCGACAATGTAAATGATAACCCTGAACCAGAAAATGGGAATATGGTTGACCATAGTGTCTGTGAATTCTGTTTTTGTTATCCATGTGTAACATTGCACAGACAGTGCTTTGGGAATGGTGCTCCACCTCATACACGTAATGCGGGCATTAGAAAAAAAATCAAAAATCTGGTCACTAATATCACACTCCGGTGGTTGAATTCATTCAGATTAAATTGTAAACTCTTGACCTCGAAGTTTACACACTGAGAGAGAGAGAGAAAAAAAAAACCTGACTGTATATTGGGACTTGTTGGGGATCTGTATCCTAATCCAAATGGAAGGGAACATTCATACGAAATGTGTTGTAAGGAAATAATAAGTGAACAAAATGCAATAAATGGTTTCCTCGCATTAATATCTTTATTTTCAAAGCAATTCGGAATGTAAATCATATATATTATGGTATATTGGTTATTTCGTATTTTTTTTTTATCAAGCATGTGCTTTAGTTTTGTTTACATTCTGATCCTAGTAAGGTCAAATTTATCGTAAGCAGAAGGAGGGATAGTTTGAATTTTGTTCATATATATTGTCCAGTACGTAATTTCACTAAAATAAAGATTTGATTTGAGCTATATTTTGGTACAAAAGAAATGAAGCCAGAATAAACATCTATGACAAATTTCAAGGTTATTTAAAAATTCTAGATTTCTTGATAAAGGTTTCTTCTTGTCAGATGAACGTGCATTGAAAACGGTCATTTTCAGTTTTTTTCCATACCCACTGCTATTGATACTGACCGCATCCCTTTAATTAGGCTATCGTAAAGAATTCAAGATTTGACTTTCTGCAACGTACATTTACCACATAGAAGTAGCGGGGGATGTCACGTTTGTAAGTAAAACGATGTGATATTACTATTATCTATACAATAATTCAATGCTTTTACGCGATCTCTGCTTAAACCAATCACACTACACTCTGTAACTGTTGAAATATCACATTTTATTCATTGTATGACAACCAATACACATACCAATTATTCATGAAGGACACAAAGTACTTTTGTTGGTGCAGTATAAGTAATGTTGTTTTACTTATTTTGTTTTATTGACTAAACTATTGAAAGGCACATATACATAAATAAATAAATAAATAAATAAATAAATATGCCTGTATGTATGTATGTATGTATGTATGTATGTATGTATGTATGTATGTATGTATAATTTCTTTTGGAATCTTGTTTCTGTTATGAATTGATTGTGAAGAAGGGGACATACATGTTAGGTGACAACTTTGTTATAAAACGTCGATATGTATCGTAATGGTTTGAAAAACACTTAAAAACACCAAGACTTGGTAATGTATGGCGTCCAGAAGTCGAAAAAAAAAGCTGGCCATCTCATACAGTCGCATCGGCAATCTGTAAAGTCAGAGTCGAGTTGTACTCTCAGCTCCTCGCTCCATAGTAGAAAATACTTTAAAAATAAATAAATAAAAAAAGTGCATGCGCATACTTCTATTCTGGCAAAACAAACAGACACATTTTGAACTATTATTGATCATAGATAAATATTGATACTGAAGTTGTTTTCAATCATTTCCTCAATTTCTATTTTCCAAGACAACATATTTAAAAACCAAATACAATCAAGCATTTCATAACTTTCGATCTTGATTGTGAAACTTAAGAGGTCAACAGAAAATACATTAAATGAGTGTCGAAAATAGTTTTCAGATGACGTGGTTTTAGAGTATAGAATTCGCTATATCTTGTTTAGATGTTAAAACAGTAGAGTCATAATTATTGTGCATAACATTTGTAGAAGTATATTTTGTCTTTTATCAATTTTCTTCAGTAATTTTTGCCAACTGTGCTAAAGCAATACACAATGGTATCAAATTGTAGAAAACCTACATAAACATAATATGGCGTCATTTGACGTCACAATGGCCGAAATCCTTATAAGAAGCGAGCTACACCACAGAAATTCAAATGCCAAGAAAAATGCTTTAGCGCAACTTCTCCCTTAACTTTATCCGTTGTATAATTAAACATGCATGTGAATGCAGATATTGTTCCATATCTCCGTGTGATACTTCTTGCTGGGGCTAACTGTCAAATATTAAAATTTAAATGGAATTTCAATTTAATTACACTTCTTGTAAATTACTCATCGTCATATCTGTACAACAGTAAAATACTATAAAAACAATCATTATAATTTGATTAAGAGATAAGTATAAATTCCAAACTCTTGAAAGTACGATATAGCTTAAACGAAAACACAATTTCAAATTCAGTGCCCATCAATATGTATCAGCTGATTAAAATTTCTGAGGGAAGAGTTGCACATAAATCCTGTGGACATGACGTTGCTGGAATTTTAGTAAAACTGAAGCAGTTACAGTATAGTTATTCCCTGTATCAGAGACATTGCATAATTTAGTGAAGTCGGCGAGTCCGGCATACCGTTATTACTGTATGACATGACGGCGCGTTCTGAAGGATATAGACGATTGTCACTGTATTGTTTTGATACACGAAAGTAGTTCTGGTGATAGTAGGTGTGTCCCTATATGAAAGTTCGCGTGACAGAATTAAAATTAATTGTATTACATGAATACAAATAAAAATGTAAATCATATGTTGTTAATAGGCTCCCAGTTATTTTTATATTAAAATTTTATGAAAATATTGGGCGACATGCCCTTGCCGTTTTTGAATATTTGTTGTTAATACTATTTGTATTGTATATATCAAACACATGATTACAGTTAGAGATAAAATCGAAATGTGCGATTAAAGAATTTAAGACTATAAGACTCGAAAAGAAATTGCATAAATAATCTCCATTACTTTAGGGGTTTCAGTAGACTATAATGTCTATGGCATCATGGAGTGCCTTATCTTTACTACATAGTAGGGGTACGCATATTTATTTGTAAATACTTCCGCGTCGACAATCCTTTACTATACTTAAGAGTGTTTGCAGCGCCAGCGCGGTCTTTATCTAATTTTTCAGCGATACCGTTTGTATTGCTTTTCTGCTTTATGGAATGACATACTTACAATTGCCATAAAGAAAAGGGCTAACTTGTATCACAAGGTTGTACATATCACACACATCCAAAAATATTTGGTAAATTTTACAGATCTTATTCAGACATTTTATCTAAATTCGGAAATGTGTCATTTATCCATCGGAATCCCCATCCCAATTTCTATCTAGTGTACAAATTAAGGAAGGCTAAAAATTCCGATAATTCCATATTCACGGTTTCTTAAATAATTAAACGACTTCGGCGTCGACAGTAACCCTGTGGTCATCGCAAAGACCATAGTTGATTGATTGATTTTTGTTTTACGTCACACCACACACATTTCACGTATATGGTGACGCTATCTGCCTGATGCGGGGCATACAAATTTTGACCTTTGCAACGGACCCACCCGAAGCAGTGAAGGATCTTTATCGTGCCATGCATACCACGACACGGGGCCTCGAATTTTACTGTCTCATCCGAAAGACATGACACCGACATGACCAGAGCGGGAATCGAACCCCGGCCTCCCGATCAGGAGTCCGACGCGATACCACTAGGCCACGCCGGCTTGCAAAGACTGTAGTACTTGTATTGTGCCCTTCAACAGCCTTATAGGGAATGCTACCAGAGCGTTGCTCGCTGACTAACAGGGCGGAGAGAACTCTTTGACGGACATATTAAAAAACTTCTCAGAGGAGACAAGGTCCTGAGACTCGTCTCCCCTGACTCTTGGCCGGAACTCCTACAGATCAAGGATCTGAGTTCGCTTACAGACGGTCAGAACATGGTATTTTCTGTATTTATTTTACTATTATTGTGTTTTATGTGCATGCCCTTGGTGATTTATGTCATACAGGTTGGTTAGATGTCTTCTAAATGTGATCACTTCTATATAAATCGGCATGCACTGATCATAAAACAATCGTTAATAGGAATCTGTGAATGGAAAATCTATTGATGTACAAATACCGTGTCCAGGAAATAAATAGGTATTTGTCCCATCATTGAAGAACATAAAGTTTTTAATTCGAAATTAAATCTTCAATTATTATACCATTAATATTGACATTATAACCGTCCAATTATTTCTTGCATTGAAGTCACCTTATGAAATGACTAGGTATAGAAAATTCGAAAGGGATATTATTTAGTTCAACTAGATTTATATTTGTATTAGGTAAAATGGTATAACATGCAGCAGAAAAGTTTAGTTTTGTGCAATATTATACGAACAGCAATATCTTGAAAATTGAGTTTGAGATGACTATGGGCGATGTGATTTCGAATAAGAGAAAACAAATCACACGTGGCTCTGCCCTCAAGACAATATAAATAAGGCATTGTTCATTTCGGTCTCCTCCATTTTATATTCTATACTGTCATGCTGCAATGTGTTTAACGACGTTCAGTACACATAAGTGTAGGGTACAGCTTATCAATAATTTTGATCGGGAACTCATGACATAGGCAGCGTTATAAAGCTTTCATATCCATCCTGTAAAGTTTCTTAAAAGTCCCTGTCTATAGACGTACACATGCATATAATAAAGCATCCGACATGAATCGAACAGATGACCATCCAGTCACAACACCAACCAACTTACTACCCACTCAGTAAATATTGATAAAGGGGAAAACAAAGTCAAAGGCATTATGAAAATTTATCTTGTGAGTGTTTATTTATTTATTTATTATTTATTCAGGCAATACAGTTTACATGAATTGAAGATAAAAAGAGTAATTAATATTAAATAACAAATATATCACAGTTGTTACATTGACAATTTATGCATGAAAAGATGATGGTAAATCACAATTCTGATATGATTTTAAAAAATACAAGACTTTTTAAAATAGACATTGATCACAGATTATACAATGAACTATCACATTTTGAAAATATCACAGATTATATATCAAAAATATTACAGATGGTACTAATACATATTACTTTCAAGTTTAATATGACATACATATTGCCTGGGATAACCCATGAAAGCCTAAATACATGGCTTATTTCCAATGGTGTCTCATATTATCATATATGTATCTCTTAAATAAGGCGATGTGTTGCTGGAAGAGAGATGTACTAGTATATATCTAGCCGCAAGTCTTGGACCTATATGATTCATAGAGGACCACGACTTGCGGCTAGTAAATATCTAAACACATGTATATCTTCGATATATACGTTCTTGTTATAAATATAAATTTATCATCTAAAAATTTTTAACAATAGATATTGATATCTGCATTTGTGCAAAAGTCTGAGTAAAGCGCAGTCTTATTACTTATGGGGTATATCAGAAAATGAATCATTGTTATCATAAAATTTGATTGTTGTTATCATAAAAACCATTTTATAATAATACAATATCCAAGTAATAATATCATATTTTCAGTAACATTTTAAATCATTACAAACATTTGCGATATGTATTCGAATATGTGATATCACAAAATTATTTAATGATATCATAAATCTGATTTTGTGATATTAATTATGTTATGATGTCACATAAATTATTTTCTGCTATCGTAAATTATAAATATTGATATATCAATATTTCAGTATGTGATATCATAAAATAATTAATAATTATTCAAATGACGTTTCATACAAACACGTATCGCTTACTCTAACCGAAACATTTTGTTTTCGTTCCACAACGAAGCCGGTGTGTTTCAGTGCTCGACACGAGACCGAAAGTCCTGCATTCGACTCCTGACCACACTGGTATTCTGTCTTTAGGTTGAGACAATAAAAACCGGGATCCCGTGCCACGTAAGGCATGTCATGTAAAAGATCCTTCCCTGCCTAAAGAGCGAGAGAAAGAGAAGAAAAATCATAAAACGATCAAGTACCGTTCAAGAGGATTGAACCTCCTCTGTTAACAAAGTGTACACTCTCTCTGCCATTTTAATCCCGGTGCGTGGCGAGCACACGAAGTTAATCCCTCGACTACGAAACCTGGAGATCATGACATGATGAATATACTGTAAGGTTTTCAAACGCATTTGAAAAATCAGCCAGCGTATTCAGATATATATATATATATATATATATATATATATATATATATATATATATATATATATATATATATATATATATATATATATATATATATATATATATAATATATATATATATATATATATATATATATATATATATATATTATATAATATATATATATATATATATATATATATATTATATATATATATATATATATATATATATATATATATATATATATATATATATATATATATATATATATATATATATATATATATATATATATATATATATATATATATATATATATATATATATATATATATATATATATATATATATATATATATATATATATATATATATATATATATATATATATATATATATATATATATATATATATATATATATATATATATATATATTTAGTTCGTTTTGGCACCATAAGTCTAGTTTTCAGTGCTTTTGTACTGACATGAGATATATACTTAAAATTTTCCGTCATGAAATTATACAAATCACTCTAAAACTCCCTCATGCATAGCTCTGTCCTTAGATTGTTATTTGATTTACTTTTTTTGTCATTTTGTTTTTAATACTGCTCTTCAAATATTTATTTAATATGAGAATTCCAACCATTCCGCCACGAGCATCACTGAAAAGAATAAGTTGTCGAAATGCGCATCTGGTGCACAAAATTAGAAGGTATATATGTTTTATATTTATTTTAACAATATAATATTCACTTCTAGTAACTATTGAAGAATGGTATACATGGTATTAATCTTGACATGAACTATATGTGATCGTTTCCTACAATATACAAACCGTGACTGATTAAGGGTTGGAAATGGGGAATGTTCTAGACTCCTACCTTTGAAGTTTATCGTCATTTCATAACAAACAGTCAATTTCATTAGTAAATACATGTACATATTATATTTGTATAACCATACTTTCAATTATTAGATTGCTGAATATTGGAAACGGGCTATGTGTAGCTACGCAAATCGCGATCGCGCAAACCTACAGGTATAGTAGATCTAGCAAAATATAATTCAATCATCAGTGTTAGGAGACAAATGTTACACTTACTTCTCACTCATTCTCCATTTACTCCATACGTTGTTCTTTTTTTGTCAACAATGTTTAAATCGTTTTGTGTGGCAATATGCAAAACTTGTGTAGAGATCTGACATCACTTTCCTTCGCATTTCTGACGTCATAGTGCACTGTCAGAGAGCGACGCATATACGTTCTGATATCTATATTAACTACTTTGTTTATACCGCGGCTGGTGGTCTGTTATTTCACGCGGGTGCTCCCAGCCCAGTTTTCAGTATCTTTGTACTGACAAAAAAAAAAAAAAAAAAAAAAAAAAAAAAAATACGCTTCATTATTTACATGTACTATTACTATTTCCCATTAAAAAAAATTTATACCTATTTTCTATCTAAAGAGAGTTTCCCTTGGCACGGTTCTGTCTTTTGATGCTTCCGTTAAGGTCAAGTTTATAATGAGTATGTCGTTTAAAACGTTTGTTCTTTCGACTTCCGCAGCTTAGAAATTAAACATCATTTGAGAGACATGAGTTATCCAAATGCACATATGGTGCAGGGAATTAATTCAGAAATATTCTATTATCTATATTAATTAATGTATATATGTTTAAGCTTTGCTTTGTTTAGGACAAAATGGTGCGCGGTGGCATGTGAGGTCGATACACGAGATTACAATGTGTCTTATCGAATGGCAAGTTTGTTTAGTAGAATGGGTTTACTTGAAACATTATACTTCCTTTTATACTTAAATCATTAAAATATGAAACATTGTATGTAAACAAATATTTCTGTGTGGTTAATAATTACAAAATATGTTGTTTTTGTGTTTTTAATTGTACATGATGACATCGGAGAAGGATTGAAAACACGAAATTGTAATATTTGTACATGTAGAAACAGTCGCTATTGATAGAACAATAACTATAATGCAAAGCCATGCCTATGGATAATACAAACAATGACAGGGGGAATG